>QAOC01044679.1:75558-180029 GCA_003255005.1 Begonia fuchsioides
CCCCCCCCCCAATTCATTCATTCATTTAATAATAATTAAAAACTATATAGTAAGAAAATAATAAAATTACCTAAATGAGAACATTATTTGTGAGCCTAAGATAAAAAAAAAAGTATTAATTATTTCAAATGAATATAGGCAATTTAGCATAAATTAAATTAAATTATAACCATGCTTTTAATTCTTGAATTTATTTAAATAATTACTAATAAAATAAAAAATCAAAGGGTGGGGGACACCCATGAACAATGAAGTGGTGATAAGGATAGACCCATCCCCCAAGATCCTTCTTTTTAGCAAAAATATTAAATTAAAGTGGGGTCCACGCCTCTTTTTTTTAATTGTGTGAGATAGAAAGCACACGTGTTGAAAACCCAGCCTCCATTCTAACAGTCAGCAAGAAAGTCAAAAGATCGTCCGGTCCTTTTCAATGACGTGGCTGCATGTTATTGGTCTTTAATCTTTGTCGGTCAATACAAAATCAGGAGAGAGAAAGGGCGTGAAATGCCAGGCTGGCAAACGGCGTCCACAGTTTTCTATTCTCCTCCATCATTAATAATAGGGTATGGAATATAATTAACTATTATTATTATTATTATTATTATTATTATTCCTATTTAATTTAAATTTCGTTATCATCCCATGAAATTCCCTTGTCACATTAATTTTCTATATTTATTTACTAAAAAGTAACCGGGAATTTTTATTATAAAAAATATTTTATTTTAAATATATTTTTACTCTATAATAACATATTCATTTTCAATTTATCATTTTCAATTTATCATTGTATGTTAATTGTTTATAATATTGATTTGAAAATTAAAATAATATCCTCAATTTTAATTATAGTTAGTGGAAGTTTACCATACTTCTCATCATTATCTATTTGTTTTTGAGATAAATAATATACCTTACAAATTCCTTGTTAAGATATAATATAAATTCTATATGTGATTTTATTTAATAGCCTTAGGAATTTAAAAACAAGCTTTTATTTATTATATTTAGAAACTATGTCCAATTAGTTGGAAATAGGAACATGCATTGGTAGATGTGTATGGTATGAATGTATAAATGAAGGGTGTTGGAGTGTGTAGGGTCTTAGGTGTGATTGGATGCTTTAGAAAATGAAAGAAAGAAGAGAAGGCATTTCTAAGGGCATCTCAAAATTGTAGACAAATGCATGAACCTTCCCTTGAAGTGAGACAATGAGGGTTGATTGAATCTTAAAAAGTATATGCAATTGTTGATGTCCTAGGTTTGGATTGATCTTTTGTTCTCCTCCTATGCTTTACCCGTTATTCTACTTATGTGTTTTCTCTTTTTATCAGATTAATCATTGTTTTTTGACTATTCTATTATAAATTGTGAACTAATCATATGCAGATAAATAATTATTTGATTCCTTTCACGTAATACAACTTAACTTTTAATCTACTAATAAAAAAATAAAGACATAATGTTTCGAGCTATGTCAGTCTAAACATAGTTGATCTTATGGGTAATAATCACAAAGTTCGTGAAATCTCTTTCTCTCTCTCTCCTCACGTTCATTGTATGTCCGATCTATAACTTTTACGACAAGTTTGAGAACTAGGTTCCGAATATAAAAAGTCATCATTTACAAGTCGGACATTAATTCTACTTCATTTACAAGGAGATTAGCGCATAAAGAATTAAGAAATCTCTTATGATGTCCATTATTTTTGGGCAAGGACAGCTCATTGGCTAGAGGTTTTCTATGCTCCATGATTGGCTTGTTCTTTATGAGGGCGACACTCACATGTTCTATCAAATTTAGGGTTTTTAATTTTCATTTATTCCTCCATAAATAGGCCATTTATAGGAACACATTTAACACTCACATTATTTTTTTACTATATTATTTTAAAATACTTGTAACTATATCAAACATTGTAATTTGATTATATTAATTACATAAATCCTCTAATAAAATATTTTCGTTGGAGAAAATAAAAGGGTAATTTTTCATTGATTGATTGAGATTTATATTTATTATTTTTTCAAGAAATTCAATCACATCTCCTCCCCCAAAAGTATCATCCACGCGTTGCACTTCTCTCCATTACAATGTCCCTATTTTATTATTTATCTTAGATTAATTTATAGTGTCAATATTACTATATTAATAT
The DNA here is from genome assembly GCA_003255005.1 of Begonia fuchsioides. Lineage (NCBI taxonomy): Eukaryota > Viridiplantae > Streptophyta > Magnoliopsida > Cucurbitales > Begoniaceae > Begonia > Begonia fuchsioides. Next base: position 77,715 of record QAOC01044679.1, read on the forward strand.
TTATTTTTCATATATTTAGGAAGAAGAAATATGCTACTCAATAATTATTCACCACCTAAAAAATGCAAGCAATAATCAACTCCTACTTGTGCTCATCAATCTCTATCTCGAGCTCTATGCAGATCTCGGACTCTAGCACGACACTCTGAATAGTCATATCACTAGATCGAGCGAATAAAATGTGATCCGATCTAAGAAAAGAGAGAAATATAAGAGTAAATATTGTGAAAAGACCTACCAAACACAACATAAGAAAATATGGTTTAAATGAGCGCTGTATTTGAAAGATTCTCGCCAATGATTTGGAGGACCCAAACCCCTTTCTAATCAAACACTTAGGAAAAAGTTATGGGTCTACCTTTGGTTTCAAATGTATGTATACCCTAATTGTACCTCCTCTTTATTATTAAAGTTGTGGAAGCTGAAATGTGGTCGAAATAACAATAATTTCTCTCTTTTTTCTAATGATATGGGCCCTTCTAACAAATGAATTTTCAAGTACACATACAATAAAGTATTTTTCATTTTTTAAAATATGTAATTTATATAAAATAAAAGCCGCAAGGGCATTAATATTACCAAAAAAGAAATGAACCTATATAAAAATAGGATTTTTATATATTAAAAGAAAAGAATGAAAAGGAAAGATCGGAAGAAAAAGTGGTCAAAGAGAAGACGAGATATGGTAAGCCGACATGAGCATGAGCCAAGTCTTAATCCTCGTGAGACCAAGTCTTGCTAATTTCCTCCATATTCTTAGCTCACTCTTATCCAACACATTTTAAATGGTTGTCTTCTCCTCAACTAAAATTTCTAGGGTTTGACCAAAATAATCTCACATCAAATCTTTTATTTTGTCGATCGACATATTGGAGTATGACTGTGTTTTCCATTTACACATCTAACTTCAGAATTTTATCAACAAACACATCGACACTACATTTTCGTTGATTATGCATCTTATTACATTTTAATTTTGATGGTACATAATTAACTTAACTATAACATAGGGTTTTCGTTGATAATACTCCAACTTTAAATTAATCAATTGATAAATACAAATTTAAAATATTAATTAAAAATATTCATAATTTAATGAATTAATTAATACAATTAAATTTAAGTCGTCACTCGAAATTATTGAAATATATTCTTAACTTTAAGTTAATCATCCATAGTTACCTTTTGTTCTAGTTAAAGATGGATCTAAATGCCTCCTATATTTGGGCCGCTGAGTTACCGTGATTTAACTTCCTCACAAACTGTCGGGTCAGGGTGTAAGAGCCCTTGGGACGAGGGATTTCGTCTTTTGAGTGCAAGATGGATCTCGCGAAGTCACATTGAGTACTCACAATATGTCTCATCTGATGTTAGAATAGTTTTTGGAATATTTACTTTGATTATAATAGAAAATAATAAAATTTTGAAAAAGTATTGAAATAAAATCATGTTATTTAAATTTTAAAGCTACCAACAATCCATATCTTTTATTTTATATTACCTCAACATAAATCTACTTTTAACACACCTTTCACTACTTTCATAGAAAGTTTTCCAATTAGGGAGCATGCTCTTTAAAAGCGGTAACAATCTGAAATAGACAATATTACGCTGCAAGCACTCTTATAATCCACAGATGAAAAAAATTTCCAATGAACGCTTTAACTAACATTTAACACCCCTCTCGTTCTCAATCAACGACACTATTATTAAGCACACGTTACTTTTCTTTGCTTCATTTAATATCATCTCGCCATATTTTCTGTCGATGTTTCAAGAGGAATGTGCTTAGAAATTGTTTTGCAAATTATGAATGATTACAAATTTACACTAGAGATAGGAGAGGCATGACATTATTGAGATGAATGGGACTCTAGATATTTTACAAAGCCAAAGCTTCTAGGAAAAGAACTCTAACTACGCTATGTGTGAATACATTAGGATTTACGGTGTTCCAAAAACTCAAAGAAAAGCTCATCAGCCGCGATGAACTACACTATACGAAAGATAACCGTAAAGAAAGAAGAAAAAAAATCTATTTGCTTACGAACAAGACCATTGAAAGCGAGAGAAGGATGTGTTAGAAAGTTTGTTGAAGATTCGAAAGGTTCGCTATGCATGAATTTTACGCGTTTTTGGGAAAAATTAACGGAATACGATTGATATTTGCTTATATTTTAAGTGTCATAATTTTAAGATATGCTTTTAAATTACATATTTCATTTGATAATTATCAAAAAGAAAAAAAAAGTTAAGGATATTTTAAGGTGACAAGGATAAGCTATATCTTATCTAACCTTCTCTCAAATCAGTCACTTGTCTACTTTTGGCAACCCTAGCATGCATATAGAGATTGCAGATAACGCTAACATCTGTATTCTACTGTTTCATTTCCCTTCCTTTCTATCCATCTATGCCTTTTCCCTTTTTTGCATTTCTTTTCCTTTGATTTCTTGACATGATATCACCATCCATCCATCCATCCATCCATCCATCCATCCATCCAATCACCTCTTCCTCTTTTAACTTATAGTTAGCTGTTTGAATCTTGTAGGAGATATTCATTCTCAATCTAAACTAGTGTCAAAATCATGGTTCTTGAGTTATTTCAAGTGTTTAATTAGGGTTTCATCATCATGAGAAGAGCATTCATAAAATCGAAGTTGTAGCTTTTTATCGCCGTTTACGAGCTTTAGTTGTTAAACTCAATCGCTCGAACCAAATCTATGTTACATGCTCCGACATTGGCACATTTAATCCTTTTACGGCTTTGCTTGTGTAATATATGGACCCGTTTCGCATGGAACTTGTTTTTCGTAAACGCTTCGAGTTAGGTCGGGAAAAGAGTCATAGTTGTGCACGAATCGCGAAGCGACTTTGACTATCCAACTTTCGTGATATTCGTTAGAGTTGCGGCTTTTCCTTTCATCCCAAATCAAGACCGATAACGATAAGGCGAAACCCGAAAGAAAATAGGATAAAAATAAGTAAAAATGTGAAAGGAAAATGCATGAACAAGATATAGACAGAGGTGGTGGGTGTTCTTAAGTAGATAGGGAAAATGAAAAGAAAGAGAAGCTTTTATGTTTGGTTATCCAAATGTCAGTTGGTTCATGTTAGGTGGAGAGACAAAATCCAAGGGGCTCAGCCCCTCTCGTCCTTTCCCTTTCCCAGTTTTCACTTTCTCCAAACAATGCATGGAGCACCAAGTACACCAGCTACATTATTCTTCTTCCTCCCCACTTCTCTCGGACCATTTCCGACCGTCCGATCCGGAGTGGACCACCGGGATCGGATCGCAAGCTCGACGCGTAGAAACTCTGAAATTATTGGGAGGAAGATGTTCATCTGAAAAAAAAAACATCTGAGTTCATGTTTTCAGGGTCAGATTCCAAACTCAGTAAAGAGGGGTCGATCTACTCTCTTCCTGCCCCTTGTTTCACACGTCAAATTTGTAACCATGGGACGCTAAAAACTATACAATTTAATAGTTAATGTTAATGTCGAAAAAAATAACCTTAAAAAAGGGAAAAAAAGAAAAATGAGGTCATGGATAATGACAGTGCATGGGTTGAGAAGGAAAGGACGAAGTCAGACTGTTTGAGAAGTCTGGATTGAACTCGTCTTTGGGAACCAAGTTCAGTGCACTTATCGACATTCATTTCTCTAACTACGTTCATCCATTCTCATCCAAGTTCCAACCCCCTTATTTTTAATGTTTTTTTATTATTTAGAATTAGACTAAGTCTTAACTTAATACAATACCCGTGCTTTGCCCGAAAAATTAGCAGCAGAATCGGCTCGACTTGGCTCGGATTTGGAGCCTTGAATGAATTTGAATTCTTCATTTCTTCCCTTTTAAATCAGTTTTGTGTCGGCTTAAACTTAGTTTGAGTTTGTCTACTTTTATAATGTGTGATTTCTAGTATAAAACTTTTAAAAAAGTACAACTTCATTTCGGTTCTTAGTGGGTTTTTGGAAGAAGGAACCAAGAACTGAGCACAAATTTTCGGTTTGTTGCCCAGGTCAATGGATACAACTACAGAGACCGAGCTAACTTGTTAGCTTGATCACGTCTAACTTCAGAAAGGCCTACCAATCACGGTTGATCTCAACGCCATCGATGAAATCTCGAAACCACGGATCCTTAATTTCCCCGACGCTCACCTTCCAATCACAGTCAGCCGATTGGTAGACGATCATTCCCATGAAAATCCAGACAGAGCATCTGTCATTGCTCGGGTCTCGGCAACCAAAGTGGCCATGGCTAACATCATATGTTCTTTGAAGCTCCCTGGAATGATGACTCGATCATTAGTTCGCATACTCCCCTCGATTCGAGCAGGCCCAGACAAACTCACAGTCATAGCACCAGAATCATCTGACATCCTATCAAAGCCTGCATAACTAGTTCCAGCTTCAGCCACTTCGGACATGATCCACTCTTAGGGCTATATTGATTATAATGATAAATAGTTAGTAGAAGTTTATAAGAGCTAATAGAAATTAGATGACAGATGTACCGACCTTAAGTGACATAACTATCATCAGCTGGAGCAGCATCACAGCACGAAGGATCTTTAAGGCTCCATTTCTCCTCTAAAGATCAAGTTATTACTACCATAACCCGTCATGAACTAGCTCATTCCGGCAGGAAAACATGAACGACAAAAATTAGAAGCAAAATCATACCATTCTACCATAAATAACATTACAATCTATAATAAAAGCATGAATTGACTTTGAAGAGGTATAGCAACTTGCTCAAGTGAACGTGTTCAACTCTCTGCATTTGGAATTCTAGGTTTGCAAGAGCAGTTAACCATAAAACCTCTGGAAAGCCAGAGGATAAAGCAAAAGATCACAAAAAAATATAGGCAAGTCTTTTTTGATATGTATACAAAATGGAACCCCTCACATTCTGTTCTTAGTATCAAATACTTCTAATGATAAAAGAACAATCTCGACTAGACTAAAACAAAAAATAAATAATATAAACCACCTTTACGTTTTATATATGCTAGTTGATTAAAGGGGAAGGATAGGAAGATAGAAGCCAGGAAGGGAGCACTTAAACAGTTAGGAATGTACAGAATAAATTTTAGGGAGAGATAATGGGAAGTTATCACCGTAGAAGTGAAGGTGGAGGAGAGACCTCTAATTCAGTTGTACAATCTGTGTGTTGATGAATAAGCATTTTGCATCTTTAGTTGATAATCTACCAATAACCCATTGAAACACCAATTCTCACGAGGAAGATTTCGTAGTGAGAGATCAAACGCAGATAGGAAATAGCAAAAGATCACAAAAATATAGGTCCTCTTGCGGCCCTTATCTTGAGCCCAAGACTAGAGTTACATACAGCAAAATTCCTTCAGATAAAAAATCTATGTTGAATATAAATTAAGAGTTATTTAATATGATTAAGTTCATATTTCGAAAGGCTATTTTAAGAATCATAATTAGTTTACTTTTCTTGTAAATGTGGACATTTGAATATTGAATATGAAAATGATTTCTTACTCTCTTAAATAGATTTACCCTTCTGAGCAATAACTCGTGGTTGCCGGCACAACATTCTAGCAGTACCGTGTTGTATTTTTTCATTATTCTCAGTAGTTTCTACTCTACCACGATGAACACATTCAGCGCTCAACAATCTACAACTCTAACTACACTTGATCATTGAAGAAGACGAACAAACCCAACACAAATTTCCATCCCGCCTCGAAATCAAACGTAACATATGACAAAGAGCAAAACCAACTTGCAGGATACCTTAGATCAAATGATTTTAACTCTAGATTCTTTTTAAAAACAATCAAATTATTTTAACAGTATAGAGATAAGAACGGGCACCTGAAAAATATATTACACAAAAACTTCAACTATAACAAATTTGCAGCAAAGTAATTAGCTGGCATAATTTACCTGAATAGACAGCCAAATTGCTTCCATCATAATGAGGTCATCAAGATCCATATCAAATTCATCATCTCTGCTGTTTTTATCAGTATACAATGCAAACCTGTGTCAAAATTTGAGCTTATAGACAATGATATGCTTATCCAGAATCATTATTGCAAATAAAAAAGACCAAAATCTTCCCTAATGCATTAATAATTAAAAAGTGATCTTCCATTACCTTCTCATTACATTAGTCAAAATCTTCCCTGAGCATGAAGAGAGTAAATAAAAGTCAAAACAGTAGTCATGAAAACCTGAATAAATCTAAATTCCTAAATTCATTAAATCTATAGTCTATCTGGATGTTGTAATCACTAAACCTTTTTTTTTTTTTATTTAGAAGGTGACTAATATTGTATGGCTTCAAAAATAAATAAATATGCAACAGCTCTATGAAGTTTCATCTTCTCTAGAGAAGCTAAACTACAACAGATAGAGCGGATGTCCAAAGTTAGTCATAGCAATACAAGATATTCTAGTAAAATAAATTACAAGACAGTCATAACAATCCAAGATATTCAAGTAAAATAAATTTATAAGACAGTTCACTACTAGTTCACTGCTTTGTTTTTCAACCATATTCATGTTCTAAATCAACTTTGATGTAGGACTCAGTACCATGATATCCTGACCAAAGTTAGCGTAACTGCACAGTTAGAATACTCAATGTATAGTTTGAAATACCTAAAATATTTATGTAAATCAAGAAAGCACGTTGTGCATTTAGGATATCCTAAAAAAAGTCCCCAACACATTGCAAGATAACACAAATTATTGCTGCAGAGTACATGTTGCCTGTTGGCCCTCTGAGGTAGAGATAGAAGTGACAGTTGGAAGCAATGAGTTTCTTCATTTTCCAAAGGAACTTGAATTGACGGAAAAAGCCATATAGAAGTAAGAGGGAAGAAACAAGCACATTAAGTTAACACGACACAAAATTATCAATAATAATACAATCCTACCGGGCATTGTGCTGTATTCAATGTCCACTGGCGCCATATTTCTGCTTGATGTGCTACGTTCAAGTCTTTTTTGATCTCTCTCTTCTTCATCTTGAAATTCTTTCTTTCGTATCCTGATTTTCGCTTCTATAACACGCTGTTCTTCCTAAAAAGTTAAAACACAAATCAGCCAAAGAAATATCTATCGTCCTATAAATCAAAGCCGAAAATATGAGGAAAGTCTTACAGTTTGCTACAAACCCTTCTCTTCCTCTGTTTTTGCCCATCGATACTTCACCACATAATTTGAGGTTTTGCAAAAGGACACCTCATAATGTTAAGAAGACAAGTGTGATGGAAGATGAAGCTTTAAGTTTCAATATGTATCATAAGGGAATACAAGTGAAAATATCAAGTTTATTTTATTCTCTTTTTCTGCTAATATCCTTGAGTCTGGGCCAGCTTGCTGCACTTCAACCAATTCAACTCATATTGATTATTTTCATAAAAATTTAATCAAGCATTTCAGGATGCATCAGATAAAAATCGATGGATACTGTGTAGGGCGAGTTAAATTAAGAGCCTATATCCAAAGAAAACACTCTGAAACAAGGATCCCAAATAAATACTGTCACGCCAAAACTTACTTTGAAGGATTTAAAAATCTTACCTGTACATATGCTTTTCATGCAGCATCTTGATCAATCGAGACTTGGATAATACTGAAAGGGAGAAGCAACCAACTAGGTATGTAAATTAGGCAGAGCAGAGCAGAGCAGAGCGAGCGAGAGAGATGAAAATGGTAAACCTAAAAATCGATGAAACGGAAGGAAGACGATCAGAGAAACTTCCTAGAGAGAGAGAGAGAGAGAAGATTAAAGAAACGAATTAGAAAAACTTATCGGAGAGTGAGTGTGGAACCAATGAACGGACGGTGGAGTAGAGTCGTCGACGAGCAAAAGGAATACTGGGCGGTGCTCCGGGCCGGTTTCTGGACCATTGAAAAATTAGAAACAAACTCTAAAAAACCAAGCCGAACCAGAACCAAATCATCGGTTCGGTTTCAAATCGCGAGCTGCACTCAAAATTCAAAATTTTGCTTCAATCGATTAAAATACAAATTGATTTTATTTTTGCACAAGTTCGATTTATGACGCACTAGGTGGACACATGTTCTGTAACAATTGGTTCTAACAAATTAATTACTTCTAAGAACATTTTATGCGTGTAAATATTATAGAATATCGTAGACGGGAAATATGCCGGAAAATATGCCGGGACCAAGTGTCACTTCCATGGCTCATAATTGGGTGGAAATGGAGTGTCGTCGAGCAATCTTTGAAGCTCTTTGAAAGGCCAATTTCTCAAGAAAACAGAAGACCATTCTTCCAAGTTTTCAACTTGATCATTGCTTCCGATTTCACGATGATTGTGTCCGGAATGACCTGTGTTTTTACGACGTTTTTTGATCGAAGCCCTTGATTCTTCTTCTCTTCCGGTGAGCCTCTGAACCACTGATTTGAAGCTCTCTTCATCGGTCTGAACATACTTGGTGTCTATATACACCACCTTCCACGGCCGATGGTGACCGTCGCCGTCATTCCCAACTCCGGCCATGAAAAGTAGAAGCTCAGCAACTGTTTGAAAAGAAGGGTTTTTTATTTGGCCGAGTTTCTGGTTTTTAAGATGATGAAATTGGAAGATTTTATATTGAAAAGGTGGGGCTAGGTTATTAATTAAAACGCAGGCGCGTAGACCTAGACGCAGAAGTTGACCGTTGTTTTCTGTGAGATGTTCTTGAACAATTCCATGCAAGGAGCTCTTCCATGCAGATTCCATGCACGAGTACACGAAGGTACGTAATTTGCTCAAAAGAAACGAGAAATTAAATACTCTATAATGGAGACATTTTAAATGATATGCGACGTGTGTTACAATTATATGTAGATGTTGCATAAGTGACTATCTATTAGGCCAGTGCTATTCTGATTGATTTATTATTAGGTTTATAGTTCAAAATACATTATATTAGGTAGTATGAAGAACTCCATTTATATAATGCCCAAACAACATTTTTTCAAGCGATGTAGGATTGCATCACGCTCACACTCATTATCTGTGTAGGTTGTCGCAATCTACCTCACTTAAAAGAGTCCTTATCGTCACGGTCATCACACTTTTAATTGAGACAATGCTCTAATACTATTTGTAACGTCTCTTGGTGCCAACAATTGAATATTATTCAGTTGAGGCCAGTGTCACCTCATATATTTGTTTTTGAGTTTATAACATAAAACGTGTTATACTATGTAAGATGAATAAACTACTTATATATTGTACAAACATTATTTTCTTAAACGATGTGAGATTGCACCACCCTCACACTTTTTATCTAGGTTTTTCGTCACATATATAATCTAAGATGAAAACAAAGAATTAATCAATGAAAATTACTCATATAAAATAAACAATTTCTATTACTTTTGGTTTGTTGGTAACATAATTATGATCATTAAATTCGAAAATGGTATCACTAATACATATACCGCTGTTTCGTTGTAGGCAAAGACATTCATATTCGTATGCTTCTATTAACACTTTCTAACTTAGAATGGGCATAAAACAATGAAATACAAATTGAGATTTAAATATAGTCATTTTTTTAAAGAAAATTGTTCATAAATCTATGGGACCCAGTATCGTCTTCATAATTTGACAATAATGCGAGACGCGTTTATACATTTCAAGAATGGAAACAGTCACAAGTTAAGAGTAGCACCATCCGGCCGGCTATGCATGCATATTACTAATAAAGAGACATAACAAGTGAGACTCAAATCAATAAACTCAAATATAGACATTTATTCAATATTAAATTTAATTAAATTTTATGATAAAAACTAAAAAAATGGCTTTAGTTTCGGTAAATAGGCCTATTTGGACATGAGTTTTAAAAAAAACAAAATTTGAGTTCCGCGGACGTCAGAGTGGGAGTCACTGCGTCCAATTGGATGAAGCTATCAAACACAAATTGCATCCATTAGAGAGTCATATCGGACGTAGTGACTCCCACTCGGATGCAATGACTCTCACTTAGATGCATCTTGCGTCTAAACCCTTTTTTTTTTAGATTTTGTATTTTCAATTAATTTAGTTAAAAAAATCTTATCGGAATGACTTGAAATATTTACCAGTCATTCACGATAATGAAAAATATTAATCTGGAAATTTTAAATTTTTTGGACAATTGTACGATTTACTATAAATTTTTTAATACATAAACAAATAAATTTTGTTAAAATTACATACTGCAATAAAAAAATTTGTACATTTTTTCACACATTTATAACACTGTAAGAAAATATGTCACAAATTTTTGTGAATTTTCAACGACGGTACGATTTACTATAATTTTTTTAATACATAAACAAATAAATTATGTTGAAAGTACGTAGTTCAATAAAAATTCACGAAACTTTGTGGCATATCTTTTTTACAGTATTATAAACGTGTGACAAAATTTTCAAGAATTTTTATTGTCGTATGTAATTTTAACAAAATTTGTTTTTTTTCATTTATTAAAAAAATTATAGTAAATTGTACAGTTGTTGAAAAAATTTAAAAATTTTAAGAATAGTGTTTTTTTATCAATTTAAATGTGTGGTAAAATTTTAAGTTATTCCAATAAGATTTGTTTTGCCAAATTAATTAAAAACATAAAATTAAAAAAAATTAGGTTCGGACGCCAATTGCATCCGAGTGGGAGTCATTGCGTCCAAGTGGGAGTCACTGCGTCCGATCCGACTCTCTATCGGATGCAACTTACGTATGTTACCTTCGTTCGATCGGACGCAGTGACTCACACTCGAACGTCTGCGAAACCCAAATTTTGATTTTTATACCTTCGTTCGATCGGATGCAGTGACTCCCACTTGGACGTCCGCAGAACTCAAATTTTATTTTTTTAAAACTAATGCTCGAATCAGCCTATTTATCCGAAACTCAAGCTTTTTTTTTTACCTTAATTTTTATTATTATAGTAATTGTTAAAATAAAATTTAAATGAATGGTTACAAATGAAATAAAAGTTTTAGGAAATGCTTAATAATGATCTTACAGTTACTCTTGATTCCTAAAATGAGTGAGCTTCGATTGCCGAATCGATCACTATTTTGGAAATACTTTTAAATTTAATAGTAGATTAATTTAAAACAAAACAAATATACAAGCAATAGGAATATCCTTTCATCTTGGCTCCAAATTATCTGTTATAAACTGAATTTGATATTTTTCGATTGACATTAATCGACTAACCTTAACATGATTATCTCATTTATTAAGATATTCAACGGTAATCCTCATTTTGATCAAGAAATTAAATTTGAGGGCCGGATTTTGATAAAGTCGTTTTACATTTTGTTTTGAGGTTTCTTTACGACATGACACGTTAAGCGAGTCCATATTAATGTACCCACGTTAACGTATATATTGTAAATCATAAATATTGTCACTTAATCATATTTCTACCTTCTCTTTATTTTTTGCTAGGGAATATATTAACGATGAAGAACATGATCACTGATCAAGTTAAAATGAAAAGTCCAAAGCATTTTAAAAAAAGTAAAATAAAAAAAAAACTAATGATCATTCGAGCCTGAAGCGTAGTCTTTGCTTTCAATCGAGCCATTTTTTTAATTTTTTAGGGTTCATCGAAACAACAAAAAAACTAATGTTGGGTAAAGCTCATATGATCATTCGGTACGACAATTTGCTCGATGAAGACGATAAAAAGCCAAAATAATGTTAATTAAAAGAATTCAGCTCGAACAAATAAGAGTGCATACCTTCACATTAATTGGTATAGTTGAAATAAAGAATACTTTATAATTTACGTTATTAAACAAAGAATATTAATATATAGTTTGTTCTATTTACGTTGATTAGTTGACTAATTATGCTTTAACTACATTAATCTCGATCAGTAAAATCTCACTAATTTTGTTATATTTCCTTGTAAGATACAGACTCGATCGACCAGCGGCCGTATCTATGATTCAGACATTAATTCATTCTAAGTAATTAGTTTTCTACAATTTCGAGAACTATTTTCAATGTTTCCGATTACTTAATGCTTAATATTCTTAGAAAGAATGAAGTGTGATTTAATATTTGGTATCGTTGGAAGACACATCCTAGAAGAGTTTTAGTCGTTAAGACGTGGACAAACCTGTTCGAAAATCAGTCAAATACGCAACACTTCTCTGATCTTATTCCATCTCGGAAAATAAATATGAATTCAAAGTGAATACGGAAATGGCTGAAATGTACATCATTTGTCCTCCTTTTTACCCTAACTCATTGATAAGTTCAAGAGCAATCATGTCCCAAAAACAACCTTAATTTGAAAAAAAAATACTATAATTAATTTAATTAAAATATATTAAATTTATTATAATAAAAATAATTATTTATAATATTTATTGTATTCATCAACCGTTAGATTATTCATAGGTTCGATTCCACTTATGTTTAGTATACCCACGATTCCAAATCCAAATCCAAAACCAAAGCAACTGCTGGATTATATTCTTCGGTTCCATTCCAAAATTAGGCACAAACTCAGAGCTACATTTTCAATCGCAGGCCCCATGAACTGAGACAGAAACACACGTGTAAGTTTTGAAGATGTGTTCCCATAAAACTTCAACTGAAGCAGTCGTTCAAAGTTGAGTCTTAGATTAGACATCATAAAATCCGAAACAAGCAGAAGTTGAAAAGGTAAATAATAATCAAGCAGAAGAAGTATCATCAACCCTTCCCCTCATCATTAAATCTACGATATAACAGTTAATGCTGGACGAGCAATTCGCGGCCTCACAGGAGTCTTCGACGGACTTACCCTACAATTATACAAAAAACTAAAAATAAATAAAAATAAATGACACGAAAAAAGTAATTTAATCGGTCGTGGAGGTTTACCGAATCGGTTGGGATCCGACTAGCAACCCGCTGCAGTTGAGTGCAAGAATAGCGCTTTCAGCCTGTCATGAGAACAATACAAAATCATTCCAACTTCATTTTGTATTCTTCCCTTCTCAACAATTTTCAAAGATGAAATTTTTCATGTCTTTTAAGTCTTAAATTTTCATGTCCATTTGTGCTATAAAGTACAGTCATAATCATGAATCAATTAAAAATAAAAAGCCCAGAAAATACAGCAAAGCCGAACAAAATCGAGTATTTTTTCAAAGAGACATCAAACGGTCATACGCTAAACGATTGTGAACTAGCAAAAGTAGATCATAATATGAGTAAATTCGGCATCCTATATATCCATTTATGCTATACTCCATCATACGATAAAGCAATATCTATAAGATCCATATGTATCGATGTTGTCATCTACATCCAAAAATCCTTGTGCTTTGTCAGAAGCTTGTACAATTTGAGAAAGGGTTTTGATTGATGAAAAATAAGAATCTACTTCTATTTGATTAATGCTTTGGATTCTTAAAAAACATACCATAGTAAATTCGACAAAAGCTATACGGGTAGAATGCACCTGATCGCCCAACAGCCTCAAGCGAGAGACCTGCATAACAAATTATTCAGTTTAATGGGAAACAAATATTGGCCTTTGAAAAGATAATGTTGTCTTGTTTATCATGAGATCTGAAGAAAAATGGAAAAATGAAGTAGAAAGATTAGACATACCTCGCCACAAGATGCTTCAAAAAAGTTCTTAACTTCAGTCTGAGATACCTACAACTTATAACACAATCTTTTAGGCAAAAAAGTAGATAATCTTTTCGTGTAAGCATGGAAATTTGCATGGTTGAAAACCTTATCTAGGCCACTACTATGTGGAATGTATCCAATGAAAGATAAGGGTTTTGAAATTATGAATTATGAGATGCTTCAACAGCCCAAAATCGACATTTTCTAAAATACAATCAACAAGAAAAGCTTACATTTCTGGAGACTTTTGTCAGTAACAATATTATTGATCATTGGATAGACAAGGTTTTTTTATCAAAGTTGACTTTTTTTCTCGTATATATTGTATATTCTCCAATCACATAAGAAGTTTGTTGCAAAGCTTTGTTTATATCTATAAGATTCATCATTCAAGAAACTGGGTTTCTTTAATGTTAATCCTCCTATGAAAATTTGTAAAAAAAACACAACAACCAGTACCCTTATTTTTGTTTGGTAAGCAAGAAGTGGCTTGAGTAACTATCGTTTGCTGGCATTAAATATACGTTTAGGCTATACCTTTCTTATCGAGTGAAAGACGTTATTGACTCAAATCATTGGAAAAAGATAACCTTTTTTAGGCAAGATAGGAAGGCAAAAAGATGGTAGTTAAAGTCCTTATACTTGGAAAGCAATATCCTCTAGAATAACAAACCCTCAATTATATAATCACTTAACACAATAAATATGACCCACATGTAGTAAATTTCAATCATTTACTTCAACAGTTAAGGCCTACAAATTACCTGAATTTCTAACCATGAAATCTTCTAATTTTATTAATTCAGTGTTTGCAATAGGAAACAAATGTACGATTATTTAAAGTGGTTAAGTTTTTACAGAGCCGAGAGATTTCCTTCTTCATCAAATACAACAAGCAAAATAAACAAATCTTGCCGTTTATTATGAAAAAAATAGAAATAAAGTTTTCATCTTGTTCATGGCGTTTTAAATAAAAAAGGAAGCAAAACCTTACCTTCTTATCAATATTTGTACAATAGATGGTTCTGGAGCACATTTCACGTTCATCATCAGACTGCAATTTCACATAAATCGAGAAAGAAATGACAAAGAATTTCTGTTCTGAGACAGAAACTTATAATCTTGCCTTAAATCATTCATACCCTGGGGAGAAATGAAGGATTAACAGGAAGGATGGCCGTTTTTGAAGGCAAAACTCGAACTGGATAGAAGCCTAGCATTGTCCCTCCAAGATTTAAAGCTGCTCTAGCACCATCTATTGACAATTCACAAATATCAGCTCCTCCGAAGAAGAAAGTAGAAAAGCTTGATAAATTGGAAAAAAAAGATCACTTACACTCATCAGAAAACTCTACAAAGGCAAAACGTAGAACTGAATGTGGATCTCCGCAAATCCTGCAGTCGATTACCTTCAAGAAAAAGAAAAAAATCTTATGAAACTTTACAATATTACAATCTATACAGAATTAGATCGTACCAAAAGACCAAAACAACATTAATGGGCTGCAGGTTAAAAATAGTTTTTACTATTAAAATAGTTTTATCAAAGGGTGCCATTTTTTGAATTATAAAAAGATGAACCGGAATTGCAAGTGACTTACTTGGCCACAATTGCTGAATAAGGCAGCAAGCCGTTCTTCAGTTACCTGAATGAGAGACAAGTTATACCACTTCATCTTATAAATACAACAGTAGATGATTTTTCTTCAATGAATGTCAAATAACTTCAATCATAAAGTTCTCTCTTATGAAAGCAGGCATATATAAATGGAAAGTATAAAAAATTTCATGCATCTCTCACTTGTTGGTCAATGTCAGACACATAAACAGTTCGTCTGACACTATCTTCGCGTTGGGCTCTAAAACTTCGCCCATTCATTCTTCTCCTCCCATGGTTAGATGTATTTCTTCTCTGTAAAAAAAAATCAAACAAGCTTTAAGATGAGGAAAGAAAATCCAACAATGTAATCGAGAAACAGATATTCAAATGGTTTCTATTTGAGTAGTTTGGAATTTCCTTCAAAAAACTAAAATGTTCAAATAATCAATCATCCCAGTGTGAGAAAATTCAGAAAAGATGCATATACATCGATAAGAAACTTCAATTGTGTTGACTATGAAAACGAAGACAGTTTCTTAATCATGGAGGTGAAAATATCCAAATAATTCAATTGACTGTTACAAACAAAGAAAATAAAATGAACGAGATCAAACAAATGAATAACCACTTCCAGAACACTATCTAAGAGTAAATAATAGTGTATTCACTGTGTAATGAGATCGAAATTGTCAAAATTAAAATGTAAAATACTGTGGCATACAGCACTGAGGAACCAATTAAATCAACCAAATTCTAGTTCAGCTAATAGGGAAAATAATTTCAACTACGCATGGGGTAATTGGTAAAAGAACTACAGTAATACCCTTCGATTGTTGGGATTATCGTCGATCCAGTTGTTATCGGCGAATGCGAAATAGTTATCAAAAAATTGATGATCATGATAAAAATAGCCAGGATGGTGTTGATCAAGATGAGCGTAAGCCGGGAAAAATTCTTTAGCAGAAGGATTCAATTTGCTAAACAAATCAACCAGCTTTTCCATATCGAACTCCGATACAGGTTTCGATTTCGAGTCGAAATTATTCGAACCCACTTCCTCGCCCCGCACATCAGCAACCGCAGCCATAGAAAAGATAAAATAAAATGATCTTTCCGAGGAAAACAAACTCAAATCTCTCACTCCTGGCCGAGAATTTCAGCTGGGATTCCTCAGCTCAAGAAGAAAACAAGACCCATAGCAACATAAAAGTCAAAAATGGAAAATTTTAACGCCAAAAAGGAAAATCAAAGTCAGACGAAATGGGTTTTCTGGGAAAAGATGATCGAAGGGAGACGGAGGAGGTGGGTGCTTAGACGAGCAGCCGTTTTCTCTGGGCTGAGCTTTTAGCTTCTATGCCGACCTTTTCATTCAACCAGAACTTTACGTCAACCACGTTGGTATCGTTTGTGACGACAAGTAGTTAAACAGAGCAATTCCAATTTCAGTGACGACAAGTGGTTCCGCCAAATCTCTAATCATGGGTTATTCGTAGGTTTTGTAATGTTTTGAAAAATTAATTTAACTATGACCTATGAAGGTATTTTTAGTAGGATCGGATAAAATTAGACCGGAACCGTAAATCAGATAAAAATCGTCAATTTTAATATGATCTTGATTCTAATTTTTAAAAAATCGTGACTGATGGACTGATTTCGATCTTTAAGAGTAAAAAAACATGAAACTGGTACTGTGAGTTAAAAAAGTTTTAAAATCAAGTAAAATCTGATCCAAAACCTAACAAATCTGATATAAATCCTGAAAATAGTTATAAATTCGCATAATTACTTAAAATTTGATTTAAATATAATAAAAAATATATTTTATTTTTATATTTTAATTTTTTTAAATATAAAATAAAACTAAGTTAAAACTAGAACGAAACTCGAATCGCTGGTTCTGGTTGTGGTTTCGGTTCTAAAAATCTGAAACCGCGAGTTCCAGTTATATTTCGAGATAAAACCAGACTGACCGGCCTGTGCCCACTCCTGATTAATAGATATTTCAAACTTTAAAAGATGCCCATGTATTTTTTGAACTTTACTATAATTTTAACAGACATGTTACTATTATAGTATAAATTAATTTAACGATTGTTTATGAATTTGGTTAACTTTTAAAACTTACAGAAGTGAAAGTAGTTGTAGCAATAAATTTGTTAATATTTGGAAAACAATGGTTTTCAATAAATTGTAATATTATAAGCTTTTAATGGCTATTAATTAAAGAAAAATATAAACGAGATTGAAGAATATCTTTAAAATTAATAAACGTCGTACTAAGCCAATATTCGTTAAAATTATTGTAAAATTTAAGGTGTTTATTAATAATAACGTTTAAAATTCAAGATATATGTTTCAAGTCTTGAAAATTAGTATTTTGTTTAGTATATAGTTTTCAAATTGAAAGTTTTATCCTCTTTCTCATCTCGAAATATTAATGGGTTACATTTGTGCTGATTTTTTTCTCAATTTGAGATTTTCATGTATAATAATAAAATGCACAAAAGTAAATTACATACTAATTTTATTTAATATATACAATATATCTAAATTAAATAGATTTGTAGGTAATTCTAGCAACTCCCACAACCTATATCATGGTTCAAACCATGAGTTTAATAGTAAGTGTAAATTAGGTGAAATCTTATACAAATATATCTAAGTGTTTACCTAAGTGNGTATCCGAAACGCAACTTGTTACACGTGTTGCAAATTTGACGGCTAATGAGACGGTTATCAGGGACAGGGGAGGACGTGGCACTTATTCAACGGTTCGAGATGGGAAAACGAATACTCGTCTTTTTGTCTTTCCGTCATTTCCTCCTTGGACTGAGTCAATTCTCCAAATTTATTCTTATCATATTAAAACCTCGTAACATAAAATATAATACGTGCAGTTGATTAAACCTTTTAATTATAGTCAAATAAAAATCAAGAAAATAGTATAAAATATTGAATATTACTTAATTGCCCTCGATTTCATACATGAGATTACTAATTTAACCCTTACTAGTCTAATTTAACCCTTACTAATTTAGTCTATTTTTGTCAAATGTTGTGGCATAATCTGCCCAATCAAATAATGACATGTAGGACTTCTAACATAAATTAAGTTTTCAAGCTTTTGCAAATTTCATGCAAATGCTCTTCACACTACTTTCTCAAAACTATTTTGTTTTCTTCTATTTATTTTTGGTAATATGCATTATAATTCGGCTTGACATCTTCCATTTACAGGTCAATTATTCGATACAGACAAATAACTGATAGCCTTTTATATTATCCGTCGTAATTTCGTAACCAGACAAAAAGTGAAAATTAATTGACGTAAACGTCCCGATATCTATGAAGCTTAAGTAATCTAAAAAACGACAAATTCAAAGGGGAAATCACTTTTGATTCTTTACTCCCATTTCTCAAAAAAAAATTATTGGAGTTTTATTGCACCATTACACAAAAAAGGAGAGGAGTGTTTGGACAAGGGAGCGGGATATCCTCGAGAGGGATGAACTTGGGATGGTTAAAAGAGTGAGAGTAGCCTGGCTAGGATAGGTTAATTCCAGTGGAGGATATGATAAGACAGTTCCCAAACATGGCCCATAGTCCAAGCTGGTGTCTGTTCACCTTTTGATCTTCAAGCCGTGTCTTCCGGAGAGACTTACCCACCCATGACCCAACCCCTCCTACTATTTTCATTTCTATTTTTTATTACATTTTTTTAAAAAATATTATGGTTTTAAATCAAGCATTTTGATGCGATTTGCCCGCAAATAATATCGGAAATTTAATATATTTTCATTAAAATGGTAAGAGATTAAATGTGAGAAAATCTCAAAATATTAAATTCAGAATTGATTTTTATTCGAAAAGGAAGAATTTATTGACGTATTAGTGTAAAAAAGAAAGTGAAAAATTGGAGGAATATCCCATTTTGGTGGGCCCTCAGACAACATATGGACAAAAAATGGGCCCACCATTAAAAAAAGCCCATATGGGCCGTTGAATGAGTCTTGCTATCTTCCTCATCGTTTTCATTTTGTTCTTTTCTCTCCTCCCTTATCTTTGTCCCCAATAATGTGGAACGAATGATATTTTCTTGCATTTTTTTTAAACCATTCAAAAATTTATTTTTTAACTAAAAATATAAATCCGTAAAAAACACATGGGATTTATTTTATTCGTTCTATGTTGAACTTTATTGTGTAGTAGAATATGTATATATAATATATGTCTCCACTATCTAAATTATTGTTCTCCGCCGAAAAACATTGGTCGATGATGTTTTTGTCTACAAGAAGAGTGATTTTCGAGTTTTCACGCCGTTGTTTTGTTTTATCGAAATGGATGTCTTTTAGTTTGACCTCTACCATTTTCGTATTAAATTAGGGTCAAGAGTTTAATATACGATAAAGAATCTAATGCGATCCCAATATAACAAACATTAGAAATTATCTTTTTTAAGAGAAAATAGCTTTGAATATCATGGTGGATAGAGATGTAAGTGGTGGGGGTGTTGTAATTGGGCATTGGCGAAGAATGAGAGGTTGCCACCTGCATACAACACATGGATTTCTCCTAAAACTAGGGTTTCTTCTTTTACCTTTCATTTGGCGTGTTCTTGACAATTCAACTCATTTCTATTCCTTTGCTTTCCATGCCCACCAATAATTATTCAGTTCACCCCTCTTATTTCCTTTGGGGTGGTAGCCATGTGAATGGACTTACAATTATCAAACATCTGTATCTGTCAATCATGTGAAATTCTGTTGACCGAAATGGCTCAGACATTCAGTTTAGGATGAACAATCTCATATCGTCTGGCATACTAGAGCTCTCATTTCTACCTAATTTGATGCGTTTGAGGCGAACCTGATAACAAATCTATACATATTTTGGTTAAAACATACACTATTGTACTATTATAAGCAATGATGGTCGGTGTCGCATGGCAATAACAAAGGGCATATAATTGCCAAAGCATTAATGCATGGCATTTTGTAGGGCCTTTCTACTTTCTATCCATTCATAAAAGTTTTGAGGATTGGGATAAGAAAAATGGTGCATCCCCTTTTCCTATAGTAAATAATTAGGTCTATATATCGATGGCAAAAAATGAAATGAAATTAAATTAAATTAAAAAGTATATAATGCAAAGACATAAAATTTGTCTACTTGACGATCGGCGAATATATTGCATTCCCATAATTATTTGGTTGATTTATTAGATCTAATGTGAATGAAATGCAATATTAGAATTTCTTGGGTTTGTAGTTATTCAAATTGTATAGCCACGAAATTCCAAGACCGTGTTTGGTTGGAAGGACCAAGTTGTGATTTGAGTGCTTTCTATCTTGAATGTTTTGTTCAAAGCCCCACTTTGTTTGTGTCGTGTCCCAAACAATGCCATAATACACCATCCTTTTAGGGTTTGGCCTTCGGGTGGCCCTTCTCCTCTTGTCCTCCCTAATGGGTAACCCTTCAAAGCGCCTCCTCTCTGTCTCTCTCTCTCTCTCCCTCGTCCTCTCTCTCTCTCTCCTCACATTTTGGTGGAAGCCTCGAGGAAGTTGGGGAAAAGTCATGTGTTGAATGATATCGATCATTGTAACCTACACCCGACAAACAAGAACATCGTTTTGATAATGTCGTAGTTTTCGTGACTATCATGATGCTTACCGTACTAAGAAAATGTACACGATATAAAATGATAATCACTGTTTATTTACTCAACATGTTAGACAGACTAAAATAATTAAAAATGTTACACGACATAAAACGATGAAATGTCATAAATTTACTCAAAAAAGTATTCAACATGTCCGAGTTTTCAAGTGTTTTTATTTGCATGGTTGATATCTTTTAGCTATTTTGTTCATTTTTTAAATATTCCCATAACACAAATAATTAAAAATTAACAATTAATTAATCTCCTTAATCCATGCTTATCGTGATTAATGACTTTAATTAGTGGTTAAGTCTTTCAGTTGGAACCGTTATTAGTTGTTTTCGTTGAAGTCAGTTGGTCGGTTCAGACTCTCACTCTTTTGCCCTATTTTTAATTTCTTCGACATGTGGTTCAATCAGATTGGCCAGACGCTCATGCCCCTTATCCGAAGTAACCGCGTGATTTTATTACATGTCGGTTCGCCCTTCCCAATTTCTAATTAAATTGTTATTTAATATATTATCTTCTATTTACGATATAATAATACCATTAATTTTCTAAATAAAATTTTATATTAATTTTTTCAAATGAAATTAAGTTATATTTAATATAATTTTAATGCAAAGATAGTGGTCAAATCTCAAGTTATGGGTTAGGTTAATTGGTGTTGTGATTGAGAATTACTTGGGAGACCAACCTTGGAGTAACAAAAATTTAATTAAATATTATAAATCATGTGGCACCATGTGAACACATGGAAGATTGAGTAACAACAATGCAATTATTATTTCATAAATAAAAAATAATTGTCATAAGAATAAAGTGCACCGATAATTGTATCGATAGTGTTCGTTTTAGTTCTTTTCGGACCGATAATTTTTGGTGACAGCTTATAATATACGGATATCAATCATTTACTAGGATTAGATTACGAAATTAAGTATTTAATTAAGGTTTTGTAAGTAGTATTAATGATTGGAAATTCTTTGAACTTGATTAAAATAATTTAGTAATGATTTAGATTTGGAGCCATTTAATTCAATCATGTTACTTGTCGTGGATCTCGGGGCTTTATTTGAAAAAGGCAAATGGGAGATTTTATATGAATTATTGGGGAGAACCCCCATTTTATTTTACACATTTTTTTGCAATTTTTAGACCTTCAAAGTTTAGACCTTTAAACTTGAGTTTTTCAAGATTTAGTCACCGATAATTTAAACTTTAATCAAATTTTTTTTATCGCTAATCACAATATGGATAAATGCAAAAAAAAACAAAAGAAGAAGAGAACATGTCCTACAAACTCGATTCAAAAATACAATATGCCCTCGAAACAAATCATAACTCGAGAATGAAACATCATGCAGAAATGATCCGTTGATCGGTAGGGATTCGTTTAAGTATAGTCATGTGTTAGGGATACATGTTTCTGATTTCCTCTACATGACATACTTGCAAGTGACTTCCTGCAAAAGGGGAGTCATTAGCGAGAGAGAGAGAGAGGGAGAGAGAGAGAGAGAGACAAAACAACCATTCAACCTAGTCGACCACAACCATTCATGCCAAACCTCGACAAAGTCGATCACTCTTGTTTTTTTAGCCAAGAAAGAAATACCAACATCTATATAACTTCTAGCACATTCCACGCTCATGACAGGAAACATAGTCACACATAATTACATCATTCAAATTAAAAAAATAAATTAAAAAATAAGGCCCACCTCGCAAAAGAAATAAACAAGAACACAGCTCACACTACAAACAAAACCAATCCATCAAAATAAAAAGGACCTTGACCAGTCATCCCACGGAAGGTGTAACACTTTGTTGGGTAGAACTCAAGTCATACCCTAAAACTAGCTGAATTGTGTGGCTCTAAACCCACAAGACCATAACCTAATAATTTCCAAAATAAAAATAAATAAACAAATATTTAAAAAGAGGTTCGACCGGGAGTGAAAACAGACGTAGGCATCTCAAGAATGTAGAATTAATTGTCGAAAGATAAGATCTTCGATAATATAATGTCGAAAGATGATCTCTGGCCATCTTCCCGGATTTAAAAATGGGTAGAAATTATGTAAGCAAATTGAGGATTAAACAATTCCAACTTTTGGGAAGCTTAAGGTCATCCATGACACTAAGATTACTAATCCAACTTCATAAAATAATGTCTTATTTTAACGTGGGAGAACATGGAAGAAAGATTTGGTGGGTCGACCATGATTGCCAAGTTTTCTAAGGTAAGGAGTCAAGACCTAAAAAAACTACGACAAAGCCCTAGTTTCATATCTTGAATATTATGTATTGTTTTTTTCATTTTTGCTATTTTTAAATGCAATTTAGCATAAAAAGCAATATTGTTATCCCACTTTTCATTAATTTAGAAAAATTATAACTCTATTTCCAATAGTATCTATTTAATATTTAGGGTTGTCGAGGAACATCAAAAAAGTAAGTATCAGTATTTGCACGTATGTCTGATAAATTTAGTGTGATATTATAAACTTCGAATCTAACATTGCGCCATTTTATATTAAACTTTTGACCCCAAAAGATATTATACTCGATAGATATTTCATATCTGCAAGAATAAGATTGGAAATCTTTGTTTATTCTTTAACCATATTTCGTCGCTAGAATAGGAGATCACAAACCATTTCCTCGGGAAGCATGGCATCGTATCCAACCACATTTTAAGTTTGATTGCAGCTCTAAACGCGTCGATGGAAACCTAGTCAGTATCACTAAGTAAATTGTTAGTTGTCTCGAGCCCGAGTTCATATAGTTTTATTCTCAAGTTTCATTCAAACACTTCTCTTAAACGTTGACGATCGCAGTCGATTCGTGAACTGCACTCTTTCAGATTGTGTAGCAACATAGATTTATCACCTTCCTATGATTTCGAGATGAAGAATAGTTGAACTTAATTGATAATGCTAAGGAAAAGGGAAAACGTGACACATTAAATAGTCAATGAGGTTGGATTCATGGTTCAAAGTTCAAACCTTTGAAAGTGCTTAGTAAATGCCTACTCATTCCTTGATCTTACCCATTAGAGATATTTGAGTTTTGGGAGGCAAGCAACCGTGTGGGGCTTTTTCGTATTTCTACACGACCAAAACCTATCAGCACCGTCCACAGACTGCCACGTGTACCTTGTAGCCTACTCTTAAAGAGGAAAGAACGCGGCGTTTGAAAATTATAGTGAAATTGACCTCTTTGTTTTTTAATCTTTTACGAAAATGCCCCTTCGTTTTGCTTATTTCTATTTTTGGTGTTTTTCCTCTGGACAGGCAATCTATTTTATTTTATTTTATTTTTTAATTTTGTTTCGATATTTGGTTTCATGACTGCACTGCTTTCGTCATCATTAGTGCCACGTGGAATTTAATTTAATTGGTGATTAAAATTGGGAGAGAAATTAATGGGGGGTGGGGGGAAAAAGAGGGAGGGATCGTGTCATCGTGTCGAGCAGCAACGTCCCGCAGCTCTCCCCACCTCTCTCTCTCCTCTCTGCAACTCTTTCTCTCTCTACAGGTCTCTCCTTTTTTGTTGGGTTGAAGTCTCGTTTTCTACTCCAGTTACAAGTGGTCTTCTTCTCCATGTTTGAGGTGGACCTCAAGGTCTTCCTTCTCTCTCTATAGTCTATATATACCCTCTCCTCTCTCTCACCTCATTCCTCAATCCTCAATCCTCGTCTCTCGCTCGCTGTGGAGTCTCTCTCTCTCTCCTCTCTGGTTTATTCCATCTGAACCAAATTCACACCATTGAAGGAGCTTCACACTGAGCTACTCCCATGGCTACTGCTATAAGTTCTTCTAGTTGGATGTTGCAGAGACCCATCTCGTCTTCTTTAATGGAGATGGGCTCTGCTTCTTCTTCTTCTTCTTCTTCTTCTTCTTCGTCGTCGGTTTCCTTCAATCCACAGAGTTCGAAGAAAAGCATAAAGGGTTCTTTGCAATCTCCTCCTCTTCTCCATGTTCCTCAGAGTCCTCCCTCCATTTTCTCCCCCAAAGAAAGCTCTCCTACTTCTTCTTCTTCCTCTGTGAAATCGAAGCCTCGGGAATGGAATCTCCTGCAAAAAGCTGCGTCAATGGCGTTGAACGCATTGGAAACTTCTTTGGTTGCGCATGAAAAGAGGACCTCACTTCCCAGAACGGCGGACCCGAGAGTCCAAATCACCGGAAACTTCGCGCCGGTGCCGGAGCAGCAGCCGCGACATTTCTTGCCTGTGAATGGTAAAATCCCCGATTGCATTCAGGGCATCTACGTTCGAAACGGCGCCAACCCCCTCTTCGAGCCGGTCGCCGGCCACCACTTGTTCGACGGCGACGGGATGATCCACGCCGTGCAATTCAAAAACGGCGCCGCTTCCTACGCCTGCCGGTTTACTCAGACGGAGAGACTGGTTCAAGAAAAAGCCCTCGGCCGAGCCATCTTCCCCAAGGCAATCGGAGAACTTCACGGCCATTCCGGCATAGCTCGCTTGCTTCTGTTCTCCGCTCGCTCGTTATTTGGCCTCCTCGATCAGAGCCGCGGAATTGGCGTCGCAAACGCCGGCCTCGTCTACTTCAACGGCCACCTTCTGGCCATGTCGGAGGATGATTTGCCGTACCACGTTCGAATCACTCCCTCCGGCGATCTGAAAACCGTCCAGAGGTACGATTTCGACGGCCAACTAAAATCCAGTATGATCGCCCACCCCAAAATCGACCCAGTTTCCGGCGAGCTATTCGCTCTGAGCTACGATGTTGTTCAGAAGCCCTACCTGAAATACTTCCGCTTCTCGCCGGACGGGCAAAAATCACCGGACGTGGAGATTCCTCTGGACAAACCGACCATGATGCATGATTTCGCGATCACGAAGAACTTCGTCGTGATTCCAGACCAACAAGTTGTTTTCAATCTTGCCGAGATGATCTCCGGCGGCTCTCCGGTGATCTTTGACAAAAACAAGATTTCGAGGTTTGGGATTTTGGATAAAAATGCAACGGATTGTTCTGGAATCAAGTGGATTGAAGCGCCGGAGTGCTTCTGCTTCCACCTCTGGAACGCGTGGGAGGAGCCCGAAACCGAGGAGGTCGTCGTTATCGGATCCTGCATGACTCCGGCGGACTCCATTTTCAACGAATGCGACGAGAACTTAAAATCCGTCCTCTCCGAAATCCGGCTGAATCTCCGGACCGGGAAATCCACGCGCCGCCAGATCATCTCCAACTCCGAGCAAATGAACCTCGAAGCAGGAATGGTTAACCGAACCCGCCTCGGCCGGAAAACCCGATTCGCATACCTAGCTCTCGCAGAGCCATGGCCGAAGGTTTCCGGCTTCGCGAAAGTCGACCTCTCCACCGGCGAAGTAAAAAAATACATTTACGGCGAGCAGCGATTCGGCGGCGAGCCTCTGTTTCTACCCACATCGGAAAAGGAAGAAGAAGGGTACATTCTGGCCTTCGTCCACGACGAAAATGAGTGGAAATCGGAGCTGCAAATCATAAACGCCATAACCATGGAACTCGAAGCTTCGATCGAGCTTCCGTCAAGAGTTCCATACGGATTCCACGGTACTTTCATAAACGAAAAAGATCTAGCCAAACAAGCTTGAAAAACAAAACCCAGATCACTGTAGATTATAGCAACATAAAATCAGGGAGATTTACCAGAGGGATGATGATAGTTACAGTCTCCTCCCCGGAATCTCCTCTGTTTTTGCTCTTTTCATACCGAGTTTTTTTTTGGTTTCTAGAGAGAGAAAGTTATGAGGAAAGCCAGCTCGTAGCTTTTGTGAAGCTCAGCTGCTTTCTGTTTCATTCTCCTACTGGTTCTCTGCTCATATAATACACAATAATGTATTTTCTGCTCTATTTGTCTTCTTCGTTCAAGTTAGTTTGATTTTACAGACAGAAAGCCAGAAGCCATGAACAAACATTTCAAAGCTTTGTTTTTTTCTCTTTTTTGAAACCATGTGCCTCGACCCATTACCGACAGTCCAAATTTGGAAGTTCCTCGATCATTTGTCTATTGAAAATCATGCATAGTTTCGGATCTATCCATGTTCATTGCTCATATTTGCCACACAATTTGGGCTACTAATTGTTCGATAATCCGTGATTATGGTAGAATGCAGTCTATTCTAGATTTCCGAGATAAATCGATACGTGCTAAGTTAGCTATTGAGAAGGATAATTGAAGGGTCACCATAGTTAATCATATTATGTAATAAATATGATTAATTTATTTAATTAAATATCAATTTTTAACAAATATATTAGTAAAAAGACCATGTATAAACTATTTTATAGAAGATTATATTATATGGGCAAAGTAGAGGACTGTCATAATAATATAAAAGTAGCACCGACCCCATTTTCATACATTAAATGAAACTATAAAAATGGTGGTGTGGCATGTGATTGGATGAATACAGAACTTTAGGTTTATCAAATTAGCCAACGAGAGTGGAAATACATCACACATCATGGGATTGGAGAGAGAAACAGAATAAAGTAAGGAATAAAATATAATAAATAAAATAAAATAATATAAGGGAGAGAAAGTAGAGGTAAGAGAGAGAGAGAGAGAGATCTTTTCGAAGGTAGATTTGACTCAATAACAAAGTCAATTTTTTCCCCTAACATGCAAAATTAATCATCATTAGCTGCGGTGACTATGATTATTTAATGAAAAATTACTATAATTCAAATCATAGATTAGTGCTATAGTAGCCTAGTAGGGTAATAGAAGAAAAAAGTATTATTCTTAAAAATATATTTAAATCGACAATAAATTTACATCAATCCCGAATTCTAGGTTAAAACATCAACCTTTATCTCGGGTCAATTCTAGATTAATTTTATGATCGATAAAAAATTTATGTCTTACGAACATTCGAGTTGTTCCACATTTCATCTTCAAACTATACATATATGCATATATTATTCAAATATCTTGGCATATGATAATGCTATCGAGGCTCAACTTAAAATATTATATTTATCATATAGTTTGATTGTAACTTGCATAAATTGTATTTTCAAGTCAATGAGATCGTGTTATCTATTAATTATTTTGTTATTTGTAATAAATTATAATCATTGCATCGCTCAAAGTTGAATGATTAATCGTTAAGCTAATGTTACGTGAATTATGCGATGATAAACGTGGTCCATTAGTGATTGAGACAAAAATAGAAACTTTCTATCTAGTGCGAAGATGCTTTAGAAAAGAAATACAAAATTTGGAGGGCCACTTTGAATCAATTATGATAAATTGTAGTGAAAAAGTTTATGTCGGAGTTGGACCGATTGTTAGAATTCTATTGGGTTTCGATTATCTTTCTTCGAGAATCTTGATCGGATCAAGTTTTCTCTGTGCTTGAAAATCTCAATTGGATTACGTTTTGAAAACCATATCGTTTTTTTCATTTGTTTGCATGCATACTTTGTTACCCGTTGCATCTCCAACATCTTTTTCTCAATCCCTCTTGAATTTTCTATCTCTCTATCTTCCCCGGCCTCTCTCTTTGTATACGTGTATGTACGATCACAAATCGATGAAAAAGAGCCACTAACAATCTCGCTTTTTATATTGGGTATCCTTTTTATCCCTTCATTTTCAACACTTTTATGCCTTCTCTTTTTAATCTTTCTTTCTTGTTTCCATGATGAAACGAACGAGAGAGAATCGTTACTTAGTTCCTTGTGGTGCTATAGTCTATTGGATTTTGACCAACGACTATGATTTGAAGGATAATATCATACATATGATTATCGACAACAAAATGGACGTTGCAACACGGTCTAATTGTGCGTTTATTTGATTGATTGTGCCGATGAAGCATTAAGCACTAGACTTAAGCTATGGATATATATAATTTGGATAAAATGGGGATAGTGGAGGAGATTTGAAGTGGAAGATTAACATTTTATTCATGAAGATTAAGAAAAGATTTATCAACCAATCAAATTGTGCCATGATGACACATGTCACGATTAATTTATTGATGAGTCACCGACCATTCTCCAACACAGGAACTTGACGCTCTTGAATGATTCGAGCTTCAATCCTCTTCCTTCAAGAGGCAAGTTATTGTAACCACAACTTTTTTTCCTACTAAACTAATAAATAATTATTATTTTCATTATACCATTCAATTTGAAGTGCTTCATAAAGATTCAACCCCTTAGTTCTTCAATTTTTTTGCAATTAAAATTTATTTTTAAACGATATTATTTCTACCAAGTAAAACTCGAGAATAGGGTTTCTCAATCGTCGTTTTCATTTTCATATTCCTCCCGAAAAGGAAATAAATTAGGGTTTTTAGTAATTTTCATGGATATATTCTAAAAGCTCGATAGAATATCAAAGAAGTGAAGGGTCCTTTTCCATAATTTGGAACACGCATTTGCATTTATTTAAGTGTCACTTAGTGAGAAAGCACAAACCATGGTGAACTAATTCCTCCAATGCCTACCAAGTAAGCGCTTGGAACAGTTCTTGTCCAAATTATTGACGACATCTGTCTCCAATGCCTACCAAGTAAGCATTTGAAAAGAAAAAAGTTCGTATTTTATATTTAATTGTCACGTTGTTTTCTGTACATAAAGTCACTCAGTTGAGTGACGAATCTAACTATATATTTCATTTTTTTTGTAGAATAATTGAACTTTATATCTTGTATTTAATGTCTTGAAAATTTGTTTTCTCGGCCTCTACTACAAGATTGTGTGACAATATTATCTAATGTTTTCCATATTTTATCGGCATATATCGTACATGTGACACATAATGACGTACGAGCCATAAGGGGGGAGATTGTAACAGCGGACCATGTGAAGGTAGGGGTCGCCGGGTCGCTCAAAATTTTGTTAATTATGAATCACGATAAAAGTGGAGTTCAGAAGAGGAACTGGGGATTCCCAATTCGTGCTATCGCCAATTCGATTAACCGTGCTTCACATATGTCACGCAAGAGTTAACAAATGCGACCATATGAATATAATCTCATGATGCATGATTTAAATATCCACTTTATGAGTAGTTTTACATGTAATTTGAAACATGCACATCTTTTTATGTATTTGAATAGATTTTCTAGAATGGTATACATGATAAAAAGATAGATAGGGGAAAATTTCACATTCAAAGAAAGAAAATGGATATGGAGGAGAAAATCGTGGAGGAAACGAGAGGCATGAGAGAGGTCTTTCGAGCGTTACTCTTTTTTTTTTTTGTTTAAGGTAAATATATTAAAGCAAAAATAGAAACAATAGAGTGAAGCCAAGAGTCGGGCCGGAGGGAATCTACAAGCCAGAATGACCACCCCAGAAAACCCGAGAAGAAAGCAAGGGAGAGCAAAGACCTGAATGGAGAGCCAACATGCTGACTAACTAAAACACAAAAGACCAGAATTATGAGATAAGCCCTCACAACCAGAAAACCTAGTACTCTTCTTTTAATCTCAATTGATGTTGCGAGCATTGTTGTAGCATTACGTACTCATTTTCTTAAATCTTAAATAAACTTTTCGGTTGTAGTTTGTCGTAAACCTAGGACATTTTGGTTTGAACCACCTAATTCTCGTGTTGTAGGTTTGTTATTTATTTTTTAATTGATCGATCACGACATGTTTCCCGACAATAAAAAGAAAAAGTTACAAATCGATCTTTAGAGAATGAAGAAACTAAAAAGATACGGAAGTTAATTAAGAGTCCATATTATCGACATAGTAACCCTAGAATATATTGACTTTGCGAAATTGTTGGTGGGACATGAAAAGTTGCAATATTCAAACTATAGAATATAGATTTAATTAATTGAAAGCAAGTGAAAAATTTGTTTGTTCTTTCCTTTGTTGATTCATAAGCTACTCTTGGTTTTAAGCATAAACGACTACGCAAATGACATGATTATTTACCGTTGAATTCTCTCGAATGCTGAGGGCTCATTTTTTACTTCAAATATGTTAAATGTTCAATTCATCCCAACAAAATGTTATGCAGTAAGATCGGGATCTACTTAGATTTGGTTGTAAAGACTATCAAAATAATCTAAAGCTGTTATATCAATGCTAAGTCTAAGTTTATTTCTTTGTTGTGTATTCTTATCGTAGACACTCAGATGCAACTCATGATTGATGAAATAAGTATAATAAATAATTATTTATATTTTTAAATATCAGAAGTTCTTTAATAGAATTAATATAAATTTGAAATCTCAAAGTGTACGATAAGAAGACATAATAAAAAAGAAAGCTTATCATGAGTCATTGTAAATCTCTTATCCTTGTCTCTAGGCTAATCTTGTTGGTTAGTATTGGAGGTGTTCAAAACCAGACTAGACTATAAAACTGAACCAGAATCGAAAGTTTTGGTTTGATTTTAGTTGGTTTTCTACAAATAAAAAATTAATTTTGAGTTAATGTAAAAAGACCGGTATGTTTTAGTTGCTTCTTGCATTTAATAATGCAAACTTATGATAACCGGATCGACCAATACCTAACCTTAAAATCACTGTTGTTATTGTAAATCTAGCAAGTAAAATTTATTTACTTTGATGTGTGTGGGGGAATACATATTTTATTTATTGTAAATACTCTAAGTTTAATTCTTGTATGTTAACTATTTTAAATTGAGTTTCTTTTTAATATTTCAGAGGAGGACGAGAACCACATCATGATCAAAATTAAATGTATGGTTCCGTTCCGGTTCGGTTCTAGAACTTTATTAGTACCATCTCGATTCAAAAATTAAGAACCACAATTATATGATCCAAACCTAATTTTTAAAAAAACTCGAGCCAACTCAGACTTCAAACACTGCTAGCTAGTATATCTGGTAACAAAATAAATGTGTATATTTCTTGATGGATTGAATCTTAGAAGACAATTTTTATTACATAAAGATAAATCTACTCATATATTGATTCACTCTATGTTTTAGTGTGGCTTGAGATTATGGAAATATCTTTCTATTTATTAGGAATATGGTCATTATTTTTGCTCTAGGACGACTTTACCCAAAAAATAAAAATAAAAAATACTCAAAAATGAAATATTTGGTAGAATAGGACAAATTTAGAGAGAGAGAAAAGCACCTAAATTACTAAACTAGAGAGAGAAAAGAAGATAAAAAAATCGTTCGCTTTCAAGCCTAAAAAGATGAGACCTTTTCTTTTGACCTAACGAAGAAGGAAACATCCAAGATCCACTTACTAATAGTGGAAGGAGAGCACCCCCACACTTGATTTTTTGTGTGCTACTACACAAATCATGCCACCTTGCTCTTTCCTTACGCACATAAATGGATGATGTGTTCACTCGTGGAAAAAAGAAGGACGAGAAATTGCGATAAAATTGTAGCAGATAAAATTGTAGATATTGCGACGAACAAACTATGTACAAGAAGCTAGGTTACAAAGTCGTATAATTGTTCACAATTCAAAGTTAATAATCATGCATTTTATTTGCAACTTTAAGAGGAATAAACGTTGAATTTGTCATATTTTGCCGTAATATTAGTAATATGGTACCTGTTAGCATAGAACTAGATGTTACGATCGAATTCTCGCCTTTTTCTTTATGAATTCTTCTTTTTCAAGAGAGGACGGAAGTGCTAGTGCCAACACATATCTAGATCAACTATTTTTTTTGGAGAGGATATGAACCAACCACAATAAAATTAATCGAGAAGTTGACTACAACCATAATGAAATGTTTTTATAGCGAATAAACCACTTTCCAATTTCAAAATGAAGTTTCTAGGCACTCGTTAAAGTTAGAAATCTCACCACCTATCGACATGTATTCGTTAGAAACGTCATGCGGAATAAAGAACGTAAAATATTTGGTTTTTAGTTAATAAATTTGAAATTTACACCATCTCTAAGCTTAAGATCGAACTTTGCTCTTCTCGACCTTGTCGTGAAGCTCGACACCGTTCATGGGATCGATAGAACCATATTTCCAAACCGAGATATAATTGGAACGGAAAATACATCAAAATATCACTATACAATAAATAGCATCATAATGCAAAAATACATTGGACAAAATAAAATAAATGGGAATAGAGATGGTAGAGTGTGACATGCATGGGACGAAAAGAGGTTGCTTTTTTAAATAAATAAATAAAAATTAGTATTTAATTTAAAAGAGCCTATTCAATTGATTCTCCAAGTCTATTTGCTGCAAAGATTTTGTACATGGGCCCCATGCCCACGTGCAATGGACATGAAGTCCACGTGGGGTGGGTCCATGGGTTGGGTTGCTCAATCATTTGCAATGCCTTCTTCCAAACCATACAAAAATCTTGAGTGTGTCGCCCATTTATTCAGGTTTTTTGTTAGTACGACGTGGCATCCTAGCCTCCTTCCCGTTTTCTATTTATTTATTTATTTTTAATTATTTTCTTGACTCGGAATTGGACGGTAACATGTCACATACGTTACATTCTCGAGTCACACAAATTCTTGTATGGCTTGCGTAAGAACGATAGAAAGAATGCACGAAAATACGACACATACTACATGTATTTGATTTGGAAGAGATCAACAATATCCAAAGCTTGGTGGGGTTGGCTTGGGCTCGGGATCTATTTGAGTCAAGGACTAAACTTGATAGAACTATGAGTAACAAAACCGAACCCGCTGATAGGGTTCTTTAAAGGAAATGATTCCGGGTCATCTTTTGCTTTGGTACGGTTTTCGGGCAGTTCGGAAGCAAAGGGATAACCAGATTATCGAATATTAAATAAAAATCTAATTGAAAATAATTTATAATTTATTAAATAAAATAACAGTATTTCAAATAAATATGAAAATTAAAACCGACCTAACTCGAGAAGGTTCCGATTCATTTTCTGCCGTCCTCAAGACCATTGGGTTAGTGGTTCATTGAGGGGGAAGCCATATCTCATGAGCCCGAAACGGACTGGATCAGCCAAAGAATATGGCAATTTATTTGAAGACTTGAAAATATATTTTATAATTTATTAAATGGAATTTTTTATTTATATGGTTGTTCAAAGTCATTGGTTAGTTAAAAAATAATCGTATTGTAAACTGAATGAATTAAAAAAAATTATTTTGTTGTTGGAAATAAATTTTGAATAATTAGTTATACATGTTTAGATATTCATATTAGAACTTCATTTTTGCAGTCTCGTAATGGAAAACAGGCACAGGTTCGGCCTAGCCTTGGACTGACTGGTCTCGGCCGAGATGATGGCCACATGAAAAACGGTGGATCAGGCTGTCTTTCGAATTAGCTTGATTGATTTTTGAAGGCAATGATATGCTTTTAACTAGGGTTGCACAAAACCCCTTCGGATCACCACCAAAACTTGTGGTCCGGTTCTGGTCAGTTTTTCACGTTAAGAGATTGAATTTTAAGATTTATAAAATAAAACCAATTTATTTTGGAACGATTCTCAGATTTAATAACATAGAACTACAAAAAACTAGACCAGACCATAATTGTCCATAGAAATAAGGCGGAGTTGAACGATTTTTTATTGTGAGTTGTAACTTAACTATTTATCTTGTTGCACACTTAAAAATGTTTTTTTTTTCATTATTAAATTCAATTATTTCCTTCACAATTTGGTAATGAAATTGATTTTTCTTTCATCATGAAATTTATTGGTTTTTCGTTTATGATTTTTCTTGTTCTTATATGATATATAATTATTATCTACTAATTTATTATATTATGTAGTAAATAAAAATGCATAAAGAATTATTCAAATAAAAAAAGCAGTGATTATGATAACTAATAAAGTGAGAATATGATACATTTATATTAAATTTGTTTTTAAAATATTAAATGAGAAAGATCAAATACGAATCATAACAAAGATGAATACTTTGTGTTGTGTAAGTAAATAAAATTGTGTCGTTTGCAAAATAAGACAAAGAAGAAAGAATGGACGATATGATTTTACGTGGTTCAGACACTTGTTTCCAAATGTTCTACATCCACGGTAAGAACAAGCTCTCTGTATTATTCATCGGATAAAGTTTGTTTACAATTAAAAAAAACCAAATCTAAGATCTAGATCTGTGAAAAAGAAAAAAGAAACTAGATCTCTCTCCAGCAGCGACGAAGAAGAAACCCTCTGACCTTCAGATATTCAGCGTTATCCAAGATCGTTTCTCCCAACTGAGCTATCTCCACCTAGCTCCTCTCAGATAAGTCGTTCTCACTCTTTTAAAGAATTTTTTTCTGGTTGTTTTATATATTGTAGAGATGAGAGTTCTCTTTTCTGTTAGAAGTTTTTATTTCTCTCTCTTCACACCGAAGAGCAAGAGAATATATCTTTATTAGATTCTTTTTTTTTTTCGATGATTGTTGTAACTAACTTTGCCTTTCGTCATTTCCAGGTGGCAGAGAAGAGTCATCAACCTTCACAATCTCCACCTTGACGATTTTGTCCCGAATGAGGTAGCCTATTCTTCTTCGTCACCTTCTACAGATTTATAACATTCAATAAGTTTGGACAATGTTTAAACTTAGCGATATTTAGTACTTTTGTTAGTACATTTGCTGGATTTTCCTCTGTCTTGATCTTTACAACTTTTATTTCTCTGGTAGCTAGGATATCTCTTATGAAATGAAATTTAACACTTATATGTTTCATCCTGTCATGAAATACATGATTTTTCATAAGGTGTATTGCACTTTGACTGTCACAGTAGATTGTCAATTTTATGTTTTCAATTCTCATATCCTTAGCTAGTCCCTTTAGCCATATTGCTTCCTTGAAACCTTCACAAGCGGACATATATTCTGCTTCTGTTGTTGATAAGGCAACCGACTTTTGTAAGCTAGTTTTCCAGCTTACTAACCCTCCATAAACTGTAAACACATATCCTAATATTGATTTTGTAGAGTCTTTGCAACCAGCATAATCTGAGTCTACATATCCCTGAATTACTTCTCTGTTTGTCTTTGATTTTCCCAAAGTAATTGAGATGTTTAAAGTATTAGTAACGTATCACATAACCATTTTAGAGCATGTCAATGTTCTTTTCTTGGATTACTCATAAATCTGCTCACCAGACTAACCGAGTAGGCTAAGTCTGGTCTTGTACAGATCATCGCGTACATTAAACTTCCCACCATATTAGAATACAGAATTCTCTGCATGAATAACTCATCTTCTTTTGTTTGTGGATATTGATCTTTCTTTAATTTGAAATGAGCTCTCATAGGTGTCTTTGCTGGTTTCAGCTTAGTAAAACTGAATCGGTGGAGCACCTTTTGTAGATAGGACTTTTGAGATAGGGTTATAATATCTTGTTGTCTATCTCTAGTTATTTCAATACCCAACATTTTTGTTGGTTCTCCCATGTCTTTCATTTCAAATTTCGACCTGAGATTTCTTTTAAGCTCAACTAGAGCTGTCTTATCTGATCCAACAATAAGCATATCATCTACATATAGCATAATGTAGATTAACTCTCCTGAAGTCCCTTGTTGTTTTGTATCTACACAATGATTAAAATACTTTTTGGTAAACCCTATTGCTGTAACGTATGTATCAAACTTCTTATTCTACAATCTAGGTGATTGTTTTAAGCCATATAAGGATTTATGCAAAAGACACACCTTGTTTTCATCTGTTTGTTCTTCATATCCCTTGGGTTGATCAATATAGATTTCTTCATCAATATCCCCATGCAGAAATGTTGTTTGAACATCCATTTGTTGCAATTCTAGATCTTTAATTGCAACATGTGATAAAAACATCTGAATTGAAGTTTGTTTCACACAAAAAAAATCTCTGTATAGTCTACTCCTTGTTTCTGTGTAAACTCCTTTGCTACTAACCTTGCTTTTATATTTTGATTTTGCTATCCTCTCATAGTCTTCTTTTAATTTGAAAACCCATTTGGTGCCAATGATTTTCTTTCCTTCTGGTTTGGTAACCAAAGACCACGTTTTATTTTTCTTGAGTGAATTTATCTCATCATTCATAGCAATTATCCACTGCCTTGCGTCGGGTCTTGAAACTACTTCTCTGAAACTTAGGGGCTCTGATTTATCTAAGTCAGCAGAAACTTGTAGGGCATATGCTATAATATCAGCATATCCTAGCCGTTGAGTCGGTTTAATTACCCTTTTTGATCTGTCCCGGGTTAATTGATAATCGATTTCTTGTTGTGTCACTTCAATGTCCGTTTCATTTTCTGCTTGAGTATCATCTACTGCTTCTGTTTCTGTTACTTTGAATTCTGAATCTGTTTGCTCTGTTGGAGCTGATATATTCATCCTTTTGACTTGAAGTAATATTGTTTTGTTCTTGTAGTAGTAATTTAAATGAAAAAACTTCTTCATTAAATATCACATCTCTACTAATGATTAGGTCATGGCTTCCTGGTTCTATACACCATATCCGATACCCTTTAACACTTTCTTGGTATCCGAGAAAAATACATTTTCTTGCTCTTGACTCTTTTTTATCTTGTCTAGTATGACAGTATGCAGCACATCCAAACACCTTAAGTATGTCAAACTTAAGAGGATATATAGAAATTTGTCAGCACATCCAAATACATCCTGATTTGTCCAACATCCCAATAGAGATCAGATTCCTTTTTAGTCGAGGAATATATCGCACATTTTGTAGTGTTCTAATCAGTTCATCATACATAGAAATTTGAACAGCGTCTTCCCTTTCAATACTAGTCTTGTTGTTTCCTAAAAGAACTTGACATCATTTACCTTCCTTGAAGTCAATAAATCATTCCTTTTTTGGTGTCATATGAAACGAACACCCAGAATCTAAGACCCAAAGATCACTTGAGTCTTTCTCAGAAGCAACTAAAACTTCTGAAGAATCATACCTCTCGGTTACAACTGAGGCATCCCCTTGTTCCGGTTTCTTTTCCCCCAACTTCTTCTTGCGTTCAACAATTACGTTTTAGATGCCCTTCTTTATTACAAAAAAATAACATCTCCTTATTGCTTTTGACTTGGATCTACTTTTGTTTCTCTTAAATTTTTTATCTCGAGATTGTGACCGACCCCTAACGATTAACACATTCCCGTGAGAGTTTTCAGATCCACTTGACTTTTGCTGCGTTAACTTAGAATTCAACATTGCTTTAACTTCATCCATAGTTAACGTTTGTTTTCCATAGAACATAGTATCAACAAAATTATCATAATATTTTGGCAAAGAACTCAATAGAATAATAGTTTGATCTTCTTCTTCTACTGATACTCCAATATTGTTAAGGTCAAGTATCACTTTATTAAACTCGTCAATATGGTTTCTAATTTCAGTAGAGTCATCCATTTTCATGTTATATAATTTTTTCTTTAAATATAGCCAATTGGCAAGGAATCTTTTCATGTAAAGTGACTCGAGTTTAAGCCATACCTTGAGTGCTGAATCCTCCTTTGTTACTTCCCGAAGAACTTCATCTCCCAAGCATAATAATATTGCACTATGTGCTTTAGCTTCAATCTCTTCTGTCTTACCTTTGTCAATCTCTTTGAGCTTAGCAAACACTGTCTCATTAATTGCTTGTGCAACACCTTGCTGAACTAGCAAGGCTTGCATCTTAATTTTCCAAAGACTGAAATCGTTGCTCCTTGTAAACATGGATGCTTCGAACTTTGCCATAACTTTTCCTTCACCTTGATCACTAATTATCTTTTGCACTATAGCACAATCTCCACGCTCACCGTACCAATTGTTGTGTAAGTAAATAAAATTGTGTCGTTTGCAGAATAAGACAAGGAAGAAAGAATGGACGATAGGATTTTATGTGGTTCAGACACTTGTTTCCAATTGTTCTACATCCACGGTAAGAACAAGCTCTCTGTATTATTCATCGGGTAAAGTTTGTTTACAATAAAAAAAACCAGATCTAAGATCTAGATCTGTGGAAAAGAAAAAAGAAACTAGATCTCTTTCCAGCAGCGACGAAAAAGAAACCCTCTGACCTTCAGATATCCAGCGTTATCCAAGATCGTTTCTCCCAATTGAGCTATCTCCACCTAGCTCCTCTCAGATAAGTCGTTCTTACTCTTTTAAAGAACTTTTTCTGATTGTTTTATATCTTGTAGAGATGAGAGTTCCCCCTTCTGTTAGAAGTTTTTATTTCTCTCTCTTCCCACCAAAGAGCAAGAAAATATATCTTTATTAGATTTTTTTCTTCTGATGATTGTTGTACCTAACTTTGCCTTTCGTCATTTCCAGGTGGTATAGAAGAGTCACCAACCTTCACACTTTGGTTATGGTTTGATCGTGGTATTTTGACAGTTCAATTTTAATTTGAAAAATTTATGGCTGTGAAATGATTAGCTCAAACGTAAGATGATACCTATTGAAATGATTATTTCTTTAATTTATTAGTGTAATCATGGTTTGATACGTAACGACATGGTCTAAGAAGTTAAATATAAAATTATGGATGTTTTATGACTTGTCAATGCTCACGGGCTCCACGAAGACCCAACAGAAGTCCTCGCCTCCCACCTTCTTGATTGGAGTTGTGAATTTGAAAGAATCGACGAAAATGTGAAGTCAGCAGTGGCGTATTGTGTTTGACTGAAAATGGAATCACTTTTTTTGTCGATAAATATCTCTTCCTGGTTTTCTTCTACTGTAAAACTGCCACCTTTTTTGGTAGCGAGGAGCTTTAATTCAGGTCAACAATGGCGGATGAGGCGATTCTTTTGGATTTCTGGGCCAGCCCTTTNGCCTCCTACCTTCTTGATTGGAGTCGTGAATTTGAAAGAATCGACAAAAATGTGAAGTCAGCAGTGGCGTATTGTGTTTGACTGAAAATGGAATCACTTTTTTTGTCGATAAATATCTCTTCCTGGTTTTCTTCTACTGTAAAACTGCCACCTTTTTTTTGGTAGCGAGGAGCTTTAATTCAGGTCAACAATGGCGGATGAGGCGATTCTTTTGGATTTCTGGCCCAGCCCTTTTGGGATGAGGGTGAGGATTGCGTTGGCCGTGAAGGGTATCGAGTACGAGTACAAGGAGGAGAATTTGAGCAACAAAAGCCCCCTTCTTCTTCAGATGAACCCGGTTCACAAGAAGATTCCGGTTCTCATTCACAACGGCAAGCCCGTCTGTGAATCCCTGATTGCCGTGCAGTATATCGACGAGGTTTGGCCGGAGAACTCTCCGCTGCTTCCGGCTGATCCTCATCTCCGATCTCAGGCCAGGTTCTGGGCCGACTACGTCGACAAGAAGATATACGAGTCAGGGAGGAAGCTATGGACGGAAAAAGGAGAAGAACAAGCGGCGGCGGCGAAAGCTGAATATTTAGAGACCATGAAAACGCTGGAAACGGAGCTGGGAGAGAAGCCCTTCTTCGGAGGGGAGAGTTTTGGGTTCGTCGACGTGGCATTCATTCCGTTCTCCCTCTGGTTTTTGGCTTTCGAGAAGCTCTGGAAGTTGAGAACGGAGGACGAATGCCCTAAAATTGTGGCTTGGGCGAAGAGGTGCTTGGAGAAAGAGAGTGTCTCGAAGGCTCTTCCTGAGCCGGGGAAGGTTCTTGCCTTCGTTTACCAGATGTTCGGGATAGAACAATAGAGGCCTCTCGTTTTTGGGTTCAATAATTTGGTCATAAAGTTCACACTTTTGGCCTTGTAACATCTTGGGCATGTGTCTTGAATGTTACTCTAGCTAAGCTTCCTAGTTTGTGTTTTTAAAGCATGTTTTTTATGTTTCTTTGTTGTGCTACGATGTTCGTGCTCGGATTGTTACATTATGAGAAAATATTCATAGTATTTTTTGTATCACATAATTATTATTTTTCAGATAAGCTATTGACTCTGTCTTGAGAATTATCTTAATAGTACTATCCACGATATTTTAAATATTTAATTATTTTTTCCCAACACGATACATATGATCAAATAGTTATAGTAGCATCATTGAGAAATATTACAATAAATCCATCTAAACAATCAAGCAAGAAATCCCCCACAAACTCTCTTCAATGTGAATGATACTGAAAATCGAATGTAGTAAAATATATATAACACATTTATTTATGTTTATTAGTTAGTTATATGAATTTTATAAATAATAATAATAAGATAAAATAGGAAAATAATAATAATATTATTCTTTTTTTTTTGTTAATACCAAAACCATCAACTTCGTTTTCACATAATTCTTTGGATTGTTCATATGGCCCATGTGTTCTTCTTCTTTTATTATTCATAGTTTCATTTCTTTTCAATTTTCATAGCATCAACATCAACTCTTCAAGTTATTTCGTGTCATTTTGCTTTTGTCAATTTCGATTTTGTCATCCAGATGTAAATGAATATTCAAAGTTCACTTTTCTCGTATTAATCTGACCAGAAAGTAAACACTAAACTTAATTTTTTATTAACAGTTTTCTTGATCCAAAAAAAATAAAATTCCTCGCCCACAGGGCCCACACACCCTGACTCGATAACATGTGTGGGAGTTAATCACGGTGACTTAGCGGCCCAGAAATGAAAGACTTTTAACTGACACCACAATGAGCAACCTCAATATTGGAGAATTAAACTCTCACACTGTGATGACGCAGGCTTCGAACCATAGCTTCTTGATCTAAATTGTCATCCTAGAACCATTGAGCTATGTCTGTGCGGGCTTATTAACAGTTTCCTAGCATCTAACTAAGTAGCCGTCGTTGAAAGGTTCATACGAAATAGTGGGGCCTCCGCCCCTACTCAGTCAACTTCAAAGACTAAAAAGTTTCTTTGGGCTATTTTCAGCCGTTGGATCATCTTTCTACTTGATACGATTAATGTCCCGACTTTAATTTGGAGTGTGTCACGCGTTGTTCCATCGTAATGAATTCAAAATATTCTAGTTAACTTAGTAATTTATTGTTTTATCCATCGTTTTAATTTGTAATTTATTGCTCTATTTTATTGATGAACTGTGAATCAGAGTACGGGATATTGTTCTCAATTTGCTCGTAAATTTATCGTATGGCACGAGAATTGAAGTTCTTTGGCTTCCTTTTTCCGGCAAATTTTGTTTGTCTTTGTGAGTGGCTAGAACTTCTTACTAGGCCCTCAATTTCGGAAATAGTTTTGAATTTGTTTTGTTTGGATGTGAAAAACTAGGTAAATTGTATTCACTTTGTTGATTTGAAGATGGAAAAAAGGGTGTGTAATTTGTTTCGATGATTTGAAATTGCCCATTTTGTGATATATGGTGGTATTGACAAACTTATCGGAGTAGTTCGAGATCGACTCATCCTTCCAATGGTTTGACAAAAAAAATTCAACTTACTTGATTTTGTCTCTATACGAAAGACGTGGTTATCGTACTCGTCCCTAGAGCTGGCAAACGAGCGAACTGGCTCGCTCGGCTCGCTCGACACTGTAGCGAGCTCGAGCAGAGCCCAGGATTCGGGCTCGCGAGCTCGAGCAGAGCCCAGAATTCGGGCTCGCGAGCTCGAGCCAGGTTCGTGAACCAGGCTCGTAAGCTCGGCACGGTAGCAAAAATGACAATAATCGGCCGTCAAAAGTTTGATTTAGTTATCGAAATTAACTAAAAATAGTTTTTAGCATATGAAAGTATGTTTATTTTTCTTGCAAAATAAGCTAATATAACTTCTATATCATTATTATGCGTTTATCACATTTTTTTTTAATCTTTTAGCATATGAAACTATAAATTATTTTCGGCTCGATTAGGCTCGGGAGTTGGGCTCGCTCGGCTCGAGGCTCGGCTCGAATAGCTCGAGGCTCGATAGCTCGCTCGAGCCAAAATTTTTGGGAAAAAGCTCGACAGACTCGGCTCGAATAGACTCGACAAGCTCAGCTCGTTTGGCTCGCCAGGCTCGACGAGCCGGCCTTGGCTCGAGCCGGCTCGATTGCCAGCTCTACTCGTCCCTATGTAAATACCCAGTATACTATAGCCAGGTGGCAATGATATACTAATTCCTGTCCATAATAGATAGCAATTAATTTTAAAAAATAGTAATGTTAAGTTTATCTTTTTACCGTAAATGTTAATATCTTAAGTTGTGATTGATATAGTTTAAGTGTATTTAATGTATTATAATTAAAATAATTATTTATTATATTTAATGTATCAATCACAGCTAAACACGTTAGAATTACCTATTTAAAATACCAAAAATTACTTTTTGCTTCTATTTTTTTGTCTTTTTTTATTAATTTATTATCGTTCATATTCTTTCTCCTTAAGCTATTGAACTTGAGTTAAAGTAAATAATTACTTTTTTTTCTCATACTCACAATCTCTGGCTCATTATACGATAGGGGTCGAGTATGACGAGCATGTGGCAAAAAAAATGTTGGCTCAAACCGAGACGCGTCGAACCTAACGAAAAAACCGGACAACCCAAAGAAAAATCAAATCTTGCTCGATCAACCTCATGGCATCATCCTTAAAGTATGAGTGAGCTATCGAGTTTTATTTCTTTTATTTTTTCTGAAACGGCATGAATTAAATTCAATAAATATTTTTTATGTCGTCTGATTGGTTTAGGATGTTCAAATATTTGTCGTATATCTCAATTTGTGTTCTTGAACGTTGTTAAACTGCATGATTTTATTTTTGTTAATTCCATGTACATTGGATTAATTATATATTAATTATTAATTGCTAATTATCATTTCTCACCTGCCTCCCAACGGAATCCTACCCACTCGAACCTTCTCGCTAATTGGAGATATCAATTTGAACGCGTCCACGAGAAATGTGAGGTCAGCAATGGCGTATGTATTTGGACTGAAAATGGAGTCAA
The DNA here is from genome assembly GCA_003255005.1 of Begonia fuchsioides. Classification (NCBI taxonomy): domain Eukaryota; kingdom Viridiplantae; phylum Streptophyta; class Magnoliopsida; order Cucurbitales; family Begoniaceae; genus Begonia; species Begonia fuchsioides. Next base: position 121,378 of record QAOC01044679.1, read on the forward strand.
TTTTTTGCAGAAATAGAATGTTCTCGATTATAGTCAGAGAGAAAAGTGCTGATTCTTGACGCAATCACTGACCCATCAACGCCGGGTTCGAGATCTTCCGGTCTATAAATACCCTCTCTGGATCTTTGTTCTACTCAAGCTTTTCTTCTGGTTAACAATGGCGGACGAGGTGATTCTTTTGGATTTCTGGCCCAGCCCTTTTGGGATGAGGTTGAGGGTTGCTTTGGCCGTGAAGGGTATCGAGTACGAGTACAAGGAGGAGGATCTGAGGAACAAGAGCCCTCTTCTTCTTCAGATGAACCCGGTTCACAAGAAGATTCCGGTTCTCATTCACAACGGGAAGTCTGTCTGTGAATCCCTGATTGCCGTGCAGTATATCGACGAGGTTTGGCCGGAGAATTCTCCGCTGCTTCCGGCGGATCCTTATCTCCGATCTCAGGCCAGGTTCTGGGCTGACTATGTCGACAAGAAGGTAATGCTTGATAGATTACCGCTAGTTAATGGAGATCATTTTTTTCGGAACTGGACCATAATTGTTAACACTTTGTCGGGTTTTCGTTGTTTAATGCTTAATTGTTAAAAGGGTTTAGCTTTCTTCAAATATCAACAGATCTACGAGCTGGGGAAGAAGCTATGGACGACACAAGGAGAAGAACAGGCCACGGCGAAGGCCGAGTATATAGAGAGCTTGAAGACGCTCGAAACGGAGCTCGGAGACAAGCCCTTCTTCGGAGGGGAGAGTCTTGGGTACATCGACGTGGCATTCCTTCCGTTCTCCGCGTGGTTCTTGGCGTACGAGACGCACGGGAAGTTCAGGACGGAGGAAGAAAGCCCTAAAATCGCGGCGTGGGTGAAGAGATGCTTGGAGAAGGAGAGGGTTTCGAAGGCTCTTCCTGAGCAGGAGAAGATCCTAGGCTTTGTTTCCCAGATGAGGAAGACGTTTGGGATAGAATAGAGTCCTCGTTTGGGGTCAACACTTTGGTAATAAAGTGCCACCTTTGGCCTGTGTGTTTCTTAATGTGACACTTGCTATGCTTCCTAGTATGTGTTGTCACATTGTTGTGTTTTTAGCGGCATTTGTAGTGTGAACCTCTTATCAATTCAAATTCGGTTTGATTTTGACTTTGAAACTTAATTTCAGGGTTCTTAGACATTCTCAAACAGTAGAATCATGGTAGTCAATTAAGTTTACATTTCCGAGTGCAACAAAACTTTTATTAAAACTGAATTGAATAGATTTGATCTAAATCCAATTCAAACTGTGATCTAGATTTAAATCAAACCGAACAAAAACTTGATCGGAACTCAACATGAAATTACAAATTCTAAAAATGTTTCCTTTAAAATTTTCACCAAACCATGATCTTAGGTTTTCTAATGTACATGTTTCAAAACCTGAAAAGCGCCGGTTCAAACTTCCATCGAAACCAAACAATATGAAGTCTTTGTCATCTGGGTTTGTCTAGATTGTTTAAAGTATTAAAACTTACAAATCAAAATAACGTAAAATTATAATGATGTCATTGATTGTGTAATTATATCAAACTTATAGAAAATTTCTAATTATAAAATTAGAATTTAATGACACAAAGATTATAATTTTTTAATTGATAATTTCTTAATCGTTCTATTTACATTATGCGAGGAACCGGATCAACCAAATTGGTCTTACATAATACATGAATTTTGAAGAACTTACATGAGTGTAGAACTGAATGAGTATCGTAATTTGTGTTATTATATAATGTTTCAATTTAGGGTTGTCGACAACTCATGCGATGACTTATGAATAATAACTTAAAGTTCGACTAGCAAAAACATTTGATTCATTAATAGCTTTCTCAACTATATATCAGTCTTCATTTTCATTTTCTAGTTTTATCAATATAATTTTTGAGATTTAATAAGTTTTTATTGGTTAATATTTATAATTGAAAATACTATTTAATAGGAATATTTAATATTTCAGCTCATATTTCAAGTATTTTTAGTTTCGGTTAAAACACAATTCATTTGACCTATTTTTTGAAAAAAACTAAAATTGTTGGAACCCCCGTTTAAGCAGAGTGAAACAAGTTTTAGGTTGATTAAAAATTAAGTTTAAGTCGATCAAAAAAGTTTAGGTCGACCAAAATTCCCATTATTGAAAAGGTTAGTGAGCGATAATTGTAAAAGCATAGGTCAATTATTTGAGCGTTTTTATCGAAGCAAAAAATCGAATTGTAACTGTTTGGCTAACACATGTATGTCAACATAATGCATCCTCGTACGATGAGAAAATAATGTTAAGGTGTGACCTTTAGTTTGAAATTAGTAAATTAAAGTTCATCTATAGTAACATTCGTATCTCATTCGCCTGCCACGATCAATTGTCACTATCTATATGTCACATCAATGTTATATGTGAATTTTTTTAAAACTTATCATTTTTTCTAAGCATATACCATGAGGGACTACAAATTTATATCATGTATTACATTAGTACAAGATTTTAGAAAGATATTGTGAATTTTCAAAATTTATTATTAAATTATGATAAAAATCAAATAATTTATTAAAACTACGTATATCCTGTCAAATTTCTAAGACTTTTAAGATAAACTCTTCTAATACTGCCCTTTAAAGTTGAAATTTTGGTTTGAAAAAATCAAAACGAATATTTTTTTGTATATATTTGTAAGATTTTATTACAATTTGTGTTCTTGAACGTTGTTACTGTATGATTTCTTTTTTTGTTAATTTCATGTTTATTCGAATATTTATATATCAACGGCCAACATAAGTCCTGCCCTCCAAATTTGAACGGGTCCACGAGAAATGCCAAGTCAGCAATGGCGTATTGAATTTGGACTGAAAATCGAATCACTTTTTTTGCAGAAAAGAATGTTCTCGATTATGATAAGAGAGAAAAGTGCTGATTAGTGACGCAATCACTGACCCATCAACGCCGGGTTCGAGATCTTACGGTCTATAAATACCCTCTCTGGATCTTTGTTCTACTCAAGCTTTTCTTCTGGTTAACAATGGCGGACGAGGTGGTTCTTTTGGATTTCTTGCCCAGCCCTTTTGGGATGAGGTTGAGGGTTGCTTTGGCCGTGAAGGGTATCGAGTACGAGTACAAGGAGGAGGATCTGAGGAACAAGAGCCCTCTTCTTCTTCAGATGAACCCGGTTCACAAGAAGATTCCCGTTCTCATTCACAACGGGAAGTCCGTTTGTGAGTCCCTGATCGCCGTGCAGTATATCGACGAGGTTTGGCCGGAGAAGTCTCCGCTGCTTCCAGCGGATCCTTATCTCCGATCTCAGGCGAGGTTCTGGGCTGACTATGTCGACAAGAAGGTAATGCTTGATAGATTACCACTTGTTGATCGAAACCATTTTTTTCGGAACTGGACCATAATTGTTAATACTCTGCCGGGTTTTCGTTGTTTAATACTTAATTGTTAAAAGGGTTTAGCTTTCTTGAAATATGAACAGATATACGAGCTGGGGAAGAAGCTATGGACGACAAAAGGAGACCAAGAAAAGGCAAAGGCCGAGTATTTAGAGAGCCTGAAGACGCTCGAAACGGAGCTCGGAGATAAACCCTACTTCGGAGGGGAGAGTTTTGGATACGTCGACGTGGCATTCCTTCCGTTCTCCACGTGGTTTTTAACGTACGAGACGTACGGGAATTTCAGTACGGAGAAAGAATGCCCGAAACTCATGGCTTGGGTGGAGAGATGTTCGGAGATAGAGAGTGTTTCGAAGGCTCTTCCTGAGCCGGAGAACGTTCTTGGCCATGTTTCCAAGCTGAGAAAGATGTTTGGGATAGAATAAAGTCTCAAGTGCCAATCTTGGCCTTCCAACATCTTATTCCAAGTGTTTTTTATGTTTCTTAGTATGTGTTTCTTATGCATGTTTTATGTTTCTTTGATGTCGTATAATGTTAGTGTGCTTACATTGTTGTGTGTTCGGCTGTATTTGTATTGTGAACGTCGTGAAAAATTCAAATTCGGTTCGTTTTCTACGTTGTAGCTTAATTTCTCGGTTAGTTTGAGTATCATGCGGTTAAACATTTTCTAACATCGTTTTAGTCCTTATCAACTTTCGCAGAAGGAGGGTTCCTCTTTCATGTCAAGCACGTAGTGCTGGCAATCGAGCCGGCTCGAGCTCAGGATATGCTAAAAATACAAACCTAACATTATTCGTATTTTCATAAGGGTAATGCTAGATATACTTTCTTATCAAATATTCGTATTATGTACTCTGATATGTCAAATTATAATTTATTTATTTAAAATATATTTAACATATTATAATAAAAATAACTATTTATTATATTTATTTTTTATTTAAAATTTAACACGATAAAATAATATATCAGGATTTCTGTAAGAATGTTGAGAAAGCTTTTGGTATTTAGAAGCAATCAATTGAAGAATCTGTTATACGACAAAAATTATATGCTATATTTATTTCTTGTAATCAGACCAGAATTACAACTCATTTGCAACCCAAATCAACAGAATATTAAGTAGCAGCTAAATATACATCATCTATCCACTAATCAAGTAAGCTCCATCTCCTTCTCGGCAATCCCGATCGAAAAAATTTCTTTTTTGGTCGTCCGATTAGTCGATCCGCTCGAGATTATACATAACCATATCCTCGAGAGCAAATCGGAACGCGCTCTGAGGAAGACACCGAAGATTCTGGATAGCAAGGTCTGCTTTGTGCATGGCCAGTTCTTGAGCTTCTTTAATCCCTCCACTGCTCTTTACTAATTCAATGGCTTGATCAAGAGAGCCAGTTTCACTGAATTCGGACTCGATAATGTCTCTTAATTTTGAATCTTTTCGAAGAGCAAATATCACAGGCGCCGTGAGATTTCCTTTTGCCAGGTCACTCCCGGCCGGCTTTCCGAGCTGCTCTGCCGACTGCGTAAAATCCAAGATATCATCCACAATTTGGAAGGAAAGCCCGAGATTTTTTCCATATTCGTACATTTTCTCGGTTGTGGATTCGTCGACTTCGCTGAAAATGGCAGCACCTTTCGTGCTGGCTGCGATTAAAGATGCAGTTTTGTAATAGCTTTTGATCAAGTAATCGTCGAGTTGTAGATCGCAATCGAATAGACTTGCGGCCTGCTTTATTTCGCCACTCGCAAAATCTTTAATTACCTGGAACGGAGGGGCGAGCGTTAAAAGCCAAGAAAATCATGAAGTGTAACTTAATATTTATATATTTTTTAACGATTATTAAAGCTACCTGGCTAATGAGCTTGATGACTTGAAGATTCTCGAGATTAGCAAGATACCATGACGATTGAGCAAACATGAAATCGCCGGCTAATACGGCGACTCTTGTACCGTATATCTGATGCACAGTTTCTTTCCCTGAAAATAGAATTCATCCCTAGTTAGAGAGAGAGAGAGAGAGCAAATCCATAGACATAATTGAAATTTTATTGTTCTTTAGCCAAATCAAAGTAAATTTAACATTCATTGTGCAAATTAATTAGAATAATACTAGATTTATTTAGCATATTCTTTTATTATATACGTCAACGTGTCAAGTTGTGATTGGTCTATTTAAAGTGTTTTTAATGTATTACAACTAAATTATTTATAAAATATTTAGTATTTCAACCACATTTTGATAGTCAAAAAGTGTGTTAAGAATGCATGTTAACAATCTAAACCTAGCATCACTCGATCAATATATCTAAGAATAGTTACTGGGTAATGTTATATTTATTTTCTTAGTATATTTTTTTATTGTATTAGCTGACATGTCGACTTGTGATTGATGCAAAAAATATAATAATTCACTATTTTAATTGCGATATATCAAATGTATTTTAATTAGACCAATCATAACTCGACACGGGAACAATTACAATGAGAATGAATACTAAGAAGGTAAATCGAGCATCATCCAAAACATTGAAACTGATATACCTCTTCTCAAATCGCTGTCATCTAGAACATCGTCGTGAATCAAACTTGCAGTATGAATCATCTCAATGATCTCGGCCAATCGGCGATGCTCCATCGTAAGTTCCCTACAACCAAATGCACGAAAAAAAAATCATATTTTTACACACCTTATTTTTTACAACTATTTTAAGGAAATACTCACTTCAAGCCGGCAAGTTTGGCTGTTGCTCGAGACACGAGAAAGACCAAAGCTGGTCTCATCCTCTTCCCACCAGCACCAAAGATCTGCTGGGCAGCAGACATCAAAACTGGGTTTTCTGCACCAACAATCTACATTGCATCTTCATCAGAAGTAATGTCAATTGACATAGCATCCAAAGAAAGCATAATTGAAGAAGGAAATTCTTCTACATGTTGTTTTAATGTTATTTGTTTCGGACTAGATTCAAGGGCATTCAATAAACACAAGCATCGAACTTACATCGGGCCGAGAAAATCGTTTGTTTAGAATCCACCAAGAATTACTTTCTCTTAATCTATTTACAGTTTCTGAATAATCTTTTAGCTAGAGTTCTTTTAGGCATCGAAAAGGAAATGGAAGAATATAATGTTTTTTGAGCTTTATCATGTATGAATCGCACGAAATGAAATCGAAACTATGTCACTAGACTCAGATTATGATAAGGAAAATCACCAATCTATTCTCCTTATTCCATTATCATCGCAGGAGGAATATAAAAAAAAATCGTTAATCCATCAACCACATTAATCGCTGCATTAACCAGGATCAGCAAATTCAAACCCAAGACTCTAACAATTTGACATCACAACTGAGCAAGAACGAGTTAATGATCTGAGTAGAATGAATTATACAAAGATATTCCAAGTTTATGCTTGATAATGCTAATCGTTTGAATAAATTCCCAACTGTGAAAACAAAAAAGGTGCACTTACAGACAGAAGATTTTGGTTCAGAATCTGGAGGTCATCGGCAACAACTTCAAACATCTTGGATAAAGAAACTTGGCTCGCGGAATCTTTTCTCAAATCCAACAATGGCGGAGGACCTTTAGAAACACCTGCTTACGCAGCAGACGAGACATAAGATTCCCAAGTTTTTCTTAAATCAATCGAAAGGTACAGGAGATTGAATACCATTGAAAAGAGTTTCCGGCGTCTTCGTCGAGATAACTTTACACCGAGCAATGTTTGGCCGGAGACAGACCAGTTTCCGAGCACCACAACTTCTTCTTCTACCTTTAGAACTTCCCTTCACAAAATTTATCCCCGTCCCTCGATCAAACGAAGCATAAGAAGAACAAACATAAGAACCCAAATCAACAGAGCCCCTTCCAAAATCAAGACTCCGGTAAGCCATGGACATCATTCTGAGCCGAACCCACGTTTCCAAATCACAGAGAAACAAACAAAACCCCTCTTCACAATCGCAGCGAACCTCAAATGGGCAGTGGGAAAATCTAGGCAAAGAAGACCCACATGGTTCATTGGCTCAGCAAGCACTGTTTGAGCAGAAGTAGGAAAATACAAAACGGAAACAATTGAATGGATCCCATTGAAACACACAAGTTTCCGTCGAATTCTTATCAGAGAGAAGCTAGTGGCGCTCGAGCAAGAAGTAGAAATGGCGAAGGACGAAGCAGAGCCTCATCTACAAGTCAAAACTTATTCGTTGCTTCAGATTTCGTGGTCAATTTGGAGCCAAGTAAAAGTACAAGCTCCCATAACCAATGATATCCAAATTGCTGTCTAATCCTCATCCCTGTCAACTTCTCTGCTCCGAGTAAGAACGATATCCCGCGCCTTCTGGAAATTGTGAACAAATCTTGCCCCATACTGGAGCGGGTTGGGCGGGCCATGGAAAGACCAAGGTTGCTCGTGGCAGCTCATGATCGTCACTGTGAAGCCCAACCTCGGATTTTTGGGTATTCAAAATAAGGTAGAGTCTAATTTAGGCTGAGGTTTTTTTAATTATTTTCATATTATACATTAAATTATTTTTATAATATTTTGAAAAATTAAGTTTTACTTTTCTTTTTGACTGTTTTGAGGAATTCTAATTTCTAACATGATTTCAATGTGCCGGGCAATTAATTAAAAGATACACTTTTAATTATTTCAATAAATAAATAAAAATAATATTTTTTATTATTTTATTTTAAATTAAAATAGTTTTATTAAAATAGTTTTATTCAATAATATAACAAAAGTCAATACTTTCATTTATGTACTCTTAAATTAAATCAAAAACCAAAACCAAAACCAAATGGGACGATACCAAACACACTCTATGTCACATGGTCTGATCTGGTTTGGTCTGATCGGGTCGGTAACATATGCTTGTTAATTTTCAATTTCGATTGCTGCAAACTGGCATAATCATCTAAATAATGCAAAATTTCAGACTTAATCTCTGTTTAATTACCCGATCAAAAGAAAGAAACACAGCCATGTCCATACCTGTTTTAGTCCAATTTTCCATCTACATTGAAAGATTGTCGGATATAATCTTCAACAAAAAAAGCACTACAAAAACAAGATGATGTCGGAAAAGGGCAGCATTTAGTGACTACGCACAATTCTGCAGAATTTTTAAGCAAAGAAAGAAATATGAAATTCATGAATTTGTTCGAAGCTAACGATAAAAACTGACTGGAACAATGATCTTACCTTCCCAGGCGGGAGAGTTCCGGTTCGGCTAGCAGCATGTCTTGTAGAAGATTCGCGGTCTTTTCTGTTTGAGCAGAACTACAAGACAAGAAAAAGATATCCATATTGCTCAAGAAAATATAATTTTGTTTGGTTATGAAGCATAAATATAGGCTTGGTTCATTATTTAAAATATTTATTCAAATTGTATTATTATAATATGTATTCATAGAGGTACAGGCACGAAAGTTTCAACTCAAAATCAAACCAAACTGCACTTTATCCACCCCTTATGTGCACTTTGAATATATATCTAATGACTAATAGTAGATTTACCTTTTTAATGATATTTGTATTACAATTAAAATAATTATTTATAATATTTATTGTAACAATCATAATTTGACACGTCAAAAGATATGTTAAAAAAATAAACTTAGCATTACTCATATTTAATATATATAAGAGAGAACGAGATTAGCACCTGTGCATAAAATCGAAGGAAAGCAGACGATGATGAAGAGCATAATCCATGCCAACATAAGTGACAACCAAATTACCAGCATCGGGGTGGGGCCAGCTTCGAGAAGTCGGGAAACGGAGAACAAAAGTGCCCGGCTCTTGCGGGCCCCTCGAACCTCGAAGCGATGACTCAGCATCCTCTTTGGTGATGAAACCTTCAATCCATGTGGGAGATGTTGAACTCCACATTGAATTCATCCTTTCTCCTGACAATGCAAAAGCTACTGGGTATAACCAAGACCACATCCTCTCAAAGTTGTCCATGGCCATATAGTTCTGGCAACCAGCAATAGTTCTCAGCGTCTCAAAGTCCTAAAATTTTAAAATCCATAGCATCAACAATCAAAGTTATTCAATCAAGAGTTGACTTCAACAAAGACCCTGAACGTTCATGACATTTTCACTTAACACCTTAGAGCAAATTTTTTTTACAATCAACATCTCGGACTTTTTGATTTTTTATATAATACTTTCAGCGTTAAATTTTTTCAACGTCAATTTATCATCTTTTATCGCTTGGCAGCCCTCCTAAACTCATCTTTCTCGGTTGCTTTTGTGTTGCGCCAAGCGCCTATCAGTAATTGCAATTTTAACTTTTAAGTTTTTCAATTAAATTTTCAAGTATGCATAATAAATTTGAATTAAAATATTTTATTTTTAAAAAAATATAAAATGAAGAGAGCTAACGACTAATAAATTAGTGTTAAAAAATTTTAACCCGGAGAAATCAAAATATTTGAGATAGTGGTTGTCAGAAAAATTTGTTCTAAGTATCTGTTGAAAAGACCTCAAATGCTTAAGGTGTCATGAAATTAACCCTTCAATCAACTCTAATGTTACCGACCAAAAACGTATAGATAGATGGAACACCTGTTCTGTAAGAAATCGAGAGCTGCATCGAGATATTCGCATGAATATCTCTTGGATATGGAAAATCAAACTGTCCCAAAGAACATGATCGTTGTTTTGTGACAATGAGTTCCATACTTGTGTTCCTTCTTCAATCAATCGCTTTGCCATCAAAATTTGGCCCCTGGTGAAAAACCGCAAAAAAAAAAATACAGAATAGTATTCAGATGCCGAATAAACACTAAGAAGCAATATTCAAATTTCAACCGATGGACTTTTTATCATATATTACCTATGGTGTGAACAACCTGAGTAGATGGAAATCTGAGCTGCAAATTCAAAAACATCTTCATGAGAAACAGCGGCTGCTATTTCCCTGAGCATGAGTGACCTCTCAGCTACGTCCGCTAGGCAGTATTTGAAAACACTGGCATCTGATATTAGATTTTTTCTATTCAGTTTTGATTGGAATTCTGAAGTTCTACGCTCGTTGCTTCCCGAAACAGACGGTGAGTCTTCTGTTTCTGCACTGTCTTCTATTTCTCCTTCCAACCTTGACTCAGATACATTTTCCACCTGACATTTGATCATGCATGACGACTCTGTCAGTCTAAATTTATGATTCATGTTCTTTGGCAATTCAAAAAGCTTATCAAACTAAATTACTATATTTTCCCATTCATGAAAAAAAAAACTAGTAGAGAAAGAACATACATCCTAGCATTTGTCCTAAAAATTCGCAGCATTTTTTATATAAGTCCTAACATTTTTTAGAACCAAAGAAGCAGAAAACTGCTCAACATACTGTTAGGAAATAACAGTAGGGTATATTGGTAATTTGTGTGTATAGTTGGTAGAAGTTATTGGAAGTTTGTAGAAGTTGAGAAGGATTAATTTGATTAATACATATGTTTTATAAATACAATAATATAGGAATTGTGAGGGAGGAGGAAAGGAGTAGGAAAATTGTAGGCCGAGTTAGCCTGAGAGGAAATTTCTTGAAGTTTTGATGTTCCAAGGCGTTGTATCATTCTATATTGTGTTATGTATTTCTATATTTACTTAAATTGTAGTATTGTGTTTATTATTCTTATCACATACTCAGTATTCCTAAATTTATCTAGTCAAGCATATATCCATCCTTAAAATACCCTAATTCATGTGGAATTCTTAAGGTTAGTATACCTGATTGCAATTGATGATATGGGAGCTTGATTCTTCATCGGGTCGCTCTACACTCGGTGAGTCGCTTGAGGTTGCAGAGATTCTCACTTGTTCTAATCTTTCAGGCATAATAGATGGAGGACTCGAAATTTGTGGCATTACAACAGGATTTGCAAGTGTTGGTTTCCTCTTCAATGGAGATTTATCAACAAGCTTGGAGGGGCCTCTAAATTTCTTCGACATTGGAGATTTAACATGTTCGGAAGTTCTTAGTTTCTTCTGCAATGGAGTTATATCAACAGAGTTGGCAGAAGTGGTCAATTTTTCAACGGGGTTAATGGGAGTTGCTAAATTTTTCGATAAAGGCATTACTCGAGTATTCCTACTTCGGGAAATACAACGAATCGGAGGAGATAATATTTCATGGTAGGAAAAAATTCTATCTTCAGGTGCGTGAAATCTAATACAAAATAACCGATTGTCACACTTGGACGAAAGCTGCAATGAAACAAGAGAAAATAATTAATAACAACACAAATGCAATCGTACTGCACTTTTTAAATCATATTTTTGGATAGGTAATGCTAGATTTATATTTTTTAGCATACATTTTATTGTATATGTTGTCACGTCAACTTTTGATTAGTGCAATAAAAATTATAAATAATTTTAAATTTAATATATTAAGTATATTTTAATTAGATCAATGACAACTTCACAAGTCAATATATAGAATAAGAGAGTGTAATAAGCGAATAAACATAACATTATTCTTTTTTAATAGTTAGATTATGAACACATGTCGATTAACACCTATATGAACACATGTCGATTAACACCTGAGTATAGAGATTTCCAACATAACAAATTTCATTTGATACAAAAAAAACATCATTGCTGCATACCTGAGATATCTTTAGCTTAAAAGACGCTCTGCCATGCAAAAGCTTACTAGGTCGATCACAAGAAGGGAATTCGGCTCCATCGTAAGTTGCAAAAAGGGGAGGCTCTTTATCATTTGTCTTCTCCACAGGTTTTCCATTGTGTGCATAGATAAGTGAAGCAACAACCTGTTGATGAAGATTAGAATGCATAAATGTGAATCATTGCCGAATAAAATGGTAAGCATGCAATATAATAAATTACAATAAAAAAAACTGGCCTCCATTTCCTTTAATACAGGCAGTCCTGAGAAATCTGTCAAATTAACATCCAACGAAAAGTTTCTGCGACACGATGCCTGCAAAGAAAATAAAGAAATAAGAAAAGATTGATAAGAATTTACCTAGTGGAATAGAAGCAACTGTTGAGAAGTGAAAGTAAGAGGGTATTTAGCAATTATAACTATATAAGATCATTACAAATTGAAGGAGGAGGGAGTTTGGATTGTGCTTAGAATTTGGTCATTTTTCATCTTATGCACTATGGTTTTCTTGGCAAATTACTGTGGCTTTCTATACATAACACAAATTTTTTGCATTAAAGGAATGAGCAAAAAGAGCATCATTAGTATGCAAGTCAAAGATTAACTAAATAAATCTAATTCATAAAGCTATCGAATTTCAGATGGTAGCTTCAAGGGTGAGTGGTTATTCAGTAGAAAATAGTCGATAAAATACTAAAAGTTGAGATAAAATACTAAACTACAATAATAACAGTCAATGATAATTTTTTTATGTAATTAATGATGCTACTGTAAGAATTATCTCAATGAAGAAATGAATTGGTCGTAGTTCACTAAAAGTAGAAAAATAATAAAAAAAACATGAAAATCCCTGAAAATTTATTTTTATACTCTCATATCTATTTCTATAGTTTCATGATTTCTAAAAAAGTATAAATGATTCCATGAAAAAGAACACAAACCTTGCCTCCAACAATACCCCACACACCATCATCGCCAACTTCAATCTCGGATGTAGAGGAGTTGTCGATAGATAATCGAAAAGGTGGATCCTGTATCATAAAAAGTATTACACGATCAAGAAAATTACACGATTTAGCAAAGATGCCAAGTTCCTCTAGGTCTTGGCCAATTGGAAAACCTCATCAAACTACTAGAAATACAACTTTGATACACCTTATGATAATGTCTCCTGATAGATCTTGTTTCGGAAGGCAAGACTTCTGCATTGTGAATATACCCTTCCATGCTTTTCCCATCGTTCCTGCCAATGGAAAAAATCTTCCCCACGAAATTTGATTTGTGTCCTTCTTCAACAAACAAAATCTTCTCTCCCACATACTTCCCATTAATGAACAGCTTCATGAACGTAGTAGATATCTAAAGTAGAAGCATAAAACACATCCAGAATAAAATTGAAAAAGGAATTGAGCATGCATCTAAGTCACTCAATTATGAACTTAATGATAAAGAATATTTTCGAATAATGTTAGGTTTACCTTCTTAAGATACCTTCTGACATGTCGAACTGTGATTGATACAATAAATATTATAAATAATTATTTTAATTATGATACATTAAATGTAATTTAACTAAACTAAGTACAACTCGACACGTCAACATGTAAAATAAAAAGATATACTAAGAAAGTAAACTTTGCATTACTCATTATTTTCCGTTTGCAAACCTATTGTACTCAATCAAGGTTGTCGACGCAAAGTTTCAACTATAAAAGGAAGAGCTGAAAAAAAAGAACATACAAAATGCCAAAAAAAAGCATCATGCATCTTTCTACCTTCTTTGCAACAGTTTTGAAAGTAAAATTCATTGGTTCAATAAAGAAGAACATGGATTCTACCTCCAAGCATCAATTATGTACTAGCACATCAAATGCATCCTCTCCATTAGACGGACCAAGCCAAAAAGTTTCCATTTTTTCATATTTCACTGCAATTAAGGTTTGAGTCAATTACCTGTAGCCCAAAATGAACCCATTCTTCTTGAGGAAACTCACTCTCCATCACTACATGTGGAACTTCAGTCCAGAAAGAGGTAGTGCTGAGATCAGGAGCTTTATTGGTTAAGTTATGCAGTTGCAGAACAACTAATTGTTGCTTTTCATTTAAAATGATAAAAGGAACTGCATCTGTTCCATCTGAGTGAACCTGAAGAACAGTAAAATTATGTCAATAAGTAGCTAATACATCGGTTTTATGCTCATTTATAAGTCTCTGAAAGGTGGATAATGACTAAAAACATCTTCAAAGGCTGTCATTAACGAGAAAATTTTCCCCCTTCTAGGTTGTTAAAACTGGAAAATGATGAACAGATCGAATGCCCAAAACAGCAGATTCTAATGTCAAAATCCACTACAATAACTTAAAAGCGTAAAAAAATTATTCTTTGGCAACAAAAACAACAACAAGATTTGCTTCGTACACATCAAGAAACACAAGATTGTCGCAAGATGTATAGCTGAAGACGGTAATCTAAATCAACCCTTGATATGAAAAATACGAAGACCCTAAGTGTGAATATCTCACCACTGGAATCCCAAATTGAAAACGAAATAAAGAGAGAACAACGAAACAAAACCTGATTAAGTATTGTAGCAGGGAAGGAATCAGAACTTTTGAGATAAACCCAAAAGCAGACATCAAAAGTTTCATCTTCCCCATTCAATTCGAGGCTAAACTCCTGGAGCAGCGAGTATTTTCTGATTTGGGCGAACTCGTTATTCATGATCTTCAAACGAGAACAGCCGAAAGGGATTAACTTTTCGCGCCTCTGCGGAAAAACAACGAAACCCACCTCAAACCTCAACACTATGTTAAATGCTTACATCTCACATTAATGGTTCCGAATTTTTCTGTCATGTTGGGAACGCTGTTAACTGACGGTCGGTGTTCCAAGGGTGGGTTTGGAGGGAACGGCCGGTTTGACTCGGAATGATCACCGTTCGGCTCACACACATAAAAACTTTCCTCTCTTTTTCAAAATTATGGAAATTGGAAAATGTTAAATTAACAACAAATAAATAAAAAAAATAGGGTAAAATGTAATTAAGACATTTGATTAATTAGAAAAATTTAAGTGAGGATTTAAAATTTACGAAATAAATTCTGCCCTTTTTTTAAGGTAGATAATATTACTGTTAATAATTTGAAATTTTGACACACTACTCTTCAATTGGAGTATTTTTATCTTTGAATTTTGACTCGCTAGCAAAAACATGCACTGACCATACTCTAAGAAAATAGAATAAGAACATAATCTTAGAATTACTCACAAATAAGGGTGGTCACAGGCCGGTTTGGCAAAATTTTGGAATTAGAATTCACGGTTATGAATTTTTGAAACTGGAAGCAGAACTAACAGTTTCGATGCGGTTCTAATTTTATTCAATTTTATTTTATATTTAAAAAAATTAAAAAATAAAAATAAAATATATTTTTTATTATATTTAGTTTGAGTTTTGAGTGAATTAGTATATTTAGAATAAATTTTTAAATTTGTATCAGATTTTATTAAGACTTGGTATCAGAGCTAAAGATTCGATTTTTATACTTTTTACAAGTTATTCGAATTTTTGGTATGAATACTCGAAGTGGCGCCGTTCACAACGCCGCCCGTGATCAAGCCACGAGCGAGCAAACCATGTTCTCAGATCCCCGAGACCAACGGGAACATGAGAACCATAATCGGGAGCAATTCGAAGCTATGAATCGAAGAATGGATACAATGCTCCAGCGGCTCGACGAATTAGCCGAGCAAGACCGAGCCCACGCGGCACGGCCTACGCCGCCTCCTAGGCGAAGACCGGGACGTGGAGGACCACCCCGCGCACGCCCGCGCGACTCCGATCGATCCGAAGAGGATTATGAGTATGAACCCGATAATTACTCGGATCATGATGAAGAATGGAAACTCCCCGGTTACGTGAAAAGCGACAAGTCCGATAAAGTGTGTGCGATCCTGGTGCACATTGCACACCATCTTGATCACCATCTTCTTTATTTGAGTTTGGATATTTTGTTGACTTATGATTCTAGTTTAAGTTTTACAATTTTGTAATCCTAAATACGAGAATCGAATCATTTATTATAGTTTTTTAAATATTAAAAGCATTATTAAATTAAAACTAAGTATTCTAATTTAGTTTTGGTTATACGACCCATAAAATAGTCTATAAATATTTACACGTGTGAAAAAGACTTGTGCATATGTCACCATGGTCAGTATTAATGTTCATATAAAATCACTCTTAAAAGTTTATAAAAGCGAGACCTTTAGTGAACGCAGATCGGGAAGAATCTTTGGGAGAGAAGGGAAAAACACGATGAAAGGGTTATCAGTTTCGCCGGCGAATCGATGGAGACCAACATCATCGGAAAAAGCCATTAAAGACTCCAACTTTCGAGTTCAATCAAAGCCAAATCTACTCCAATTCATCGACCTTAAAGACCCGTCAAGCTTAAGAACCCAAATTTCTTCATTTTCGCTGAATTCCTCAAACCCGTCGGCTCCGCCGCTCGTGGTTGTGGGTTCGGCGAATGCAGATATTTACGTCGAGATCGAGAGGCTACCCATCGAAGGCGAGACCATCTCGGCCAAGTCCGGTCAGACCTTGGCGGGAGGGAAAGGCGCGAACCAGGCCGCGTGCGGCGGAAAGCTAGCGTACCCGACCTACTTTGTGGGTCAGGTGGGCAAGGATGCTCACGGCAAGTTGATCACTGAAGCTCTTGAAAATGGCGGAGTTCATCTTGATCGTTTGACTACCGTCAGTGCTGCACCAACTGGGCACGCAGTGGTTATGCTGCAGCCGAATGGGCAGAACTCCATTATCATCGTGGGTGGAGCTAATACGAATTGTTGGCCTGAGAATCTCAGCGATGAGGACATGGAAATCATTAGAAAAGCTGGAATTGTTTTGCTTCAGAGAGAAATTCCAGATTCTGTCAACATTCAAGTCGCCAGGGTTTTTGAATCGATTTCCACTCAATTCTTTGCTTCTTTTTTTCGATCTGCCCAATCATTGTTCGTTGTGTAATTTTTATTTGATCATTATCAATTTGCAGAAAGTAGACAGAGACAATGATTCCTGGTATTTCTTTATTGTTTCTGTGATTTTCATTGTCAATTCTGCTGTAAGAAGTAGACAACGACTATAGTTTTGTGCTTTTTATGTCGAATTAAACTGGAGTTCGACATCTTCCAACTACTTATATGTCAACTGTAAACTATTCTATGCTTTTCCAACTACTTGAAAATTCTAAATATATTCAAGCTTTGTTCTTGTCTGGATTAATTTATGATATGATCGAATCTTTGAAGCTGAGATTGGAAGCTGCATACATGCTTCATTTTCTGTCATTAAGCTTTACTTTTCATTTTTGTTTTTGACATTTCTTTTGTGCTCGTTGTTATTATTTTGTTAGGCTGCAAGGAGTGCTAATGTTCCAGTCATTTTAGATGCCGGGGGAATAGAAGGAGATATCCCTCGAGAACTACTTAGCTTGGTCGATATTTTTAGCCCGAATGAAAGTGAACTCAGTCGACTAACCGGACTGCCTACTAAAAGCTTTGATGATGTCAGTCGAGCAGTCGAAAAATGCCATGAAATGGTATCTATCTCTTTCTCAATTCTAGGATTTTTTACTCATATCGTGTTTGCATCGTCTAAGATTGAATGAGATAGGGCTCGAAAATCAATCGAGACCCATCTAGTAAAGCACTTTTTCTCGTAGAGGGCCTTGAGTTAGGATAGGATGGGCAATTCTTATGTGACGAAGATTAGTGATGAATGATAGTTCTTAGAAAACAAAGAATCTGAAGATATTGGTCTTAAGTTGTGCATTTGTGAGGTATTATTGATACGGGGACATGCTCTAGTTCGGTCGGGGTTTTGGACCAAATTGAACTGGGATTAGAATCGGTATTGGACATGTCAATGGTCAAATTTAAGGTATTATTGATAAGGGGGACACGGTTTGGTTCGGTTTGGTTTATGGGCCAAATTGAACTGGACCGTGAATTACCCATTCTCGTGGCTCGGAATGAGAATTGGTATTGGACATGTCAATAGTCGAATTTAAGGTATTATTGATTAGGGGGACACAGTCTTGTTCGGTTTGGTTTTTGGGCCAGATTGAACTGGACCGTGAATTACATGTTCTCTTGGTTTGGAATGAAAATCGGTAATGGACATGTCAATAGACGAAATTGATAAGGGGGATATGGTCTGGTTTGGTCTGGTTTCTGGGCCAAATTGAACTGGACCGTGAATTACCAGTTCTCATGGTTCAGAGTGAGAATAGGTATTGGACATGTCAATAGTCGAATTTAAGGCTGATTTTGGACTAATTTTTTTGTCGGGTTTGTGTCTAATCAAAAGCTACTTTCGGGTTTAAGTCGAATTTTAACTTGATTTATATTGCTTTTATGGTAGCTACTTGTTTTTAACATAAAATCGATGAAATGAAAAAAAATCCATGATTGAAAAACGATTTGGTTTCAGGGCGTGAAGCAAGTTCTCGTCAAGCTCGGGGAAAAGGGGTCGGCATTATTTATAGAGGGGGAAGAACCCATCGTCCAATCGATTTTGCCGGCTAAACGAGTAGTTGACACTACAGGTGCCGGCGATACTTTCACTGCATCTTTTGCCGTGGCAGTTGTTGAAGGAAAGTCGAGGAAAGAATGCATGAAGTTTGCAGGTATTCTTAGCCTCGAATTTCGATCCGGTCAAAAGTAGTTGAATGCTCATTTTTTGTGTTCTTCGTCAGCTGCTGCAGCTTCTCTTTGTGTTCAAGTGAAGGGTGCGATTCCGAGCATGCCTGATAGATCGTCGGTTTTGAATCTTCTTCAATCTGGTGTTTGATTTGCTGATTTCCTTAGATTGATGAAGGCGAGATCATTCGAAGAATTTTTTTTTTATTTTTTTTTATTTCAACACAAAGAACAATCAACTTATAAACGAGGTAGAGAAATAATGTCTTGTAAAATGGGATATTGATTGTATTACGACTGCAATACTAATTCATCACGGGTCGTGATTCTAGTTATAATCTAGGATGCAACCGGACTCGACCCTTAAACGGACATGTTAAAGGTGGACCGGTTTTTTTATGTGGTTGGCTAGAAATAGCCAACATAGTTTTGGTTGTCTTGGTTAAACCTATGTGATCTTAAGATCGAATCTCGAACCCTTTTTAATGTTAAGAATTTATGCGTAGGAGCTACAACTTGTCTATTTTTTTTCGAGTTTGGCTCGAGTTTAAGAGTTTGGCGATATATTTATTTATTTTTACCTAACTTTTAAAATAATTTCTCTAATTTTTAAAATGTTTTGGCAATTCATTAGTGGGGCTAATCTACATGGTTCATAATGATTGTGATTTTTCCTTAATTTAAAAATTCTTCCAAGTTAACTTCTACCAACCAGTGTAACATGAAAACATTGAACCCGTGTTCTTATTTTTGTCGGTCTCCTTGGGTCGGTTTATGTTCGAGTCAAACTGGTTGATTATTAGTTAGAAGGTTGGGGTACCCAAACTAGAAGATCAAATTTATGAACACTAAAATTAAAAAAGAAATATAATCACAAAAAAAAAAATATTTAAAAATTTTAAAAATAAAAAGTGTTTTTATTTTACGTAGAAAAAATAAATGCCATAAATCTCTATTGACTTAACTTACAAACCTAGTGTAGATAGATACAATTCATTTCAATCTATGAATTAACTTGTTATTGGAATTTAAAACTTCGAATATGGTCTTTTGATCCGTGCAATTAACCTTATAATTTTGATCTCGGAGAGTAATTGTATTTATTGAATTAATTTTATTTGGAAATTTTAAATTTTAATATACAATGTACGTAAACTATATTATTATTATTGATTTATTAAAAATAGAAATAAATTTTAGGATAATTATAAATTTACACCCTGAATTTTAGGATCATTTAATTTATTTAGTAAACACCTCGACACTGCAATGACGTTTAATTTTGATAATCCATATCTCTCGAGAATTCTCGCTTTCTTTTGAACTCTCTATCGACCATCCAACTATGTTTTCTCGTCATTCTCGTTAGAAGATGTATCGTTTAAGATTCAATTAATTTGTTTTTAAGATTATGCCGAAATACGTCGCTATTTCGGAATGAAAATTAGAAAGGGAAATAGCTATGGATTTGAATAAGGAATGTAAATATTTGAAAAATAAAAGGGTATTTTAGTCTTTGCATCTCGTTCATGGTTCTCCGTAACTGTCTCATTGAATCACAGAGACGAATCACATGTATATATGCTCATGGAACCTCCTCGCCATTCTCCAATCTTTCCTTGTCTGAAACTCTCTTCGTCGGAAAGGTCCGTTCGTTCGTAATCTCTGTGAATTTTTCTAGATGGGTTTTCAGATCGATCTCGTTTTATCGCGTTTACTGGTTTGAATTTCTTCCTTGGTTGTTCGAGATTGTAAGGGGTGGCGCGATTCGTATTTGATTGAATCGCTCTTCGTCTTGGATTTGTTATCGTTCTTCTTTTTCGATCTGGGTGGCCGCTGTTTTCTCTTCGATTTGATTTTGCGTGTAATGTTCTGCATTGCTTTTGTTGATCTGTTTGCGCCGTCTGAACTCCGGCCTGGGTGATTTTGTTTTTGTTTCTTCGACCTAATCAGTTCTTCGCAGAATGAGTTATCTTCGAGAGTAATTTTGAAATGATTTCGCTCTTAGATTTCGTCAATTGCATTTCGTGTTATGTTTTTTCCCTTGTTTTGGGTGATCTTGTTTATTGAATGTGAATTCGTTTCTTCGATTTAATCAGTTCTCTGCAGAACGAGTCATCCTCGAGAGTATGTTTAAAACGATTTTGCTCTTAAATTGCGTTTCTGGCTATACTTGTTTCCTTGTTTTTGGTCATTTTCCATTGATAAAAGGCAGGCAACGTGAAAGGAAAGATTGGAACCGTGTATTTTTGTCTGTTTTTCAGAGATTCCATTTTGAATTCATTTTCTCATGAATTTGATGCATAATTACTTTCTTTAATCTGAATCGAATTCCCTTTTGCTGAATTAAGCTATCTTTTGTCCAGAATTAAGCTTCATAGATATGGCGGAATACACACCAAAGAACATCCTCATTACTGGAGCTGCTGGTTTCATTGCATCCCATGTTGCCAATCGGCTGGTCAAACTCTACCCAAACTACAAGATTGTCGTGCTTGACAAGCTTGATTATTGTTCTAATCTGAAGAATCTTCTCCCCTCGAAATCATCTCCAAACTTCAAGTTCGTGAAAGGGGATATTGGTAGCGCTGACCTGGTCAATTATCTCCTCATCACTGAGTCGATCGACACGATTATGCACTTTGCGGCGCAAACCCACGTCGACAACTCTTTCGGCAATAGTTTCGAGTTCACGAAGAACAACATTTACGGAACTCATGTTCTTCTCGAAGCTTGTAAAGTGACAGGCCAAATCCGAAGGTTCATCCACGTCAGCACCGACGAGGTGTATGGGGAGACAGAAGAGGATGCAGTGGTCGGAAATCACGAGGCCTCTCAACTCCTTCCGACGAATCCTTACTCTGCAACAAAAGCCGGAGCTGAAATGCTTGTAATGGCGTATGGAAGGTCGTATGGATTGCCTGTGATCACAACGAGGGGGAATAACGTTTACGGGCCGAATCAATTTCCAGAAAAGTTGATTCCGAAATTCATTCTTTTGGCCATGGAAGGAAAGACTCTTCCGATCCATGGCGATGGATCGAACGTCAGGAGTTATTTATATTGCGAGGATGTTGCAGAGGCTTTCGAAGTTGTTCTTCACAAAGGCGAAGTCGGCCATGTTTACAACATCGGGACGAAGAAAGAGCGGAGAGTGACCGATGTTGCTAAAGATGTTTGCAAGCTTTTCTCCATGGATCCAGCCGAGAGTATTAAATTCGTCGAAAACAGGCCGTTTAACGACCAGCGATATTTTCTGGACGATCAAAAGCTCAAAAACATCGGATGGTCCGAGAGAACTACATGGGAGGAAGGATTGAAGAAGACGACGGATTGGTATCTCAAAAATCCCGACTGGTGGGGCGATGTGTCGGGGGCTTTGCTTCCACACCCAAGAATGCTCATGATGCCAGGTGGATTCGAAAGGCATCAGGAAGGAGCGGAAGAGAAAAAAAACAGAGCTTTGTCGATCCCGACCATTCCTCCTCGAGAGGGAGCTCTCAAGTTCTTGATCTATGGCAGAACTGGGTGGATTGGAGGCCTTCTGGGAAAAATATGCGAAAAACAAGGAATTTTATTCGAATATGGAAAGGGTCGATTGGAGGATCGATCATCGCTCGTGTCCGACATTCGGAATGTTAAACCGACCCATGTTTTCAATGCTGCCGGTGTGACCGGAAGACCGAACGTTGATTGGTGTGAAAGCCATAAAACCGAAACGATTCGAACCAATGTTGTTGGAACACTGAACTTAGCTGATGTTTGCAAGGAAAAGGGTCTGCTTATGGTGAATTTCGCTACCGGCTGCATATTCGAATATAATCATGCTCATCCGCAAGGATCTGGAATCGGATTTTCCGAGGAAGACACGCCCAATTTCACCGGTTCTTTTTACTCGAAAACGAAGGCAATGGTATCGGATTCTGCATAAATCTTTCTTCGTTTCGTTTGAAATCATGGTTGATCGATTATCCTTCGGTTTATGAACCAGGTGGAGGAGCTCTTGAAAGAATACGAAAATGTCTGCACTCTACGAGTCCGCATGCCGATATCGTCAGATCTGAACAACCCGAGGAACTTCATCACCAAAATCTCCCGGTACAACAAAGTGGTGAACATCCCGAACAGCATGACCGTCTTGGACGAGCTCCTCCCGATCTCGATCGAGATGGCAAAGAGAAACCTGAGAGGCATTTGGAACTTCACCAATCCCGGCGTCGTTAGCCATAACGAGATTCTCGAGATGTACAAGAATTACATCGACGCCGAGTTCAAGTGGCAGAACTTCACTCTCGATGAACAAGCGAAAGTGATCGTTGCTCCGAGAAGCAACAACGAAATGGACGGATCAAAGCTGAAGAAGGAGTTCCCGGAATTATTGTCGATAAAGGAGTCGCTGATCAAGTACGTGTTCGAAACGAACAAGAAAACAAAATTTGTTTAGTAAAATCTATTGTCGTCTGCATTTTGATTTAGCTAATAAGTTCAACGGTATGGTAAAGTTGCCTGCATGCTCCTAGTTTTTATTATTATTTGATTATAAAGTTTTGTTTACAATGGGGAAGTCATTCTTTGGATATTTTGAATAATAGAACCAGCTATTTCTTCAACGGTGGTAGATTGACTTCCAAGAGTACTTAAGTTATTTATAATATTAAAATAAAATTATTTTAGAATTATCCCTTTCTAATACTTGCGTGATTATATCAATTTAACTAATAAATAATTATATGTATTTAGTTATTAAATACATTTAAATTAATCTAATAACGTCAGAAAATATAACAAGAAATGAGTAATGTGCAATTAAGTTCATATTTTCTGCTAATTAAGTGTTTAAATTATGCCACCCATAATCAGAAGATATAAGAACTAGTCTTATTCCTACAATTTTTAATTTTATGGGAATACCTGCGGCTGCGCTGATGCTTAGGAGACTTGCATCTAATTTTTGGCCAATATGATGAATCAAGCTTGAATTTTGCTTAAGATCCCGGATATTACTCCCGACCAGAAATCATAGGAATGCAAAGATCTTCGCCATTGGAAGTCGGAAACTCTTCGATTTGTCTTTTTTATTTTCAATTTTCGAGTAGGATTTGTCGGATGATGACCGCCAAAATGCTCCCCATTGTTATGTTGATGATGTTCACTGCATCATTGTTGAGCTGCAAAAAGAAAAATGAAACTTTCCATCTCATTACTGATTCCGTTCTTCGTTTCATCCGTATACATAAAATAAGAATCGAATTCTAAAATCGGAAAAATGGAATTGCATGTAGTTTGGAGCTATACTCTTAATCGCTCGATTTTTTCAAAGAGTAAAAGAAGCACAGGGTCTATAATTGTAGCTCACCCATTGAAACCCTTCCTTCTCTTGAAGTGCAGCACCTATGAAGCTCTCCCCAATATTTGCAATCTGAGCAGCTAAAACACATATCAATGCTTCAGATGCATTAACCTGTAGCCAAAAAAAGATAATTTTAAAATTAATTCTTGACGAGTAATTTCTTCCAACGGATAATTTAAACTTCCACGCTTCACCCATTAATCGATTCAATTCATTCTTCTTCCCGTCTGTTTTTCATGGCATTATAAGAGCAAGTGATTCATATTTTCTCAGAGATACAGTAATTGTGTGATAGCAAGTCTAATTCCAAAGTATTCATTTACACAATCGAATATAGAGATTTGCCAAGAATTTTACCTCGCCCATTAGAAAAGCAACAAATGAAAGAACAATCGAAGCTAAAATTCCCGCAAAGGTTCCTTCCAAACTGACAGCTCCTTCAGTTCCTCTCGGAACGATCTTAAACGTTGTTACTAGGTACCTGGACACAAAGCAACATGTGCAAATTTAATTCAATGAAAATTTCACATTGATCATCCTTTCAGTTGTTTAAATGCTCATTTGAATGCAACCACTTGTGTGATTGAGCCTTTTGAGCGCATATATGACACAAGATTGAAGTTATGTTCAGATACGAATTCGAGTATTAAACTTCCAATATTTTTTTAGCTGAATTCAAAGACGAAATAAGCAGAACTTACGTTGTTTTACCATATGCCTTTCCAATCTCGCTGGAGACAGTATCACTCAACTTAGTGCAAAAACTGGCAACAAATCCAAGCAGCCAGAGGCGAGAAAAAGCTTCTCCACCAACTCTGTTTATTAAGAGAAAAGCACAGACACAACCGGCGGCGCCCGATCCAAGAACACTTCCAGGTCCCCTTCTTCCTTTTCTCTTCTCAGCCACTCCTTGTGCCTCCTTTTGAGCCATTTTCACTTTCGTTGCTGCCGTTCCCTATAATTTTTTTTTTTAAATAACTATATTATGGAGAATAACTTCAAAATACGAGCCATGTCACAAAGGGACAGCTAGCAAAGTTTTCAGGGTGTTTTGACCCTCGAAATGAAGAGGGCAAGGTAAATTAAACAGAAATTTCAATTCCAGCAAAAAGATGAATTACAAATACGCTTCCAAACATAAATGATATGAGAGAGTTCGACTGAAAAAAAAACCCAATCGAAATCAATAGAACAATATGAGAAGAGAATATAAACCAGATGATAACAACAAGAATTACCAAGTCTGAATGGAACTCATTCTTATGCACCAGCTAAAATAAGCAAGTCTACTAACCTTAGGAAAAATGTATCAAACTACAAATTATAAAACTATTATGAACAAAACTTGCACAGAAATGTTCCGAAAATGCACAATTTTGAATAGAAAAAATCAAATAGACATACTATAACGAAGTAAGTGGCGACGAGAAGGAAACCAGACGGTCCAAAAGCACGCCATGTGAGAGTTCCGAGCAAGAAAGCGGCGCCAATGCCGGAAATCGACAGCCCATATACCAGTACCGGCGAACCCAAAACGAAGATAATCAGGTTGCTGAGGAGGGCAGAACTCCAAGTGGGGGGATTTGATCGGACGAAGCTGATCGTTTGCCACACCACCTCCGGCAAATTAGTAGCCTGAACTCGAACCGTCATTCTAGAGTATCTGCTAGGGTTATGACGGAGAATCTGAGATTTCTTGAGGGCTGAGGAGAGAGGAAATTGGGTGAATTGGAGGGAAGGAATTGGAAAGGGTTTAATGTGATAGAGGGGGGTTGGCATTGAGATCGCCATTTCCTTTTCTTTTGGTCTGTCGTTTTTCAATGTTGCGTTGAAAGTGAGGAAGAAGGAACTTGACCCGGAAAGTCGGGTTTGTTCGGGTTAGCCCGAAAGATTTTATCGCTATCCCTTTGTTATTACTGTCCATAATATGGTTGAATTTGTATACAAATTAAAATATAATATAAAAAATTGTGAATTTTAATTAATAATTTCTTAACCCTCATGTTAAGTTTTAATAATTTTACTATAATAGACCAAAAATCGGACGGACTAAATTGGTCCATATAGATTCAGAACCGATCAAAATTAGACTAAATAGGTTAATTCGGATTACATGGTTTGGCTCGGTTTTAAACATTGTTAGGCCCCAATCCTCTATGGCTGTTTTATTTATTAAAAGTTTGGCTAATTAAATATTTACACACAAAAATAATATTTTCAATTTATATAATATGAATTAAAACAATAATATCATTTTAAATTCCATAGTATGAATTAATTGATTACAATTATTTCCCAAATATTGATATCCAATAATAATTTCAAATCAAAAGAGCGAAGAGAATATCGAACATGAGGAGATTCCAAGTGTCGGGAACTCCGGGGAGACACCAATGGCTACAATCCACGGTAGCCGGTCCACCAAGGCCGTAAAGGGATGGGTGGCCATCTTTACGTAGCAATGAAAGCGTTGTAACGTCAAGGAGCTGAACCGGGCTCGTCATCTCAGTAAGAACGCGCTTGACCACTGCCACCGGCGGAGGCTCACCTCCGGGATAGGTTGGACCCAAGGTTGGTTCTTTTTCTCCCACACAATTCTTTGCTTTCGGTTCGCCCCATAGAGTTCCACTATAGTTTTTATTTATATAATTGAAAAATAAAGAGATTATGCACTATTTAAATTACTAAATTTCAATATATATATAATTTACAAAAACTTACTTGTAATGGGCAGGAGATATTCCTTGGAAAAAAACCGAAGTTCTCGAAAAATCGATGTTTTGATCGACCCATTTACCCCATGTAATTAGAGCTTTCTCGAAAGCAACTATTCGATCCATGTCTTTCATTATCTTCTCTCCTTCTTGGATGTAATCGAACCTACGAAGATTAGATAAACGTTTGATTACAATCTTCCCGAGAAAAAAAAATCAAATTTTTCATACGTACGGTTGCGAAGGTCCTCTACGATTCCACCAATGCCAAGTGTTGAAGATGAGCATGTCCATTCTTTTCCATAACTCGCCACTTTCGACCGAGTCGAGCTTCAAAACCCGACCAATTTTTTCACCTACAATGTCAACTAGGTATAGACTTCGATCCAACATCACTCGAACCTTGAAGTCCTGAGATATGTATTTTATGAGAATACGAGCGCTTTAAAACGAACAATTCAAATAAACTGTCTTGAAACTTTATTAAGTTTTATGTTCGATTTATGATTTTATCGATCGAAAATTGTGCCGCATAAGTCCGGTTATTAGGGTTAAGATCCAAATCATACATTCTAAATACATAGTTTTTATTTATTTGGTTGGGTTGGGAATTATAAGAAAAGAGGACCTACCAAGAATGTGAGAGTGGAAACGTCTCCAACTCTTGTGAGGGAGTAGGTGGAATCAGGTACGGCCGAGTGTAGCATGCAACAAAATGACTCCCATTGATTTTTACTCAACGAATCTCCAACGAACATCACGCTTTTTCCTCTATATTTCTCCAAAAATTCTTTCCCATTAAATCTGCAAAAAAAATTATTTATTCCAATATTATTATACAAATGAATAAAGATAAACGGTGCAGATGGATCTAGCTTAGTTTCTTTTAGATCAAGTGGCTGAGAATACTTCTAATTAATAATTCTAATATTTAGCGAATGATTTAAATGTGAAGCTGTAAATGACGAAATTACCCCCAAAAACGTAACGTAAGTCCCGTTTCACGTGGAAATCTGGAAAGAATCTTGGGGTTGCATGTAATTAATGTAAGAAAAAGTCATCCTCTTTTAATTGCAACTTAAGTTTCTTATATTATTATTATTATTTAATATTTAATTATTTTGTTTAATTTTTAATATTCTAAATTGAAACCAAATAAAAAAACAAAATAAAAAGGTGTAAAATAATTGACAATAAAGATGAAAGCAACAGAAGGCCATGCTCGCTCTCGTAGGCACACCATCATAAATATGGCACAGAATTTTTATTTATTTATTTATTATTTTAAAATTTTAACCGACATTATTTTATATTTATTAGAAAATAGAAAAACACGAAGATGAAAACGAACGGTGACTGGAAATGGAACCTGGGTAAATCGCAGTGCAATGGCTGCCACCGGAACTGGGAGTAGTTCGTATCCTGCCGGCCGTTCTTCCGGCAACTGAATTCCCGTTCGATGAAAGGACACTTGGAGGGGTCGTAGAGGGGGTACGCCGGATCCGATATCCAACTTCCGGCGAAGATATTACAGTCCGGTTCAGCTCCAGTTGCATGACGAAGAAGAAGAAGAAGATAAATAATATCTTTAAGCTGAAAACTACGACCGGCGGAGAAGTTGTTTCGCCGGAAAATCATTTTTCACTCCCTGGAGATGAAATTCTAGAGAGAGAAACGATCTGTTGGACAGTTTCTCTCACACTCTTGCTCTCTCCGAGAAGACATGGCTATATATGGAGAAATGAGCATTAAATAAATAACAAGAATTAAATGAAGATTGTGAATCTAAGTGCATGGATTTAATTTTATATTTTGAAGTGTAATTTACGTGTATTCCAATTATAATCTTGATCAAAATATAGAAATTACAGTCAACGGGTAATTTACTATGCAATTAAATTACCATTATTCAAATAATTAAACTTTAATAGTAAATAAATGATGACTTATCAATTAGTCATATTAGAGTTGACCAATTAATAAACGACCCATCGTTTAATTAACTCGTATAAAAACGAAGGAGAATTATTTTAAAACGAGAAATAAAATAGAAGTAATTTGATTCATACGTGTCACGTATTGTATTATTATGCGTGACTGTTGCTGATTAAATGGTCCAATTAGGCCATGTGGTATATGCTTGAATTTGTTTATAATAATACTAAATTCAAGAAATTACACGGTCTAGAATATTGTCAATGGGCCCCTACCACAAGGTTTAATTGCTTTCTGGCCATTAGATCGTGACACGTTTTAGAAGTTAATAAAAATCATAGGTTCCTTTCGAGTTCTTTGAATACCAAGTTAAAAATAACGTGGGTGTTAAATGTTGTCTAATTCTAATGTTGATAGCAACTACCTACCTACGTGACAACTATATGAAAAATTAAAATAAATTATTAATTATACCAATTGATAGATTACTTATCAGTAATTAACTATTGAAATAAAAATAAAAAGCAAATATAACATTACCTATTTTTTAACTGCAGACGACGGACCTTAGAGCTTCAAATAAAATAATAATTGAACTTAATTAAACATAATGATTTAATTTCTTATAAACATTTAATTTCTCATAAATGTCATGTATTTTTTATTATTAACATTGTTTTTCTAATAAGTGTGTTTAAGTTGTTCCAAAATTAATGATGAAATTCATAATACTTACGAGAGTCCAAAGTGATAAATGTTCTATCAAAACTCAAAAGGGAATTTCCTTGGAGCTCTAAGTGGAGACCAACATCATATAGTATCGATCTCACAAATTGCATTGGATCAAACCAATGAATAGGAATCAAACCAATGCATTGGATCAAAGGAATTGTCAATTGTAACCAGTGAAAATGAGTAAAGAACATACATGATTTACATCAGCTCATCTCGATAGTAATGATCAGGAATCAAGTTTGTCGGCTAGCTCAGAACATATTTTGGTAGTTCATATCGGGCACCTGCAATGATTGTGTGAAATGAAGCATCGTCACAGAAATATCAAAAGCATTTTCACAATTTTCATACTATTAATAAGAGGATTTATTTTTTGAAAATTTGACATTTCTTGTATTTCCAATCCCCATTTCAGTAAATTAGAGCAGCACCTCTCTCGTCATAGCAAAGTGTCAAATCAGCATTTTGAACGATGACCCCAGCACTGTCCACTATTGCCTGGGCGAGTCTTATATCAGCTTCAGCCGCTGCTCGAAGAGCATCCCAAATCTCTGGCATTTACCAAAAATGGATTACAAATTTCAGTATGCACCTGGAAACATTAGAATTTCAACATTTTAATGCTGAGCCATTGTTAGCAACTAGGAGTCTAGGAAGAATTGAATTCCACATTTCCTTTCTACTGAATCTAAATACCAATAATGATAAGTTTTCAAGGCACAATCAGCAGCTGTATATCTTTTAGAGCATTTCACACTACAGATTTGGTTCCAACTTTTGTTAATCAACACTAAAAAGTAAACTACCTCTTCTGCCAGCATAGTAAGGTGCAGTGTCCCAAAACTCGTCTTGCAATCGAGTAAGTTCCATCCTTGAAATTGGCTGAGGATGCTGCCATGGTCTTGGTTTTCGAACCCTTATCGCATTCCCTGAATGAGATACAATGAATTCGTGATTATGCTATGCTCCAGATGTGCGGGATAGAGAAAATGGATCAGCATAAATTTTCTAGTTTAAATCCTATTTTTCATTTTTTAAATCGTTCTCTAAATCTAAGAACAGAAAAGAGACAGCATAACTAATAGCAATTTACTAGATACTTTTCTTGGGGAATCTTCAATGTTGGTTACCTTGAATACTAATTCTTAATGACATTTAGAACAAGTCCATTGCTAAAACTACATAGACGAGTCTGATTCCAGATTTCAAATTAGAATCAGTAGCCATGTTTAATAGCAAATAGAATTCAAACGCATACAATACCTACTGTAATTTAACTACTTCAGAAATATTGGGTAAAAAAGGAAGCAGGTGACCAAAAAGGATTGAAGAAAACCAAGAATCTGGCGATCAAGAAAACATCTAGGCAATATTTTCTCCTATCATTCAGTCACTCGACCTAAAACAATTGACGAGCAGCAATAGCAGAGGCGTGAACTTGAAATTCACTTTGTTATCTGAAAAATCACATCATATACAGAAATGAATCTAAAAACATCCATTGGTTGAAAGATTTCGCATCAAACAAACAACATAGGAAAGAATCAGAGAGGTGAAAAGAGTAAAAAATCGAGTGATATGGGGACCTTACCATGTCCTGTGGTCTGCGACGATTTAGCACAACCCATTGTGCCCTTCTTAACAGTTGAAGCAAATTCTCTGAACTCCAAAACGAATACGAGAGAGAGAGGAGCTTCGTTGAGAAACAAAAACTGAATTCGCGGGAACTGAAAGGCTCCAACGAAGTAATTTATTCGATTTTATTTTAAATATTTAAATTTTGTAAATTATTTTAGATTTAAATGCAATTTAAACCCTAATTTCATACTTTTTTAAATTTTTATTGTACATTTTCACGTATCATGATATAATTAATATAATAAATAATTATTTTCATTATAATATATTAAATACATATTAAGTAGATTAATTATAATTTAACATGTCAGTGTATATAATAAAAAAATAAAATTATATTTTTATTCTATTTTCTTAGTATTACTTTATGTTATTTTATCGGCTTGGTTCTCAAAAACTTAGGGTTTTTGTTTATGCGTCACATGCACCAATCATTCACATCGGCTACATAATTTACGATTGAAATCATTGTTTCGGAAGTTTGACTACGAAACAAACGAGAAAAGATTGAATGTTATTTAGTTTGAAAAAGATTGTATTGAAGTTAATTGATTATTTAAATTAATAATATTTTTGACTAATTATTTGTATTTTTTTTTTAATTCGAGATTTCTTTTGGTCAATTTGTTGAATATAAGTTGAGACGTTGTTTATTTGATATTCTTATTTAGATAATATGATTTTTTGTTTTTTTAATATTTTTAATAAACCATCCCAATATCGACTTTTTCGGATTATGTTTGAAAATCCATTGTAAGTTGTTGGTCGATCTTAGGTTCCAACTCTCGAATTGAAAAACGATTAAGTTGGTTAGAAAATCGACTCACGCCCAACCCTAACTATCCTCATTGGCACGTTAACAAAACTGAACCAGAAACTCAAAATACGAACATATTTACTTCAAAATACGAACTATAAAAAGAACTAACCCCACCGCTAACTCAATACTTACGTTACATTAAACGGGAAGACTTGCTCTTGGCACGTATTTTTTAATCGTTTTATCATTGCAAATGAACAAAAAAACAACCTTAAGAAAATCATAACCCTAAGAAAATAAAATTCAAAAAGTCTAAGATATATATATCATAAAGTGAATTAATCAAACATTTATTTGTACACTTTATTGAGAGATGCAGCATTATTTGGTTACTTTCCATCATTGAATTACGACGTTACATGGACATTGATCGTGCTATGTCACACATTCACGATAATCTACAATAAAAATCTAAAGTATAATGATCATGTAATAATTATGGACAATTTATAATGTTGTTTGAATTTTATTTCCCAAATTAATGTAAGAATGTGATATGTAGGGGTGGGCAAACGGTTAAGGGCCGAGTATTTTTTATTTTAAAAAAAATACCCGGCCCGTTCGGGTATCAGGTATGAAGCAGTACCCGAAACCCGAACCTATCCGAAAAAATAGAAAAATACCTGGATCCGGGTATTCCGGATAGGATCCAGGTATTTTTGGGTCTACCCGAAATTTAAATCTTTCCGAAATGTTGCTTACCTGGATCCGGGTATTTTTAGATTTTGATAAAAAAAACAGAATCTGGGCTGGGCTGGGCAACATGTATTAAACACGGGTATCATGTATTTTTACAATACCCGGTACCCGGACTCCCTACCAGTTTACCCGAACCCAAAACTATATTTTTATCTGTTACCCTACCCTTACCCAACCCGGACCTTACGGTTTTCTGGCAGACCTTAAGGTCCGGTTCGGGTTGCCAAGCCATGGTGATATGGAGGAACAAGCTAGAAATTCGTTGTCTTAATAATTGAATTTGTATCCAATAGAATTTTCATAATTAACAATCCCTTTTTTCCCCACCCACTTTTTTAAAAATTTATTTTTCATAAAAAATCATGACAAATTAAAAGGAAAATAACACCATGATTTATAATTGTAAGGAAAATATATTTATTTTCAAGTATTTGTTTTTCATTAGATTTATTTTTTCTTAATATTTAAGAAAACAATTTGGTAATCGGATTAATAATTCATGTCTTAATGTTTAATTTTCTTGCAGTGTCACAATTTTCAAATTTTACGTGTCATAATTCTCGAGTTTATTTCATCCTTCGATTATTCTCTAACGCTTAACTATTATGATTCATATAGAGTTCAAGACATCGTATAGACATAGCTTCTCATCCTCATAGTTGCATTTTATATTAGTCTCGATCTAAAGTTTGAAATTATTATGCCGTTGAATTTTGCAACATAAATTCAATCTACGACCATAATAACTTTCTTTATCGCCTTTCATTTTTGTTTTAGTCTTTATCGATTTCAATCGAAATTACTTGAAGTAAAGTGAAGGAGAAGTGTCGTAGCATGTGTGATTATACTAAACTACCCTCAAAGGGCGTGGTATTGTCGGGGACGTTGTGGTCCAGGTTGGTTCAATTTTATTTTGCGAAATAAGATTTTGGACCATCCAAACTTTTTAGAGGATGGACGTTTAGAAGTCTAGAATTAGACTAAAACCGAACCATCTAAAAGTACGTTCAAGTATGAGTATTTTTTCACTTGGCGTTTTAAACTTTATCAATTACCACTTCAAATTATGATTGAGTTTTCAGTTGAAATATTATTACGATTCAATTTCAATTTTTTCATTATAATTTTTTGTTTTCGATAATCCTAATTGTGAATATATTAATTAAAAAAATAGAAATTAAATGATAAAAAAGGCTTAATTAACTTAAATTTTGCAATAATGTGTCAGTTTATGATAAAATTAAAATTTTAGGTTGAAGATTGAAAAATGCCTCTAATTAAAAAAAATCACTGATAATTACCCAAGTTAACATAATAAAAAATTAGAATTTTAAATACAAATTTGAATTATGAATCCTTAACTGTCCGGTCTGAGTTGAGTGGTTTTAATAATTAGGACAATAATCCAACCATTTAAATCGGTTTTATCTAAAGAAGGACCATTAAAAAAACCAACAGAATTGTATAATTAACTAGAACCGGGGCAAATGTTTTTGTTTTAATATGGTTTAGTTTTGCACGCTTCTAATATTGTCGACCGAAAGGTTAGAAGAGTAAATTAGCATATATTAGGAAAGTTACCCTCCGGTCCGACCGCACCCTTCCGATGATGTCCTTTTACGTCTTTTTGCACAGAATGGCCCCTTTTGGACTTTTTTCGCAGATTTCTCCGGTTCTGAGTCAAGTCTCTCTGTCTCCGTCTCTCTCTTCCTCTGTCTGTCCAGCTCTGTCTTTCTCTGTCTCTCTATCTCGCTGGTATGAAAAGTTGAAAGCTTCTGATTCTCCGCCATTTTGGCGATCATGCTTCTTGGTTAAATCTCAGCTCTTGAACCTTCCCGAGTGGCGAAAGACTTTCAAGGCGTTGTAAGGAAATCAGAGAATCGTTGTTTCATGCTCTTTTCGCTGAAGTTCGAGTGTCTCAGCGATTTGGGTTTATTTTCAAACTTTCCGGAAGCTTCGTAGTCGGCCGGCCCATGGATTGTTATTATATTCGAAAATGAATTTTATATAGTTTCTTCGGTGTTGGAAAAGACATGCGTTTGGATGATTTCTGAGGGTTTTGGGGTTAAAAAAATGACGCTTTGCAGCATGATAGGTCGGCTCTGTGCTTCCTCTGTTTTTGTTTTTCGTTTCAGATTCGATGTTTTCGTCGGTCGGAAGGGGGAGGATGGTCCCTTTTCTGGCTTCTTCATCGTTTTTCTCAGAAAACCCTTCTCCTGTCGTTTGTTTTACTGTACAGTTAGCTCCCGCTGGCGTTGCTCTGACTCTATCTCCTTCAGATTCTCGTGACGATATGAAGAGATTTTGAAGTTGGTGGGATTCGGCGCGATTATTTCAGGTGATTTTGAAGGTTCGGTGATTTAATTTACTGTTCAAATGATTAGTTTGGTTTCTATGAATTGAATGTAAAATTTGGGCTTTCTTTCTTCTATGAGGCCGAGTTTGGAGATTCCTACTTCATTGATAACTATATGAAGTAGATTTGAGATTTCTATTTTTGCTCGATGTGAAATGAAATAAATGACTTCTCTCTAGAATAGTCCTATCCAACCATGTGGTCCTGTTCTATAAAAATCTGAATCATATTGGCTTACTTTTCTTGTCCCTTCCTAAATATAGAGGTTGGTTGATGGCTTTTTTTGCAAACAATTATTTGATTTTGCAGGTTTTTTCGTGTCATTTCTACCAAAAATTTCCTGTTTCCATTGAATATGAGCTGTGATGTTTAAGTTATTGTCTGATTCTGTTGGAAGCATGATGATGATTGATGAACTTTGCTCAAAATAGACAAGTTCTCCCCTTTTGTCGATGGACTCATGTAAATGATGAAATGATCAGAAAGCCATAATTATGTGATTGTCATGTTCGATTATGGCTTTTTTCTGTAATTTTTTCCTTTGAATAAATTTTCCTAAAGGGGTTTTTTTTTCGCTTTGATGGCCTCTACTATTCTGTGAATCTAACAAATTAATTTCTCTCCCCTTCTTTATCTTAGTAATTCAGTAGACAGTTTATTCCCAATGTTTGATGTTTTGATAAGGCTGAAAATGTTTCTAATGGCTTCAACAATATATACACACATGCTTATGTTGATGAACAAGAGTGGCATCATTAATAAAAACAAAACTTGGAGTAAGGGTTGTTTTGTAAGTTGGTCGGACACAACAGCTGGGGTCAACTAAGCCAGAAGCTGTAGTCTATGAGAAATACTTGATTGTTTTGTTGGGATGTTTTTTTCTCTTGGGAACTTTTCAGCAATTGCGACCCCTTGATGGTTTTTAATCATATCTCTAATCAAACAAGGATGATAGTTTTCACTCTCCATAATAATTTATACTGAGATGATGAAATATTATTAGGGCTAATTTCCTCTATTTCAAAGGTTGAGAATATAGTATGGCTAGGTTCATTTTCTTAACATAGAAAAATAATTATTGTAAATAATTATTTTAATTATAATATATTAAATGAATTTTTAACTAGGCCAATCAGAGTCTAATACGGTAGCGTGTACTATAAGATGGTATGCTAAGAAACTTAACATTTCTCATGAGAATATATCTTCTATCTTTAGTTTACGTTTGTTTATTACAAATCATTGGATGTCTGTTTATCAATGACCATGATTGCCTGCATGAGAAATCATTTTAATATTTTTGAACTTTATATGATGAGTTCTATAACGTCTCCTTGAACTTCTTGCTCATTTTTTTTTTATTTCCAAAAGAAAGTGGTGAGAGAAACTCTGATCTCCTACTTTTCTTAGTCTCTTTTGTTTTTGTCAAATTCTTTGACAGATGGACTCTATTAAACCTTCCGCCGTGGCTACGAAGAAGAGCAAATTGGTGAGCAAATTTTCGAAAATTCTTCACATTCGAGCACTGACCGGGATCTCTACGGTTAAGGGGACCCAAAAAGTGAATGGCAAAGATGAAATTCGAGATGATCTCGATGCAAGTAAGAGCACAGAAAGTCTATCCGAGTCTTTTGGAAGTAGTGATGAAGAGATCCACAACAGAGCAGCCATGGAAGCCTTCTTGGCAAAGCTTTTTGCTACTATTTCTGCTGTAAAAGCTGCATATGCCGAATTGCAATTCGCTCAATCTCCATTAGACATGGAGTTGATCGAAGCTGCTGATCAAACTGTCGTGAAAGAATTGGAGATGTTGTCTGAATTGAAGAGAGGTTATCTTAAAAGGCAGGTCGATCCTTCGCCTGAGACCACCATGTTTTTAGCAGAAATTCAGGAGCAACGGAGTATTTTAAAAACATACAAAATTATGGGCAAAAAGCTCGAATCTCAGGTCTTACTCAAGGGCTCTGAAATCATTTTTCTGAGAGAGAAACTTGCCGAGATGAGTAAGCACAATAAGCTTCTTGACAAGAGATTAAATCGAAGCGGCTCTTTATCGACTACAGAAATCACGCACTTATCTGGGTTGAATGCGAATTCTTTCACTAAAGTTCTTCGTCACTCTATTAAATCGGTCAGAAGCTTTGCGAGGTTGATAATGGAGGAAATGAAATCGGCTAATTGGGATTTTGATTTGGCTGCCCAGGCAATCGAACCAGGTGTTGTTTATCATAACGATGATCATAGATGTTATGCTTTCGAATCGTTTGTATGCAGGGAAATGTTCGATAGCTTCCATTATCCAAACTTCTCTCTTCCAAACGAGTCTTTGCCGGATAAAGCCAAGCAGAAGAAACTATTTTTCGATAGGTTCATGGACTTGAAAGCCTCAAAGGCAATCAATTACCTTTGGAAGAAACAAAGATCGACGTTTGCAAAGTTTTGCCGGATAAAGTATTCCAGGCTGATTCACCCGAAAATGGAATCATCGTTTTTCGGTAGCTTAAAGCAAAGGGAACTCGTTAATTCGGGTCAATTTCCAGATAATGCATTCTTAAGCTCATTTGTAGAAATGGCAAAGTGGGTTTGGCTCCTCCATTGCTTAGCTTTCTCATTGGAGCCTGAAGTTTCAATCTTTCAAGCAGAGAAGGGTAGCAGATTCTCTGAAGTGTACATGGAAACCATTTCAGATGAAGGGTTTCTCTCTCTAGACTCAGAGCCTTGTGTTTGTTTCACTGTCTTTCCAGGCTTCAGAATTGGCAAAGCAATAATACAAGCCCAGGTTTATGTTTCTCAATCAAAGCAAAAAACATGGTCAAAGCAACAAAGCAAGGTTATGTAATAATCTCTTGTTTCATGGCCTGGCCCCACAGTAAACATCATAGTATAAATGATCTGGAAACCATTGTCTGGCAAAGTCTATAATTTTAATCAATGCACAGCACAACACAACACAGCAATGGTCTACCTTAGCATCCTGTCCTTTTGCTTGTCGGGTGTAGGAAAACACCTTTTTTTTGTTTTTTTTTTTAAATCACCGTTGCGGGTTCTTTATTGAAAGACAATTCCCTCAAGTTTTGTTAGTATTAGGACCCTTACTGGGGTGATTGGGGATTGCCAATTTGGCATGGCAGTGTACATAGGTTTAGTCTATACACGAGGCGTTTTGGGTGTTATTTTTCTTAATGTTTTTGTCTTGATGTCTTGTCTTTGCTTAGTTGGCAGTATCTCATTGGTTGGAGATGTTTTGGCCGTATTTGCTTGTGTGAACTATGAATCTGGTCATAAATTTTGATTTAGAAATACAGAGAGCTCGATCTTTGCTTGCTGTCCATGCTCTGCACTCTGCAGCCTAATTTAAAGAGCCAAAAATGTATTTTAGTTCTTTATTATTTCTTTGTTTGTTGTCTTGTCAATTGATTGGTTGACTAATTTATGTTAGAAATATTAAAGAAATGGGCTGTGGCTCTTTTTCTTGCGATGATATATTAGTTTAAATTTTGTAATTTATTATAATGGTTATTATTAGTATATATATGTAGGTTGGTAATTATAGAATAATAATATATTTTCTTAAAAGACTAGACATTGGGTCCTGATAAGATGATAATGAAATAATGACAGCCTGAGGGCCCATCCCCTCGTCTATTCAATTCTTTGGCTCAGTGTTGATTGTTGAACACGTTCATCTCTTTTCAAGTATTCTCATTTTTAATTCTTATTAAATTCAAAAATAAATAAATAAGAGAAAGAATAAAAATCTAATTCGGGTATGAATTTTAGGTAAATATGTGAAAAAATACCTGAATTTAAAAAAAAAATCATTTTAAGATTCATCAAACGTCCTGAGGAAGTCACTGTGTTTAATACGGACGTTCCAAGAAGGATGAGTGCTTTTGATTAATTTTTTTTATTTTTTATTTTTTAATTAATTTGGTTAAGAAAATTTTATTGAAATAACTTAAAATTTGTATCACGCATTCACAACAATACAATAGACATATCTAAAAAATTTTAAATTTTTTGGACATTTTACGATTTACTATAATTTTTGAATGAAAAATAAATAAATTCAGTTAAAATTTCTTAACTCAATATTTTTTCTAAAATTTTGTCATAAATTTATAATATTGTAAGATAATAATTTAATAATTTTTTTGTGAACTTTAAATAATTTTACAATTTATTATATATTTTTTAATATAAAAAATAAATAAATTCAGTTAAAATTTCGTGCATAAATAAAAATTTATGAAATTTTGTCACATATTTATAATATTATAAGATAATATTCTATAAAATTTTATAAATTTTTAATTATTTTATTATTTATTATAATTTTTTTAATACATAAAATAAAAAAAATTAGTTAAAATTTCATAAATTGCACGTACGAATTTCTTATATTGACATAAATTTTGTTATATTGATGTACATATTTATTATATTAACATATGAAATTATTATATTGATGTATATATCTTTATATTGACATATAAATAATTGATTTATTTGGTTTTCTTCATTTTAAAAATTATAATAAATAGTAACATTATTTAAAATTTATAAAAATTTACAAAATATTATCTTACAATATTGTAAATATATATAAAAAAGTTCAAGAATTTTTATTGACGTAACAAAATTTTAACTTAATTCATTTATTTTCTGTATTCAAAAAATTATAATAAATCTTACAAATTCGAAAAAATTTGAAACTTTTTAAATTAGTTTCTTATATTGTTGTGAATGCGTGGTAAAAATTTGAAGTCTCTATAATAAAATTTATATTGTTGTAGCCCTTTTCATTTAAACATCCATACTGGATGCAATAACCCCATTTTGAACGTCCGAATAGCCTTAAAATAGTTTTTTTAATAGACTTTTTTTACCTATTTGTTCAAAATTAAAGCCCAAATTTAGTTTTTACCCTAAGAGAAAATAAGTATTTTTTAGGTTAGTTTCTATCTACCTTTTGAAGAGATGGAATAAGGTTCTCTCGAAATAGCCAAATGGGTAGACAAGAACACGATGCATGCCTTTAACTATTTTAAGAAATATAAATATAATTACACATAAATATAACATAAAAGTATAAATATATATCTTGAAAATTGATTTACAAGAAAATTGATCATGCATGACCAAAAAATACTTTTCCGGTCCTTTTATCGATACTATGTTAGTCTCTCTTACCTCGTACAACATCAATGATATACCGATTCAACTGCTGACCGAAAATCCTCATCGAAAATGACTCATTTACGTGTTTCCTTGATTCTATCCCCATTTGTTCCGCAATGTCTTGGTTTTGAACAAGTTTAGCCATAGCCAGTGAGACATCGAGCGGATTAGGATTGCATGAAAATCCCGTCTCCCCGTTTTTAACCGTCTCAAAAGGGCCCCCGCTATTGCAAGCGATGACAGGCTTATGTGCCGCCATGGCTTCCAAGGGAACAATGCCAAAGTGTTCCTCCTGCAAGAGTATTCTAATGTTTATGTAATGAACCGGAAATGGTTTCTTTTGCATGCATATTCGAATCAACGTTGAATCCGATCGTACCTTTGGCGTGTAAATGACACATAGGCATTGAGATAGAAGGGTGTTTCTCTCGGCAGTCGAGCAAGAGGTGATGAAGGTCACTTGGTCGAACACACCTTCCCTCTCGGCTAAACTCTTGAGCTCGTTCAGATATTCAACATTCTCTCATAGTCGTTTGTCAAAACCACCTGCATAAGGTGATCTTAAGAAGTTCTGCTGAGGTATAGAAAATAAAATTCTTCTCCTTAGAAATGAACCAAGATCCTTCTATATTCTTTGACAAATAAAACTTTGATTACTGGAAGAAACCAAGAAGTTAAATGGAAAGCAGAAGTCATGTCCACTCACAACCTAACACAATTTATTGGGACTTTTATGCATCTTCCTTGTAATTGTGTAACTTGACAACCCTTTATCCGTGAATTATAGTTATTACTGATAAGAGAAGGTTTATTCCTCTCATTGGGTCCATATTTCTGTATTTTCTGTTCAACTTGATCCAGGCTTTCAATAATTTTAATGATGGCTCTTTGGCATGAGATGGAGACCTCTTATGCACATCAAGCCAATCAATTTTGAAAAACGGATCTTCGCAATAGGCAGTTTCTAATACAGAGTCTTATTCTGTCATATATGGATAAATATCATCTGCCAACTGCTAACTGATAATGAAAATGGAGAGTAGAAAAGAGAATTAATTAAGAAGCAGTGACTTACCGGCTATTAACAAGGAAACTTCTGCTAAATTATGCCCATGTAGAACACCTTCTTCATGGCTTTTTAGCATGGAATAGCCAACTCTATGTTCTTTTCCCTTTAAAAGCGGTTGATTGAGAGAAAATTCAGCCTCCTGGATAAATTAACAAAAAATAGTTACAGTCGAAATGGACAGAATTAAAAAAACGATGTTATTAGTTGCACGTCAAGGCCTATAGAAAAATAATATACAAACATATTTATTACTTAGAAGGATGAGGCTCATCAAAGTGATCCACATAGACTGCTGGGTAAAGCACAGCTGGTTGAATTCCTCGAGCATCAAGATACTTGAATGTATTAGCAAATGTAGATGTAGTAAATTTGCAATTAACAAGTATCAAATCTGCCATTCCTACAGTCCCAAGAAGAAAATCAACTAAAGACATTGCCATTGAATTTAATGCATCGAATTGTAAAGCAGAAAAGCAAGGAACAAAAACATCTTTGTCTTAAAACAAAATATTCAAGAAAAGAAGTTCTACCCGTAGTTAGTTCTTCTAATAGATCTATAGGTTTTCTATAAATTCTCCTCTGCATTGTCGTATGCTCAGCTAACAACATATCCGGAAAATGACAATAGAAAACAACCTAAAGAAAAGGAAATGTCATTAAACAAAACAAAAAAAGTTGAATGACAACCGATAATATGCATTTTTATACTACTTTTGTTGACTTTTTTAGTTTCAGCAGCGGAACAACGACAGAGACTTGATCTGCTAGTATAACATCAAAAGATGGCCAAAAAAGTAGCATGCAGATTGCAACAAAAATACACCGCATATGTATGCACATACAGCGTGGAGATGATAAAAAATATGCTGAGGTACGAAATCACCATAGACAGTGACAGAAAATATTCCTAAAAAGAGATTCAAAAAAAAATAAATTGTTCATCAGAATTCCTTGAATGTGAATCAAAATGGCTTGTGACACAACATAAGTACAAATGTTCAATATCGATGGAATGAAAGATGCCACAAAACAAGTTGAAGTCACATTTTCTCAACGATGGAATAAAAAGAGCATAAAATCATAGAGAATTTAATAATAACAATAGTATAGAAAAAGAAGAAGAAGAAGCAAACCAGAAAGAGTCTCCTCAAAGCATCGATTTTTGTCATGGTGTGCTGTAAAAACATGGACTTTGTGTCCTTTGGCTGCAAGTTCGACTGCTGCATCAACAACTAATCTCTCAGCTCCACCTGAGACAAAGTTAAACCGGTATCATTGTTGAATATCCATAGATTCAACTCGTTCAAGTTTCAACGTTAAAAATAAAACAATGGCAAGATGGGCCAGTAACAACTCCAACAAGAGAGCTAGTCTAACTAAATTATAGTGATATTATTAATTAAAAAATCCAAGAGGAAAATAAAACTTCCATATATTTAAGTGTTGTTTGGCTTGCTGAATGTTGACCTCTTGTTTGGCAAAATAATCATCCAATTCTACATGCGTTCCTATTCTCATCCAATTCGAGCTCAATCGTTGACATATTTCAGCAGTAGTGAGAGACTTCGTCGCAATTCAAAATAAAACCTTAGTATAGCTAACAAAACTATGAACCGATTCCCAATGGCAATCGACGATTCTTACATACCAGGAACCAAAACTAAAGAACGTTTTCGGAAAACGAATCGAAGCAACGAGTATATCCAATAAGATCACCTATTCCAAGATCAGGATGAATAATGGAGATATTCATTTTAGATTATCTTCCTTTCACCGGTTCAATTACTCGAAGACCTCGTTTTCCAAAGAGAGAGAGCTGGTTTGGGCATTGGAGAACGGACTTCACCTTTGATTGATATTCCTCGTCAAGGCTTCGTGAATTTGCACGAGGCTGAGACTGGATAGATGGATTTGAGGCCGGTTTTCGATCGACGACTCAAACTGCCTCCCTGCGTCGACTCGCTAGTCGCTCTAT
The DNA here is from genome assembly GCA_003255005.1 of Begonia fuchsioides. Taxonomy (NCBI): domain Eukaryota; kingdom Viridiplantae; phylum Streptophyta; class Magnoliopsida; order Cucurbitales; family Begoniaceae; genus Begonia; species Begonia fuchsioides. The sequence continues at coordinate 164,603 of QAOC01044679.1, forward strand.
TTTATTTACATCCTAATTTTTTATAATTTTACTCTTGAATTTTTAATTATATAATTTATAAGTATTTATAAACTAACATTTTTAACTCTAATTAAATTGAAAAAAATAAATTGATTTTTTTTTAAATTTTAAAATAGATAAATAAAATCTTGGCGGGAGGCGAACAACTCCCAAACATGAGGCCGACTAAGAGTAGATCAGGAACCCCGCACATTTTATCAATTAAAAACTCAGGTTCGAACAATAATTAATAATTAAAAGAAAGAGAAAAAATAAGCAAAATAAAAAAGAATTAAGAAAATAATAAAAAAGGGGGAATTCAATTTAAATGACAAGTCACGAGTGTGATTACAAAGAATAGTTTCGAGCTTCAATCCGTCGGTAATCGACCTTTTCAAATACGACCAAAAGATACACGAAGATTATAAGCATCTCCTTCCCGACATCATTAAACTACGCTCACAAGTTATGTCACGATCCTTAATCATACAAAACCAACATGTACAAAACAGGTTACAGAACAAGCTTTCCCCCCTACCATATAATCTTTTTTTGTTTAAATTCAAGATGAAATAGATTAAGTAGAGATGTGCTTACTATTCGCAGGCGAGTTTTGTGCCGAAGCTGGTGAGGCAAATGGCGAAAGCTTGAAATGCCGACAATGGCTGCCTGTAATCCATGGTGAAGATGTTTTCGCTCACTTTCCCAAACTGGAGGAGAACTGTTTCTTCGTCTCCTTTGCCGCCTGGTTGGCTCTGGTCGGCGGTGGCAATGAGTTGAAAGTTCTTCACCGAAGCCACTGTGACTCGGCCATGGAAATTCAAGCACCAGCATTGGAGATGTTGATGCCATCTCGGAGCTTTGTTTTTCAAGATCGTGAAAGCTGGAGAGGAAGAATCTGATTTCTCTGTCTTGGAGGGCTCCAATGGCTTGTCAAGGGAAGCTTCTCCAGACCATGGGCATTTCAACAAGCACATCATCCTTCTTGGACCTCTAGATTTCAAAAGGTTGAATTTGTAAGAGACTTGCCCAACCTCAAAGTTACCAGCAGGAACTTGGGGACTTATTTGCTTGCTTGCAATACGACGGCTGGCTTTACTGCTCGATGGCTTTGCACCGTTGTGTGGTGGTTGGCTATCATAAATTGTGAAATTGTTGCCAATGAAGTCCGAGCTGCAAGAAGATGATAGATTAACTAAGAGGAGATAATTCAGAGCCAACTTCTGAAATATAACTATGAAAAAAGGCAAATGGGCAACGGATGCTTAAAAAATATGATTTTGCAAGGGCAAAGAACAGAAATAACTTGGCGTAAAAGTAGATTTAACATGTCCAGTACTCTCATAACTTTGTAACTATTTGAATCTCATATGCAGGAAGCAAGAAGACTTGAAAATTGATAGGCAAGTATCGTTAAGTTTATTTAACCACGGTGACTTCTAATCCAATCAAATTCACATCAGCACACATAAAATCTATTGGTAACGTGTCAATAACAAAAAGGAGCAACTAATGATAAATTGCTTAGGAAATTATTTGTAAGCTACGTCAGCAAAGAAAAATACGGAGCTACCCATCAGAACAAAAATAGAACTGAATGATGAACATATGAACAGCAGGACTACAAAAATAATCCATCAATGCCACCAGAAAGACGTGTCACCTTAATTTTCCTACATAAGCATTGCTTCCTTGAGATATGTCTTCAGCATCAAGAGAAATAATATACTCTGTGTGAGCTCCATGCCTATTTCTCCGTGCAGCTAAGAGAAACTTTCCCTTATCCACAAATGCTGTGAAAGAATATAAGGACGAAAATTTATAAACAATCCACACCTATTATTGCATCAACCAGGATAAACATTCTCTAGCATAATCCTTTTTTTATTCCTTGGGTTTGTCCAAGCTAGCTAATGCATTTTTTTCAATATAATATTAAGGAAAAACAAGTTCATTGTGGAACAATCAAACTAATACAGGTTTTGTTTACTAGCAAGTATTTTCCCCTCAATCTACATGCATCGATGCTACGAAGTAATACTCATGAATTTGCTTACATTGACTAAGAGCAAGATGGAGATAAAACGTAGAAGTTTTCTTGTTTCGTTTTATAATGCATTGATGTGGAAGCTCGCGTGGCCCAGGCTGCATTACACAATAAAATATTTTGAAAAATATTACCACTGGTAAATGAAAAGGTGAAATCTCGTAAATTCATTACCAGAAAGGTTATATTCTGAACAGGTAATAAGTTTGAAAGGTAAACAAAATGCAAAATTCTAGTTCGGTCAGAATACATCTTGTTTTACATAGACATTATGTAGCTATTTGCATAAGTAAAAAAAGATGATAATACCATCTACTTGCAGATTACAATACTCCTAATACTCCTTGAAGACTTCTCCAGAAATGAGTCTTACCAATCTCTGTGTACAGATATCGTACAGGTTTCTCATCCATATGATGATAAAACAATGCAAGCTAACGGGATATCTTCATTTGGACAAAATCAAAACCATGAACAAAGATGAGACTATAACTCACTATTACATGAACTTCTATAATCAGATTTCCAACATAGATTAAAGAATTTCAACCACAATGTTTTAAAAAATCAATAGACAAACCACAAACCCAGAAATTGCAAGCCTGATAGTGCGGACTGAACTCATAATCTCAGTAAACCATCAAAGGAAACACAGATTTATATGCTCCTTCATTTCTAAAATCAAAACAACGCTTAACATAAAATGAAGAACTCCAATGATTGGTAAATTCTGCATCTTAAAAATGAACATATAAACTAGTAGATTCTATGGAATTCATACTCGTAGAAAATAGCCCGCAAGTCAAAAAATGATATTGATCTCAAAAGCACCATCAATGAAAAAAACGTAACATGCAGAATCCCTAAAATGAAGATTAAATGCTAGGATAAATTCTTACGCACAACATCTCGCATTAAAGAAATAATTTCTGATCTCAAAACAAAATAAATCCATCTCAAGAAAAAACCCCAAAAAAGTTACAGTAGAAAAGATATTAATAAAAAATTGTTCGGAATTTCATCAAATATCAGTAAAGGTAAAATAATTTCCACAGATATGACAATCGAAGAACGAAAACGCGGAATCTAATAGTAAATCCGAGCAAAACCTGCTTAAGACAAGAAGGGAAAGTAATTTTGCCACTAATCGAAGGAGCCGCGACGATCTCCTTCGCAAGATCCCTCCAGCGCTTGCACACACAAGCACAGGCAACAACGCTCTGTCTGTGAGGCCACTGATCGTCGCTAACCTCAACGCGCCTTATAATCTCGCTGAGAATCTCCGGAAGCATGGAAGACCAGGCAGAGTTACAAACTTTGCCGGAAGACTCGGCGGACAAATCTTTCCCGATCTCCGGATCGACTCGCGCAACCTCTTCCACGCCTTTGGATTCCTTAAAAGACTTGGAAGACGAAATCCTAGACAACAAAGCCTTGCGAATAGACATGGCTTCCGTGGAGCTCAGTCCAGAGAGAGAGAGAGAGAGAGAGATGAAGGAGATAGGAGTTGGCGAACACGAATGAAGAGATGCCGAAGGGTGATGTTAAAATAACAGGGCTGTGACGCTCACGCGGAAAGGTGTGGTCAATGGTGATTGTAACTGTCCAGTGAGGATAATTTGACCGTAATGATCCAGTCCACATCATTAAATGAAGGCTATTCCATTTTTTTCTCCTTTCTTTAATTCCTAATATTAATTTTGAATTTTTTATTTAATAATTTATATTTTTTTTTATATTTTTGTGTGAATATTTATGATTTAGCCCAACAATTAAACCAACAAGTAATTAATTTAGAATGCACAATATTTAACATATATTATTATTATTACCGTATATGTCTATTTATCTCATAAATTAAGGTGGTGACAACATCAGATAATTCAAAGTTTAAAAGTCAACAAGCGGCACTTTAAATTTCATCATAATTTTAATTATCATTTAGTATTTTGTTAATTTTAACCATCTTTGTTGACTTTTATCAATTAATAGTTATAAAAATAATAAAATTTAATGAATTTTTTTGAATTCATTAAGTAAAAATAAAAAAATATATTTATTATTAGAATTTTCTATTAATTATCTTTACCAAATTATAAAAAATTACTCCGTCTTACAAATAATAAAAAATATGATGATTAATTATTTATAAAAATTATGATAAAATTTATTTTAAGATATAGATTGAAATTTTTTAAAATTAGAAGTTGGTTTTATAAAATATGCTTACAATTATTATTATTGTCAATTGAATTAATAATTAAGGAAAAAGTTAATTCTGAGATTGTATTTCGGTAAAATATGCAAAAAAGGAAAAGGCAAAACTAGAGCGAGAGAGAGAGAGAGAGAGGGACAGCCATTGCCAGAGCATCTGCAACTGTCTCTCGCTCTCCCGGATGACTAGCTTCTCTTCTCCAGGGCAGCAAGGTTTGCTCTCTCTCTCTCTCTGTCGCTGATTGTGTAATTCTCTCCAGTTTGTTTTTCTTCAGTGTCTGTAGTTCTCTAGGATGGAAGTCTTCGAGCTTATTTGTGCGCCTAGGCCCTAATTCTGCCTGGTTCAGTGGCTTTCTTCCTCCCCCCAAAAGGAAATGCACCCATAATTACGTTTCTGTAGCTTGCTCTTCGTTATCCTCTGCTATGGCTGATTCTTTTCTGCAGTCAATTTTTTTTGGGCTTGATGTTCTCGTTTCATCGTTTACGGGAAATTTGAATTTCTATAGCTCCAGTTTTTTATTTTCATGATGGGGTAGGTTGGTATATTTAATATTTAGTCTCATGGTGATGCATCACTGCTTAATTAGAGGAACCAATAACTTAGTTTATGTATATTGTTTTGTAATTAATGAAAGAGGAGGTTTCTTGGATGTAAATGCATATAATTTTAAAGCTTTGCTCGTGTTCTTGTCGTATAATTTGACTTTATCATGAACATTGGAAGGTTGGGCTGGGACCTTTGTTTCTCAAAAGTTGTATGGGTTGTTTGGAATTTCAAACACTATGAGCATGGCGCTGAGGACTTGTGGAAAACATAAGCTGCGTGTCAATAACCTACATATGTCTGAAAACGTTCAGATTTTTCATTTTTGCTCATGCATGGTCGTCTAGACAATTCTTATGTAGCTATAAATTTCTCTATAAACATTTTTAGATGACTCTTTGGTCTCTGGTTATCTTACCAATAAATGGATATCTTATCCAGATCCACTTTTGGTGAAGGCTGCAAGGTGAGATCCTGTAGATCGACCTCCAGCTTGGATGATGCGCCAAGCAGGGAGATACATGGCTATTTATAGAAAGCTCGCAGAGAAACACCCATCCTTCCAGGAGCGATCCGAGACCACTGATCTTATCGTTGAAATTTCTTTGCAGCCATGGGAAGCCTTCCATCCCGACGGAGTTATCATTTTCTCTGATATTCTTACCCCTCTTCCTGCTTTTGGTGTTCCTTTTGACATAGAGGAAGCAAGAGGGCCTGTAATTCAATCACCAATACGCTCTGAAGAAGGATTGAAAACTCTTCATCCCATTGACTTGGATAAACTCAGCTTTGTGGGCGAATCACTGAGAATTTTGCAAAAAGAGGTAGATATTGTTCCTGCTATTTGTTCTGAAAGTACGGGTGACAATCAGATCTAATCGGCTCGCCAAACCAACCCAAATCGACCATTTGGGTATGATTGTATCAATTTTTAATTTTAAAAAAAATCGATTTGGACTTAATCTGAAACTTTAGGTCGGATTGAATATACGATTGGATTGAGTTTGAATTCAATATTATAATAATCGATCCATCGGATTAGGTCCGTTAATAAATAAAATCCAAATTTTGTGAAGAAATAATTGAACTTTAGGTACTTAGGGTCGATAAATCGTTGGTTAGAATTTTACAAAATCAAATTTGAACCCAAATCGAAACTAACCCAAAATTTTAAGTTGGATTTGGATCGGATTTGGATCAGATATATTATTCGGTTGGTTTTAGTTCAAATATAATTTTATAAAACAAACCTATCTGATTTGATCTACTGGCACCCCCCTCCCCTATCTGAAAGTTGTGTAATAATTACCATTTCCCACCTGATAAATACAAAATTGCCTATGGCTTTTAAGCTTGTAAGCAAAGATTCTCTGTTGTGCCGACAATCTTCAGTAATTTTCAGAATTATCTGATATAAGGTTTCCATTTTCTAATAGGTCGGTGGGCAAGCTGCTGTTTTGGGTTTTGTAGGAGCACCTTGGACAATAGCTACATATATTGTAGAAGGGGGTACAACAAGAACTTACACAAACATTAAGAGCATGTGTCATACAGCCCCGAATGTGTTGAGGACTCTTCTTTCTCATTTGACACAAGCAATATCAGATTATATAGTTTATCAAGTTGAGTCAGGGGCTCATTGCATTCAAATATTCGACTCTTGGGGCGGGCAATTAACCCCAGCAATGTGGGAACTATGGTCGAAGCCATATATCGTACAGGTGACTGCATGTTTCCCCCTTGATGCCTTATTGGATTTCAATATGCAGATAATCGTTTTTTATAATCATGATCTTCGGGAGTGTGGTCATTAATGTTTCTATTAAAAACTGAAGATCAAAAGGAAAAGGAACTAATTTTGGAGACTATATGGTCTAGTTTATTTTATCACAACGTGATTATATTTTAAGATATTATGAGAATGACATAAGAAGAAGAATTTAATTTGGAGAGCATGTATTCTAGTTAACTGTTGGGTACTTTGGATTCATCGAAATAAGATTTTATTCGATGAAAAATCTTCAAATATTGATTGAAAAGATATATGTTCGTTGACGATTTTTTAGAGATTATTTTTGGTATAAAAGCAGGGATTCCGGCCCATATTTTTTTCTCACTCTAATTGCTAGAAACTTTAAACTTGTAAATGCAGTTGAGCGATCGATTTATGTTGAGTAATCTATCATGTGACAGATTGTGAATGCAGCAAGAGCAAGGTGCCCGGAAGCACCACTTGTTCTCTATATAAACGGAAATGGCGGGCTTCTCGAGCGAGTGGAAGGAACTGGCGTCGACGTTATCGGACTAGACTGGACGATAGACATCGCTGAAGGAAGGAAACGACTAGGCCCAGAAATCAGCGTTCAAGGCAACGTCGATCCTGCCTATTTGTTTTCTCCTCTTCCGGCTTTGACTGCAGAAATTCAAAGGTTTGCCGAAATTCTCCATTCTCTAATTTTGTGCAATTTTTGGCCACTAGAATGATGAAAATTTCAAAAATTTCGAAAATTTGTGGATAGGGTTGTGAGAAGTGCTGACCGAGAGGACATATTCTCAACTTGGGACATGGAGTTCTTGTTGGAACGCCCGAGGAGGCTGTTGCGCATTTCTTTGACGTCGCGAGAAGCTTGAAATTTGATTCTCCATTTCAACAGCAATCAGCTGAAGAACCCAAACTGGTAGCCTAAACGTTAAGAGTGGAGAGAAGCCCATTTCATTTATGTCAAAATAGAGTTATAAACCCTTCTATCTCAACGGATGAATATCTTGATCACTTGATAGGATTAATACTAGTAGGGTTTCGAAATGGACTTGCCAAACCAACTATTTAGGCTGAACCAAATCAATTTTTAATTTAAAACATCAATTTAAATCAAAGTCATAACTAACTCTAAATTTTGATTCAATTTTACAATAACCTACTTATTGGATCAGATCAATTAATTGATCAAGTTAAAAATTTATCAAAAAAAATTAAATTTTAATTAACTTGAGTTGATAATTTTGTTGATTTGATATTATAAAATTAAATGTGACCTTAAATTTAAATTACCATTAATTTTTATTTTGAATTTATATCATATCGTTATCTTATTAATTTTTTTTAATTAGTTTTATAAAATCTGACTCACCAAATTTGATTAATTTAAAAAAAAATTAATTTGACACGTTGGGTCCCACTCTTAAATGGTAAATGTAACATCATAGGTCTTTGCTCCGTTGATTGTAATATCAGCTATCGACATGGTCACAAAGATACAATTAAGATTCAAATCGCAAACACATAATATGGTGATATCCATATCAACTGAAACCTTAAATGTAACAGCAACAAGACATACATGCTAATGATTTGGAGGAACTGAATCCAATCCATTTGATTTGAATCGAGTCCTTAAGAATAATAACGAATCCTAAATCTTTCGGGTGATCTAATTGGATTTCCTCCACTGTTCATCGGCTTTTCGAGTCCTTCTCCAAAGTTGAAATCCAATTCATAGATGATCAAATTTATATTTCAAGATAGCAGTACACAACAATTCGATACCAGTTCGGTGATCCAGATATGCAAGATCGGCAATTCGACCATTTCGTCATACAAAGCCAAAAGAAAGTAATGAACAATTCTAGCTTCGTCCAAACATCAGCATCCAAATTTAAAATCATAGTAGGAAGCAAAAGTTTTACAGGACATTGGTCAAGCACCACTTGCATATAAACGGGTCCATTCCTTGGCTTCAATGATAAAAAAAAATGAAGCAGACTTAGGTACAGAATAATGAAAAACACAAACTTGTATACTCGATGAAATTAAACTACAAAATATTATTAACCCAAATCACCTGTTTCAACGGCTTCAGCTTCATTTGTTTTCCAATGCTTTGCAATGTTCTCGGAAAGGGGATCGTCAGGGTTAGGCGCACTCAGCAGAGCTTGAATACTGACAAAAAACAGCAACAATTAGAGCTGCCTACTTTTTTAAAGATTATTGTAGAATTTAGATCGGAAGCAGATGATGATATGAAAGAAAAGAAGCATGAATAGGCCTAGCTAATCCTGGTTATCCAAAGGACCTTGCCTGAAGGAGAGAACAAGATTTGTGCACTAATCTAATTGGCTCATAGGTATAGTAAAATAGTTCAAAACTGTTCAAAAGGTTCAGGCGTAACAAGTTTCAACTCAACAGAATGTAACCACAAAAGATCGAATCTCAGTATCTTACTATACCTTAAAAGCACAGTTCTTATTTGGAGAGCGGGACTCCATTTGTCTTTCAGAATATCAAGGCATATCCTCCCAAGCTGCATGGCAAAAATTATTTTATTACTACAAAACTATGTTTTCAAACCTTAAAAAGGAGCAAAAGAAAGAAATAAATAGAAGGCAAAACTTACCTTGTCAATGTTAGGATGATATATCTTGGTGAGAAATCGGACCTGTTGAGAGTAGAAATATTAAACATACCATGTATGGTAAAAAAAGGGACATAGAAAACGAGATAAAAAATTAAACATTAATTGGCCAAAGTATGATTCAATTAACTCCGCACTGCATAATAAGGGGTCCTATTAAAAATGCTGGAAAGAGTCATCAGGCAACAGAATAAAATAATAGCACCTTGGGTGCAGCCATTGGATATTCTTCAGGCAAAAATAGTTCCAACTTGAAGACCCCTCCTAATAAATAGTCATAAGAATAAAATAACATCAACACACAAAAGGCAGAACACAAAGCATCAAATATAATGTGAAGTAAATATATTCGTGTAGGTACAAATATAAAGGGGTCGTGAGCGTTGGTCTTTCAAATAGAAGAACAGAACCATGTAAGCAAAGGAACATAAAATGACCTAATACTATGATAAAAACTAAGATTTTATAGACTAAAAATGCACTCATTCAATAAAATATGACATACATTAGAGTCAGATAAAACTCCATGCTAGTGTAGACATTCAAAGACAATTTTTTGGTGACTTTAATTTATACTCCAAACGTATCTAGCAACACAATCTTTAGCCCCAGCATAGAAAAGGAGACTGATTGAGTAATCAAGCCCGGAGAATTATCTGAAGTCCTGAAAAGGAAATCTATTTTGAGTTTACATGGTACTACTTGCATCCTTCATTCATGCATTCATTTTGCCCCTTGAAAACACGCAGACTAGTTATCAGATATTTAACAAACCTCTTCCACTCAAGATTTAGTATGCAACCATCTCGGCATAATTCTCTACACAACTATTTTATAATGGCAAAGAAATATAAATATAGAATTTTGATAAAGAAAAAAAGGCATTGAGCACTCCATTTGTACGAAAACATGTTCAACCAATCAATGGAAAAGGCCAAAACATGGTTACAGTGTTCACATCGCATGTTGGCTATGATCTACCTTCATAGGGGGACTGTGTTGGGCCGAGTATCATCACATTAAAGTAACGCATATTATCTTCTGAAGGCGAGGCACTGATTCCTGGGGCTGAATCACAAAGATAAAAAAGTGTAAAGCCTCAGAAAAAGTGAAAATCTGCACACGAAATTTAGACCGCTCGAGTCAACACCAAGTACCTAAAGCAACAATTTCCAAAACATAACTAAAAAGATTAAAAAAATGAGAAAAATAAGATGCAGGCTACAAAGAAAGAATCAAGAAACCCTCGAAAGAAAGTAAATGCACCTGGTTCACTCAAGAGGCGCTGAGTTTCCTACAAGATCACGAAAATCAAATAATCAGGAATTTTACCCAAAAAATACGAAAAATCAAAATCCTGACGGCTAAAAAATCTATGGCCGCTCAACACAAACAAAGAGTTGGGAATCGAATCTGATCTTAAATCCAGCTACACAATGCAACACTAATAAAGAGTAGCTCCAAGGAATTAATTTAAGAACAGTATAAAATTCTATGATTTGCCCAAATGTAACGAACCAGCAGCAGATTTTAAAATCAAGATACGATTGACGAATCATTTTCATCTCTTTCAATCTCTAAGTTTGTTAAATATCCCCTTGACATAAATCGATCAGACAGATTGGAGCAGGATTGAAGAAATCGATCACGTAGCAAACCTTAATGATTCTTCGGGTAAGATTACTGTTGGCCATTTCAACTTTCAAGGTCGATTACGAAGCACGCAATAGGGTATAGCCTGAGAGCGAGCGAACGATAGAGAGAGAGAGAGAGAGATTTTCTCTCACTAGAGTAAGAATTATCAACCGAGTCTGGTAAGGAAAACCAAAATAGTTTAATTTATATTTTCAGTTTTTTATTACTTTAATTACACAATTAATTTTTCTAAAAATTATTATTTAATGAAATTTTATTGTTTTTTAGGTAATTTTCGCTAATTGAATTTCTGTCAAGACATTAAAATCAATATAGTATATATTTATTTTTATTTGATATTAAATTTATGATTAGAATTTAAAGAATTTAATTATTTTATTCTTTCTTTCTTATTATGACATTAACCTATCATTTTATTATTAACATAATAAATAAAATAAATAACTATTTATATTTTAATATCGCCTATTATACTTAAATTAAGTGAGTTAATGTTTGACACGTTAATATATAAGATACAAAAGTCATGCCAATATTAATCATTTCGTATAATAAATGATATAGCAATGAGAAGCTGTTGATTATGATTTAATATTAATATTAAAGTGGTTGATCTTTTTTTTTGGTTTTGGATCAAGTTTTGCTATGTATGTTAGTTTACGTTGGTTTTTGGATTTGGGTATGTCGTTTCGGGTCGAGTTTTGCTCTGTATTCTTAGTTCTTGTTCGTTTTTCGGATTTGGTTTTCGAATTCGCACGTGCTTTTAATACTTCCAAAATCGTATTCAGTTTTCGAATTCACATGTGCTTTCAACGCTTCCAAAATTGTATTTGGTTTTCAACAATTATTGGTCTTTTGTTGCGAGAATTTAAATTATTTATTTTAAACTTTAGTATTTAAGAGATTTGATATTATTCTTTATTTATTAAAATTTAAATTGTTTAAATTTTAATGATGAGTTTTACTCTAATTAAAATAAAATTTAAATATAAATTATGAAGTAATCCTCAAGTAGAGATTAAATTTATTTATTTATTTTTAATTTACATAGATCTAGGATATTGTGTTTAACTAGTTTATAATTTATTTTAATTATGGCTTAGCATTAACTTATGATCGAGAAATATATTATAAGTTAGATGATGAGCAATTATATTACAAACTTGGCTTTTCTTTTTAAATTTAGTCTCCTTTATGGTAATTTATTTATGAATAATTCATATTTTATTGTTTCAAAATATTCGTTGACATATTATCATGATATATATATATATATAATTAATTTATTTATTAATAAATTTAGTTTGATCACAACTTAACGGGAGTTAGTTATTGATAAAAATTATAATCTATTATTCTAAAAATAATTCTACGGTTAATTTTCTGTTATAAATTTTTATTAACATGTTGAATATAGATTTTGATGAAAGAATCTTAATATATATTTATTTGAATACATCAATAATATTATTTAATTAAATAAAAATATGTTAATAAACAATTGTTACATCTTTTTGTAGTATAAATGATTTTAAAATTTATGGACATAACTAGTCATTAAAAAAAGAAGAGCTACACCAGACCAAAAGCATATATTCAATTTGATTTTGGTTTGGTCTGGTCTGGTTTGATTTTGATATTTTTTATTAATATTTTTTTTTATAAAAATTAATATAAAAAAATTAAAATTCTAAGTAAAAATTGAAATTTATAAATTAAAATAAAATCAACCAAGAAAATATATTAATATAAAAAATTATATAATTATATCAATTTTATAAAAAAGTATCAATAATTAAATTAAAGTTTAATAACAAAATATTATAAATTTTAATTAATAATTTTTATCGAATTCAAAATCGACGACGACGGTGGTCAGGTTTTAACATCCCAGGGGTGTTTCTCAATCATTTCATGTTTCGTTCGTCAGCTCTGGAACTTGATCTTCAATCTTCTTCTCCGTTTCAGCCTTATTTAGAGATTTCATCTTGTTCTGCAGGAATTCAACAAGTCCTTGAAGTGATTTTTCTGGATTGCTGTTCTTGATTAGCTCTCCCGCAACTTCTGCAGGCGTGACCTCTACCTCTTGTATGAGTTTTTCAATCTGTTCAAAAAGCTCGTGCTCATGGACGCCATAGTAATTTATGACTAATTGCTTGAACGCAGATACTGTGCAGAATGATAAATTGATATGCATATCCATTCTTCCCGGCCGTAATAGTGCTGGATCGAGCTTCTCCTTGTGATTTGTCGTGAAGATGATCACTCTTTCTTCTCCGCAGCACGACCATAGACCGTCGATGAAGTTGAGAAGGCCGGAGAGCGTGACCTAAATGAACGGAATGAAGAAGATTAGTTTGAGCAAATCGAAGCGTTGAGGTGAAATTAGGTCAGATGTTTGCACCTTATTTTGGGAGGAATCGCCGTCGTCTTCTTGCTCTTCCGATTCTCGATTCGTCATTTTGATTGAGCAATCGATGTCCTCAATTACGAGGATTGAACGATTCGACATACCAAGCAACAACCCTCTCAAATCAGAGTTTCTTAAAATGTCCGTTAAATCTAAATCGTAGACGTCGTAGTTCAGGTGATTCGCCATGGCTGCAATCAAGCTCGATTTTCCCGTTCCGGGAGGTCCGTACAGCAGGTATCCTCGTTTCCAAGCTCTTCCGATTTTTCTGTAAAAATCTTTTCCCTTAACGAAGTGTTATGGGTAACTCCGCAGCACCTGTAAATCTCAAATACAATTCAGCAAATATGCAGTAACAGATGAATATCACTAATACTCATTAGAAACCCAACTAGCATTTCAATGAAGAGAAGAATAAGCAGACTAAAAAGAAGAAGAAGAAGAAGAAGAAGGCGGGAAGCGTGAGAGAGAAACGAAAGAGAAAGTGAACAGTAATCACAACAGACTACCTTTTCTCTCACGTTCCTTGCTCTTTAAACAGAAGGAACTACCATCCACGTAGGACTAGGACGGTTACGACATCGTTTGGACTTAAAGAAATATTACAACTTAAAAGAAATACTATTTTAATTGGATGGATTCAAATCACTTATCTGCGGCTCCTCCCGCCTCTGCTGTCGACGACTTCTCTTCCTCTTGGCTCCCCATTTCACGATCGACTCTTTATCCCCTTTCTCCTGACACGAAGCTGTCCAAATCGTCCATTATCGATTTCTTAAGCTCGTTGTCAATTGCTAGCGTCTCGAAAGTCATGGGATGATTGAGAGTTACAGTATTCTCATCCCAAGAAGTATAATTAACAGTATGGAGCTGAATCATCTTCTGCTCTTCCTTAATGGCCTTAGCTCTCTCCATAATAAATGGAAGGTAGGAATTCAAAATTTTCTCTCTATTTTTCTTGTTAAATGTTAACTCGTAAGCTCTAACCTCAGATTTCAATGCAGCATTTAGGTCACCTGGATGGCTTTCGCCAGATTTCTCCGTCTGTGTGGAAATCAACGTCCATGTAATCCTGATGTTGTCATAAATATCGACCACTTCTTCACCCCGATCAATGTTGATGATCAAGCTCTTGTCATTCTCAGCTTTGCTCACTTTCAGCCTTTCAGCAGATGGAAAAGCAATCCTGCCTAAGTAGTCATTTGCAGCTTCGAAGACCTGGTTAATGGAGAGGCCTTGGAATTCGTCAATGACAAGTGTCAGCTGGGATGAGAATTGGCGATAGACGTAATTGATGCCCGAAAACAAAAACGTTTTGGTTTCTTGTGGCACTATATCATTGATGATGCCTCGGACAAGAACTGCAGAAGCCGCAACGGAAACTGCAAGAGATAAAATTGCTTTTGCGTCCGCCATTTTCTTCTTGTTTGGAAGAATATTCGACATCTTTGGAAAATCTGAGGCCAGTCCACCAAGCTAGAGAGAGAGAGACTCACGGAATTATGGTCTATACTTCTGCAGAAAGACCGAAGCTGAAGACTTATAAAAAAGGGAAATTGGTGGAAATCTACATCGAGAAGGAGATGAAAGGTTCTTAGACAGAGTCAAGACCTGACGTGGTAGGTGGCACAAAGACCTTGGCGTGGATGACAAGCTTCAACGGAGTCAAACTTCGCTGTAAGTTGCTGACTGAGTTTACTCTAAAACTTTGATTATTCAATCTCATTTTATATTTCAACAAACCATCCAGAAACTAACTAAAATCGAATGGTAGCATAATGCATTAATGGTCGCTATCCAGGGATAGGTACATGACGGTAGATTTAATTTTATCTCAAAATAAAATCTAAACCGTGTTAGTTTTGTTCTGATTTTTATTTAATTTTTTATATTAAAAAAAAATTAAAATATAATAATAAAAAATATATATTTTTATTATATTTAAGTCAAAATTTATGTAATTTATGAATTTATAATCAATTTTAAGATTTATATCGAATTTTATTATGGTTTAGGTTGGAGTTTACTCGAATTTAAAATTTTTTTGACTCACGATCTTAATTTCACGATTTTTTACTCATAATAACAAACACCGACCCATAAATTACTATTTTTTAAAAATTAAAACCAATATCGGATGAAAC
>QAOC01044679.1:180119-209752 GCA_003255005.1 Begonia fuchsioides
TTTATCACACATTTACAAAATTGTAAAATAATACTTCATAAAAATTCGTAAATTTTCAACATCTTTAAGATTTATTATAATTTTTTAAATGAATAAAAAATAAATTCATTTAATTTCATACGGGAATAAAATTTCTAAGAAATTTTATCACACATTTACAAAATTGTAAAATAATACTTCATAAAAATTCGTAATTTTTCAACATCTTTAAGATTTATTATAATTTTTTGAATGTATAAAATAAAAAAATTGAGTTACAAAATTGTAATAAACAGTTAAAGAATTAAAAATTTATAAAACATTGTGGAGTATTGTCTTATAATATTATAAATTTGTGAAAAAAAATTTGAAATTTTTTTTGACGTACAAAACTTTCAAAAAAATTTCAAAAAAATTTGTTAACTTATTAAATTTTAATTGAATTTATTTTTGCATACATTTAAAAATTTATTGTAAATTATATAAATTTTACAGACCAGTCTCTTTTATTGTTGTGAATGTATAATAAAAATTTAAGTTATTTTAATAAAATTTATTTAGTTAAATTAATTAAAAATAAAAAAAATAAAAAAAAAAATTAAATGAAGAATACAAATATTTTTTAAAAACTAAGACTGATTTATCCAAAATTGGAGTTTTTTTTTATTTTTTTATTTCTACCCTTAAAAATGTGATCTTGAAAAAAGGGGCGGAAAGCAAGCGTTATATAAAACCCCTCAAAAACCCTCGCCCTTTCATTTTCGAGGGTTTATTCTCGTCCGCTATGGCGTTTCATCGCCTTCTCCCCAAAACCCTAGCCCTCACTTCATCTTCCTTTCTCTCTCGTTCTTTCTTCTCGACTTCTTTCATTTCCAGTTCGCCCGCTGCTGATAGATGCCTTCTTTCGCTTATCCGACGTCTTCGTCCTCTCACTGTTGTTGCTGATTCCCTCCGGGTCTCAGCTCTCCCTGCTGCTCGTTCCTTGTCGACTCGCGCTACATCTTCATCTCTCAATGATCCGAATCCGAATTGGTCAAACCGTCCTCCTAAGGAAACGATCTTGCTCGACGGATGTGACTTCGAGCACTGGCTTATCGTCATGGAAAAGCCAGAAGGGGAACCAACTAGAGACGAGATCATCGATAGCTATATCAAAACCCTAGCTATGGTTGTCGGAAGGTAATTTTCATCCTTGTCGGTGTTTGTGTTCCGTCGCTTTCTGGGAAGCTATTTTGTGTAACCAAAGAATCGCAGTTGGGATTGTGGAATCATTTTTGCGCATAGTTAACTGTAGCTTACCGTTTCTCACTTCACTTGTATAGAAAGTTGAGATATCATTCCTTGCATAATGGGTTAACGGATGCTAATGGAACTCCTATCCTGTTAGTTTTGTTACATGCATATTTACAGCTTAATAGTAATATTTCATAAGAAACAAAAAAAAAAATCAAAGGCTTGACAAAATGAAGAATGTTAGAGGGGAGGAAGTTGCCTAGGTTTGTGCTTAGCCCAGCATTTCACTTGGTTACTGCACATCTGTGTATTAAACTTGTGAGCATGCTTCAACCTTGTAGTGAAGAGGAAGCTAGGATGAAGATATACTCTGTATCGACCAGATGCTATTTTGCTTTTGGCGCTCTTGTGTCGGAAGAACTTTCTTACAAGATCAAAGGTATATTGGATGGTTGTATTATTGATTGATTTGAAAGTAGCGCAAACACTGATGATCATTGTTCCTTACAGAGCTTCCCCGAGTCCGCTGGGTTCTTCCAGATTCATATCTGGATGTCAAAAACAAAGATTATGGAGGTGTGCTGGTGATTTTTTTACTGTAGAAAATAATAAATTATACTTTTATTGGAAAGTAGTAAGATAAAGCACTTGCTTTTGTCTTTCAATGATGCTGAAGAAGGCCTAAAAATGTTTCGTGCTGTTTTGCTTATGCTACAATGCTAGTTCAAAACTTTCACTTTCTCACAAAGCATAAACAATAAGGTTAAAACTTGCACTTTCTCATAAAGCGTTAAACAATATTCCGCATCAAGTATAGACTTGGTTCTTTGACTTGTTCTTTGATTCAAATATATTCTTTGAAAGCTACTCCTTTGTTGTTCAACTTTTACTGATGTAATTCTAATTTTTTTTCCTGCTTTTTATTTCCATAGGAGAACCATTTATTAATGGTCAAGCAGTTCCATATGATCCCAAATACCATGAAGAATGGATCAGGAACAATGCCAGAGCCAATGAGAGGAACAGGCGAAATGACAGGCCACGCAATTTCGACAGATCAAGAAACTTCGAGCGAAGGAGGGAAAATATGCAGAACAGAGATTTCCAGAATCCTAGTCCGGGAATGCAAAACCCTGGACCCAACATGGGCGGAGCACCTCCAAACATGAGCGGACCACCACCTCCAAACATGGGCGGACCACCACCTCCAAACATGAGCGGACCACCACCTCCAAACATGAGCGGACCACCACCTCCAAACATGAGCGGACCACCACCTCCAAGCATGAACGGACCACCACCTCCAAACATGAGCGGGGCACCTCCTCTAAACATGAGCGGGGCACCTCCTCCATACATGAGCGGGCTACCACCTCCAAACATGAGCAGACCACCTCCTCCTAACATGAGTGGGACACCTCCGAACATGAGCGGAATGCCACCAAATTACATGGGTGGGACACCGCCCAACGATATGGGAGGGGCTCATCCCGGTAATTATGGTAGAGTTCCTCCACGCAACATGGGGGGAGGACCTCCATACAACATGTCCAGACCGCCTCCAAACACCATGGGCGGAGAACCTCCATACAACATGGGTGGAGGACCTCAAAACAACATAAGTGGTGGTATGCCACCGTACAACTATGGAGCAATCCCTCAACATAACCGGGTTAATGCGCCCCCTCCACCACCTCCAATGAACAATTTTGGGGGCCCTCCAAATAATATGGGTGGAGCAGCACCAAACTATGGGGGAATGCCAACAAGAATGCCTAATGGACCAGCTGGTAACATGCCTGAACGAGAAGAGCAGAATGGCTACCAAGCGAATGGGAGCTTCCCTGGTGGTAATTCCTATTCGTCTTGATTCAAACATTGTTGATCAAAGATGTGATGTTAATTTGCAGCGTTTGTCAACTATGCTACTGTTTAATGCTTTTGCCACCTTACAATTTTCTTCAATTATGGAGTATTTCTTGATTTGATCCTTCAATGCTTTGTTTTTAAGCTACTACTCTTAAAAGTTCTTTAGCAACTGTCAATTGATTGCAGGCTGAACTTTCCCCCGTTCCTACTTCAAAAAATTGATGACCCACGAGTTCACTCTAGATTTTATATTTGGAGTTATGAAATTTCGTATTCTAACGAAAGATCTTCAAAAGTTGTGATGATTTTTGAGTAAATAGGTGTAGAGAAGTTCATTCCATGCATCAGGGACTCCAGGCAAGCACCAGTGGATGCAATCTGCAAAGATTTTGGGCTGCGATCTCTGCTGCTTCGTCAACAGCTTGCCTCTCCTTTCCCCATAAATGGAGGTATGCCCATCCTTTCTAAACTCCGATAGCTGTGTTATATTCAGTAGTGTCACTTTTTTCTTCAAACTTTGAAGAACATCTCCCACTATTCCCATAATCTCGGTGCTCGATCCAGTTCCCCAATACGGATGTTTGATCGGGCATGACTCTTTGAAACAGTTTCCGTTGCTCCCTGGCTTCCATTCCCAGCTCCTACAATAGGAGAATTCAATCAAAACCCGATAATTGAAACTTGCCATCGCTCCAAAAGCGGGAGTAATGAATATCTTCAATGGAAGGTGAAATTATTCAATTTACTTGATCCGAAAACGATTAGAATTTTTACATGCTGACCATAAATGGGTAGGAGACATGGTCGTGAAGAAGACTGTTTGAGTGAAAGGATTAATGGTGGATTCTATCCATTTAGCCCACGTTTCTAAGGCCAACCTGTATGCTGTGCTCACGTTGTACTCTCTCACATTCTCTGTATTTCCATATCTGCACCAACAATTTAGATTAATTACCAACCAAATTACCGACCATTTTGAAATTTTAACTCGAGATTATGATATATTATCAATAATCTGCTCAAACAGGAAACTGGAAACATAAACTCGGTACTGCAGGTGCTTACGAAGCATTGATCAACGGGTCGTGCATCCACCAAACGTAGCTCTCGAACACCAATATCTGAACTCCTTCCCAATGGGTGCCGTGTTTGGCGATTGAATCGAGCTTCACCAGCCGTTTTAAGACGGTGTGATTCGTCGCATGGTCAGATATCGACTCGACAATAAACGGGGCCCAATAATATTCGATCGATGCATTGTAATCCTAAGAAAAACAGAGCGAAAAACATTAATATAGTTCAAAGTAAGGATTAATGTCGTGTTTTGTGCAAATTACCTCAATTTTAAAAATCTTTCTTGGAGGAACTCTTTCAAGGGTCTTCTTCCCATGAGGAACAGCAGATTGAACCATGCAGACTAGTGATTCAAACTGCCCTCTTTGAATTGAGTCCCCAACAAACATCAATCTCTTCCCCCTCAAATAATCGAGCAGCTTCAATGGATCAAACCTGTAAATTTTACGAAAAAAATGAGAAAAACTTCCGATAATTCCTCGCAATTTAGCCTCTTCAACTCCAACAATGGCTTCTTTTGAGTGTCTCTGATTCGAGACCCAAAGAACGATCAAGATTTACCGGCTCCGTCGAGTTCGATCATCGATCCAACTTTTGGCATTTATCGAGAGTTTAAAGCTTTGGATAGAGTGTATGAGATAACCTTGGTAATGAGCATGAATTAGGCTGCCACCTCCAGTTCTTATACAAGGAATCAGGTCTTCCATTCTTTTGGCAAGTGACCTGTTTAACTAAATATGGACAGCTCTCTTCGGTATAAAGAGGATAACTCGTGTTATCCCGAACCCACTCTCCTTCAAAAACGTTGCATTCTTTGGCAATTGGATCCTCCGACGATAAAACTATCGGTAGCTCACGATTCCTGTCTAGTTTTTTATCCTCCGGGCGCTTGTTCGTCCTTGAACTTTCGAGAATTATCCGGGCGGCCCCGAGAAGAAGAAGAACCGTCAATGTGAGGGGGAAGAGGGATCGGATGGTGTGATCGAGAGAGAGCCGCCATGGCATTTTTTTCATGTTGGAACGACGATTAAGTGGTGGATGTTGATTGTTAAGTGAAGAAGGAGATGCAGGGTTTAGTGATCTTCAAGGCTTGTGTTTTGATCCAACGAACGGTTGGTGGATTCGGATTCCAAGTTGCTGTTTTTTTTTTACTCAACTGCACTGAGTTCAAGAATCGTGAGACGAATCAAAGGCTGATTATTATTTTATTGATATTTTCCTGCCAAGAACCGGGCCGGGATCGACCCGGAAGAAGCCGGAGCTGATCCATAATTTTTGGATCAGGTTTGTGCGGGTTTGGATTAGTTTTTAGAATACAATTAATTTTTCAATTGAATAAAATAGCAAAGTCTTTTTTAGTTAATCATTTTAAAATTAATATTTAATTACAAGTTTTTCAGTTTGGTTTTCGAATTAAAAAAAACCAACTTGTATATAATTTTAAAAAACTATCCACATTGAACCGAACCAATCTATTTCGCTTGTTGCTACGTTTCCTCCCACTACTAAAGAAAATTATAATCTTATCTTAGATGCAGTTTTTTCCACGGGTTAGGAAATATAATCTTATGTTCCTCGTTTAGATTTGAGCTTAACCCTTTGGTTTCCAAGCTTGCTCTCTATGATATTGCCGGTACCCCGGGTGTCGCTGCTGATGTTAGCCATGTCAATACTAGATCTGAGGTACCCGTCTTTCTCTAATTTGTGCTTTTTTTTCTTGATGTTTTCCTCTTTTCAGGTTGTTTGGACTTGAATTAGAATTTGGAATGTTAAATGCCTGCGACCTCTTTTGATCTTACATGATTAAACTGTTTACTATACTTCTATCAGCTTAGAAATGTTTTTTCTTGCCTTTTTTCCCCTTCTTGGGACGCCTGTGTTTCGTTTGTTGTCTGATGATTTCCGTTTGGAATGAGATTTGTGAGGCACCACCTTCTCTAGTTTTTACAGTATCTTAAAGTTTCTTTCTTTTGTGAGTTATTTCAGGTCACTGGATATGTGGGCGAAGAACAACTCGCAAAAGCTCTCGAGGGTTGTGACCTTGTGATCATTTTCCAGCTGGTGTACCGAGAAAACCCGGCATGACTCGTGATGATCTCTTTAACATCACTGCTGGCATAGTCAAATCTCTTTGCTCTGCAATTGCTAAGTATTGCCCTCATGTAAGTGTCTTTTAATCCATTCTTACTTGAAGATGGAAGCTGTGATAATTTTTTATGGAGATTTGGTAACTATATAATTCATATTTTTGTTCTATTTGGTAGGCTCTTGTGAATATGATTAGCAATCCTGTAAATTCAACTGTCCCTATTGCGTCTGAGGTTTTTAAGAAAGCTGGAACATATGATGAGAAGAAGCTGTTTGGTGTCACGACCCTTGATGTGGTCAGGGCTAAGACTTTTTATGCTGGGAAGGCTAATCTTATTATTAGAGAAACGGGCTTAAGATATATGCTCATAAGTTATTGAATGGGGCTATAAATCTTTGATTTGAGGACTACTTTAATATTTCTTACCCTTTTGAAATCTCTTGCAGATGTAAATGTACCAGTTGTTGGAGGACATGCTGGCATAACTATTCTGCCATTATTTTCTCAAGTACATGTCTATCACTATTTCTTTTCCTTTAATTTATCTCTTATCTTTGACATTCCAATTTTCATTCGTGTCTGTAACCTTGTTGCTTCTGGATTGTTGTCATTTTTATACTCTCTAATTCTGTTTAGTTACTGAATATTTATAGGCCACTCCAACAGCCAATCTGTCCCATGATGTAATTGAGGCTTTAACTAAGCGTACACAAGATGGGGGGACAGAGGTTGTGGAAGCAAAGGCTGGAAAGGGATCTGCTACGTTATCTATGGCGTAAGATTTTATTATTTAATCTTACCCACATGTCTTGGTGAATCTGGCTTGAATTTTCCCCTTGGAGAGAGTCCGATCCTTTTGATGGGTATTAGGAACACTAAATGTTCTAAAATGACCACTATTTAGCATTGTTTTGTAGATTTCTCAAATTAGGAATGCCTGACTTTCGTGGTAACCTTAGTTTTAACTGGTGGCAAGTTGATTTCGCAAATTAGGAATGCATTATTTTATTATTTAATCGTACACAAGTTGAATTAAGTTTGCTATGATTCCGAGAGATTTCCTGAACTTTGATCGACGATGATAAATGGTTCTTGGCTGGCAGGTGAGGCTCGGAAAGAACGGAGTCCATTCGATTATGGATTTGGGTCCCCTATCGGATTATGAGAAAGAAAGCTTGGAAAAGCTCAAGCCTGAGCTCAAATCTTCAATCGAGAAGGGAATTAAGTTTGCCGGCCAGAGTTAATCGGACCTTGGGACTATAAAAGCGGGTAGCTCCCAATATTTTTGCATTAGATCTCCTCCATTGCTGTAACTGAAGCTTCCAGTTTGGCCGGATTCCCTGTTTTGATTACAGTATGGTTTTTGTTGGGAGCCAAAAGAGTTGAGCCAATAAACAAAGGATCTCATTTTCTTAGCCATTGGATACTTTTTTTAGAATTTAAATTCTCGATCCGATGACAACATGAAAACCCCTAGTCAATGGTGTTGCGGGTCGGGTCCGCCGGGAAAGATTCTCTGAGGATCGACGGCTGCCATTCGTCCACTCTGGTCGTACTTAGTCTGCGAGATATCATACCCGAGTTTTCGCAACAAATTTCTCCCACTAATCTTCTTCGGTTTTGGTGGGAGCCCTCGGAGAGAATCTGCCTTCGAACCGACCAAAAGCATGGTGAAAATTATGGAGCACAAAATCGCTCTTCTAGAGAGAGAAAAAGCCATGTCTCTTGCTCGATGAGTAAGAAAGAAAGTAGCCAAGAACACAAGATGGGTCTTCCTTTATATACAATCTAGGTGTGTTGGAATGTTTGTCTTGTACCCTCGACAAAAAAAGAGACTTTTTTCAATAAATTTAAAAATCATTGAATTAATATATATTTTTTATTTAGTGCTTTGCATGCACACAAATTATCGTCTTAATCATCTTCTTGTCGTTTTGTTGTCTTTTTTCGTACGAAAATGGATAAGAAGACAAAATCCCATACTCTAAGGTGTGTGTTTTGTGTCATTATGCAACTCAAATGTTCTTAATTTGAAGCTTTATCAAAGTATTCTCTTGAATATCCACACTTATTCTAAAAAGTACATACATAGTTAGATGAATATGTTTATTATCATAGAACATATGTTTCTTAACGTTTAAGGTAAATGTCAAAAAAATAATTGGTGCGATTATATTATAATTAAGAGAATAATTTAAGTATTTATTCATAAGATTTACTGCAACAATCAGTAATAANTTGACCGACGATTCGATTAAAAAAACAATCATATCTTCGTAACAATGAAAAAAAGGAATAATATTAAGGTTACTTTCTTAACATACGCTGAGATCAGTATTCTATCATTAAAAGTGCAATTAATTTATTAAAATATGTTATTTATATATTATAATAATCATTAGTGAATATCTTAACATGTACAATAAAAAGATAACTCTATAATAATAAGTAAATAAATGAGACTGTATATAATGGAAAATGCCAAAAAAATAAAATAAATATTAACTCACTCATGAGTTTAAGTTCTCACAACATTTATTAATTCATCACCTAATATCTTCTTTTTTTTTGCAAAAATATATCAAAATGAAATCATTTCGTCGATAAATATATCTTCTTTTATTCAAAATATTTTCCTCAACTTTCCCACATAAGCTTCTTGTTTTTTGCCATATATTATCCAATAACCATGCATTGACACTCAAGACGACACTCATTTATAAACAAAACGACCAAGTCCAATAGCTTTAAAGCTTACAAGTCATCCTCCATTAAATCAAGGCTTAATTGAATTGGTTAATTATGTGTGTAAACCATAGCCGATCTTATTAGCGTAGAATTTATAATTGTGCCAATTAACACGCACGAGTCATCCTCCATTGAAACAAGCCTTAATCGTGGATCATTCTCCTAATCGGGGTTCATATTGGTTAATCACGGGTGTAATCCATTTTCATCGTTTCTACTTGGTATTTTACAATCCAATAGTTTCGAAGTTCGTTAATATAACTTTTAAGTACGCATCAAATTAGCCATATTGTTCTTATCCGGGAATTTTACCTGGCGACAAATGTGAAAAGGGGACATAAATCTATCACTATTTTTCGCTCGAACAAAGTTTCAAACTATGTTTTAATTTTATGAATTTCAATCAACATTTTTAATCATTTAAAAATAAATTTCTTAAAAGTAGATGAAGGGATTTTGATAATAATAATAATAATAATAAGGTAAAATTTTACTAAGCAATAATTTAACCTTTGCACACTGTAAATTACAAAAAAAAACCCTCAAAATTATAAGATGATTAGCATATTTACTCCTAAACAATGTTCGCTAAGATATTTTGACGAAACGACTCTATTTGTCGATGTCGATTTCCCTACTCGAGCTTCTGCAAAATAGAAAGAATCGAAAGTGTTTGTTACTATGCTTGCTCGAAAAGCGTTCTAGTGTAATTCGGTGCATAAACATGTTTTATGATATTTTTACGATTTTAATTCGAAAGCGAATTTGCTCGTTATCTTGAAATAAATAATAAGACCCGTAATTTATTTTTTATTTTTTAATTTCAAGATTCTTTTAATTTGAGCTATGCTTTATTTTACCCAGTTCTAATTATTTCTTTTCAAATTAAAAAATTATAAATTCAGGCAGTTTAAGTGGAATTAAAAATATATATCGAAACACTGCGACGGCCGGCCCCGATCAATGATAATCATCCACTTCTTTAGTCGGCTAATGGGTCATTAAGATCATAATTATTTTTTTTAAATGCAAAAGGCAATAAAGAGAGCATATTTTAATAATCTTACAAGGTCAAACATTCATTTCAATAAATAATATATTTTTTTATTATGATTATTTTATTTAAATGGGGCACTATTTTACCCATTGTTAGAGTGCATAATTTATGGTCCACTGGAACTATTCTCGTTACATGTCTATTTGATTACGAATTCAAGCCATATTTGTAAAAAAAAATAAAATAAAATTCAAGAACAAAAAAAGACAAGGATCTACGCATGAAATAACACAAAGAAATTACGATTGTTGTACGATTTTAAACTTGAATTGGCGCTACAATCGATCGACAATAACAAAACTCTCGTACTTTTTTTCTCGTGAAGAAGAAGAAAAACAAAAACTCAGAAAACGATAGCTAGTGGTGATGAGGATCAGGACCTCCAGGACTCTGTCTCTTAGACTCCAAAACACCTCCAAGTTTCTCTTGCATTTCAACCCTAGCCTTCAAAATTTCCTTCAAATTTTCCACCAAAGCCCTTCTCTTTTTCGTAAATGACCTCACAGAGCGAGCATCCGAGACCGAACTCAGGGACAGGAGAAGTAAAATACACAGCAAGAACTTCAACATTTTCATTACTCCGACACAAGGGAAGATATATATCACAAGATCAGGGTTTCACCGCCATATATATAGCCTTCAATGGCCCTTTAACCTTTTAATTAAAATAATAATATAAATTCAAAGGTCAAAGTTGAAGGACTTTTAAAGGTAAAATTATGGAGATAATATTATTAGTGCAATGTCTATTATATACCCTATCCAAGGTCTATCTAATTGCCACGTGTAATGCAAACATATGTAGAAAGCCATATTTTAAATTTACTAATTGATCGTGACAAGATAAGTTTGCAATATTCTTTGGTTGGCGCTAGGGTTATCATTAAAAATGTAATCGGGCGTTCTTAAAAGTGCGTATATTTATTAATTTTAGGGTTTCCAAAGACAAACTTTGATTTGGGGTTGAAAAGTTTAAGAGCTAGAAGCCAAAAAGAATTAGGGTTTATCGAATCAGAAGATGAAGATGTTCTAGATGGTGTCGGATATGAACTTTCCCATTGCTCTCCATGTCACGAGGTTGGCATTACAAGCATGCATATGATACCTTTTTTTTTAAAATATTATATATATGAAAATTTATCGAGAAATCCGGCCCTTGGCCGGTTGTTTCCGAGCCAAACATGGTTTGTTAAATGACAACTGAACAAATCAATATTTACGTGGAAACTTTGATAAATAAAAAATATTTAGTAAAAAAGAGAAATTTTTCGGGCAATAATTAAAATACATGCAAAAATTTCTACTTGACGGAAAATTATAAACTTAAAAAACCTAGGACGAAAAAATGAATTGGTATGATACAACGAATCTAGTATATGGACATATCTTTTAAATAATCAATAATTTTATTATATAATTGTTATTGCAGCAATGATTTTTTAGTGAGCCTCGGTACGTCATGATCATTTTTTATCACACACGCGCTAACGTGTAAATATCAATTGATATAATAAATAATTATTTTTATTATATTAATTATATTTTATTGTACCTGACATCTCAGGTTATACAATAAAAATGTATAATACAAATAAAAATTTAATATTACTCAAAGAATTTTGTTAGGTGTATTCAATCTAAGCATGATTTTCTTTAGCTCATAAATGAGCTTTAACGTGTAAATATCGATTGATGTAATAAATTAATATTTTTAATACATTAATTATATTTTATTGTACGTGACATCTCAAGTTATATAGTAATAAAAATATATAATAAAAATAAAAACTTAATATCACTCAAAAAAATTTATTAGGTGTATTCAAGCTAAGCATAATTTTTTTTAGCTCATAAGTGAGCTTTAACTTAATATACTCATTTAATTATATCATTATTTTTATTTAACTTAATTACAAAAAAAGAGTGGAATTATGTGGATAAATTATATCCTCCACTAGGGTTTCACTCGTAATTGTGCCCGTGCATGAATGCACCAAGACTTGCATGCGCGCAGAATGTAGCGGATAATTTTGAATAAAATTTCTTCAAAGTTTTAGAGGAAAAACAACTACTATGATATATCTGACTACTTATAAGAAGATTCTTTTTTCGCTTTAAGTCGTCATGTATTTAATTTTTATTTCGCTATCCATTAATATTTTCTCTCAAACTTTTAATTTACTTTACTAATTGTTTCCATATATACATACTTTATCATATCAAAACTGAGAAATAATTAATTTAATTAGAATAATCGACCCGAAGTCTAATCATAATTCTAGTATCTCTTTAGTGGACATCTTAATCTCATTTTAGTCATTATAAACCTTTCTTTGGAGAGTTTCAAATTAGGGTTTGCACTAAAAATGTAATAGGGTGTTCTTAAAAGTGCCAATATTTATTAATTTTAGGGTTTCCAAAGACAAAACTTTGATTTGGGGATGAAAAGTTTGGGAACTAGAAGCCGAAAAGAATTAGGGTTTATCAAATCAGAAGATGTAGATGTTTGAGATGGTGTCGGATTCAAACTTTCATGTTGCTCTCCATGTCATGAGGTTGGCATTACAAGCATGCATATGATACCTTTTTTTTTTTTAAATATTATATATGAAAATTTGTCGAGAAATCCAGCCCTCGGCCGGTTGTTTCCGAGCCGAGCTTCTAAACGAGATAAAAAACGTAATTGATTGTAGTCAAATGACAACTAAAAAAATCAATATTTAAGAGGAAACTTTGATCATCTTTTTATTTTTTACACCAACATATAAATATCGATGGATGTAATAAATATAATAAATATTATGTTTAATACATAAATTGTATTTTATTATACTTGACATCTCAGGTTATACATTAAGAGTGTATAATAACAATAAAAACTTAATATTACTCAAAAAAATTATAAGGTGTATTCGAGCTAAGCATGATATTCTTAGATCATTAGTGAGCTTTAACTTAATATACTCATTTAACTATATCATTATTTTTATTTAACTTAATTACAAAAAAAAAAGTGGAATTTTGTGGATAAATTATAGCCCCCACTAGGGTTACACGTATAAACGTATCGAGTTTATCGCTAATTGTAAAGCACACACTAGTTTTTTCACATAAAAAACCTTTAAATATTTTAAATTAATTTTGAAATTGAATTTATTTGAAAAATTAATGGCTTAATTCCAAAGATTAATTAGTTAGGCAATATAGAATATGGATAGCACTATAATCAAGTTATTACGGAAGGATATTGAATGGGCCATGGATAAGCTACCATACATTGAATAGATTGAATTTAATAATTAAACAAAACCCTTTTTTAAATTAGTTTTAATTTTAAATAATAATTTTAAAAAATATTTTAAATAACAAAACCCCATAAAGATCCTAATCAACTTTATTAATCTAAATCACTGTTTAAATTGGCTTTCAACTTCATCACTTCTATTCTTTCATTTTCATGAATTATTTTAATATTTTTGTTTCCATATTTCTAAATGAAAATAATTTAATTATTTTCCCATCCATCTTTCACAATTTTATGTAAAATATCATTTCTGTGAAAATAAAAAAGAAAATTAGAATTTTCATTCTAAACTATCCTAAAATCAAACCAATCTGCGCGTAAAAAATTAATTAAAAAATTTAAATTGTTGTATGATAATAATTCTATCGGAATAGTGAAATGCTTAAGATTTGGGCCATTGTTTGTGGCCCTTGAGTTGATTGGGCAACTTGCAAGTAAGCCCAATCAAGCAAACGAGTCGAAAAACAACACTTTTTCTTAAATAATACAGCTACTTTTCGATTAAACAGTGCCGTTTATATTCGATTTTTGTAAAATTAGAACTTAACCATCAAAATTTGGTTTTAAAATTTATCGGGCCAGAATCGGACCATACGAAAACAAGAATTATACTAGCATAAACGAATTATAATCAAATAATTTTGATATGATTTTTGTCATTTATTTTCAATTATAAAATTAAAATTAATAATAAAAAAATTACAAAATTTTAGTATATAAATTCTTAATAGTTAGTCTGTGTTTAATAGTTTTACTACATTAGACCCATAACCAGACGGACTAAAGTCCTCCACAATGCTAGACCATCAAGAATCCATGTGAGTGCAGAATTGACAAAATCAAATAAAACGTGTAAGTTATGCTACTTATGTTAGTTCGATTTTAAACAATTTATTGATGAATTGATAGGTCTTAAGTCCACAATGGAGTCCCTAATGAATGAAATTCGTTGTAGTCTACAACTTGCAATCAAACATAGACAAAAATGTTTTGTATAGTGTTACTTATTTCAAACCTTAACATTTGTTCATTTAATTGACATAATATGAAATCCGTTAATAATAATCATTTGGAGTTTTCGGGTATCACGAAGCGAGTAAAAGTCTTGTGGGGTGCACCTCCGTATGAGCCAGCATACCAGACTGAACTCGTAAGCCAGGCACACGAACTCGCTTGTTGAGCCTATAAAGTTACATGCTACAATAGCAAGCTAAGCGAGCAGGCGCAAACCCCGATTAACCTAATTAACTCATACAATTGTAGTTGAAATTTTGAAAAATAAAAGATAAAAAAGCAATGTTTGCTAATTAACTTTTGAAAGTACGAGTTTCAATGAACAAACATATCTATAGAGATCGTATGGACAAACATCCACCGTCAGCGCTCAAGGACGAACAATCCATATTTCAAGATTTTATTTTTTCTTAAATTTAGAATTTGTTTTGCCTATTTCTAAATAACCCAGTGTTTATATTATTTTTTACCTTAAAAAATTAAATTTTATTAGAGCGAAGGTTAGCCTAACGATTGAAGGTGGTTCACCGATGATAGTACTTTTTTTTCTTCGATTTTGATGATCGATCAACTCGACCAAATTTAAGCAACGTGTACATGATATTTATGTAACCATTTTGGCAAGCTAGTGACAAAAATGATCAAGTGTCCAATTCTCCTTCCAACTTGCTTTTGAATTCGATATTATTGCACGAAAACGACCCAACAAAACCCTTTTGAATTCTTCAAATTGCTTGAAAATTTGGTGCAAAGGACAACTTTGCTCTTCATTTTATTTCCTTCATTTAATTTATTGGTCAATCATCTTTTTGTTTTGTAATTAGTCATTCCAATCTTAAAATATTTGAAAATTTTCACTAATTTTAACTAAATTAATAAGTAATTTAGGTAATAAATCAACTTGAAAATAAATTAAAAAAAAATCATTTGAAATTAAATGTTTAGTTTATATTTTGCTTCTATTCTTACATGTTTTTGCTCCATGTGGTGTGCAGTCGCCTTTTTTCACAATTTTCTTTGATATTTATTCAATTCACCTTTTCCAATTTATTTTATTTTGATTTTCTCCATTTTGAGTCATTTATTATTGAGAACTTCTGCATTTAACTCCTATTATTATAGTTTTCTACGTTCAGTGCATATATTTTTACCTCTAAAACCCAAAGACGCGATCATTGACCATTGGCTTCGGTTCTCGAAAGCTTAGAACCAAACCGACGATTGCAGAACCGGTTTGGTCCGGGTGAAAACCCGGGTCGTGGAATTTGAGAAAAGAGGAGGAAATGATAAGGAATGGAACGGTTGAAAATAGAAAATGAGAGGTGGAATCAAGGAAGAAGGCAAGGAGCTGCAGAGAGAGTGATGATGAGATCAGAAAAACTCTAATCTGCTTTCTGATAAAGCTCTGCAGACCCACCACTGCCACTGTCAACCTCGACTACCCAGAGTTCTAGAGAGAGATAGAGGGAGAGAGAGGGTTCCTCTTCCCCATATCCCTTTTCTTTTTTGTGCGCCTACAGCGAAGCACGGCCCCCTATCTCCTCCCAAAAAATCTCGAGAGAACCCCATCCTTTCTCTCTCCCTATCTCTCTCCCAAGCCCTGTGAGTTTAGTGAGAGAAAGATCGAGAGACGGGGAGAAATGGGTTAGGGTGGAAATGGAGTGGGTTGAGACATTTGGGTATTTTAGTTTCGGGATTGTCGAGGATGTGGTTGTGAGGGAACTTGAATGGCAGAAGCTTTGCGGGGGACAAAAATCAGAAGTTTCAGATTTCAGAGGCGTGTTGAAGATTGCAGAATCGACGAGAAAAGGAGAGAAGAGTTTGGAGAGAGAGTGAAAAATCTTGAGTCTGCCGAGAAAAAGTTTAAAGCTGGAAGGCGAAAATCGGAAGAGCTCGAGTCTGGATCCTCACCATCAACACCAGATTTTCAGTTCAAACCAGGAGGAAGAAGAGGAGGAAGAGGAGGAAGAGAAAAGCCATTTCTATGGAGGCTTAGAAGCAGAAGCGAAGCCGAAACCCCCACGAGCGCCGAAGAAACGCTCCTCGTCCGCCATTTTCAGCGGAGGAAGCTTCGAATATGGCGGAGAAATGGTAGATTTGCAGCGCGAAGCAGCAACGTCGTCGAGAATGGGAATGAGAGGGAGTGGAGGAGAGATTGTGGAGGTTCAAGGAGGTCACATTGTTCGTTCCATTGGAAGAAAAGATCGACATAGCAAGGTAATCATCGTCTCTATTTCAAGTTTTTATTGATTTTTCAGAACTTTTTGTCTCAATTTCATTGCTCCGACAGGTCTGCACGGCGAAAGGTCCGAGAGATCGTCGGGTTCGCCTCTCCGCCCACACCGCCATTCAGTTTTACGACGTTCAAGACCGCCTCGGCTACGACCGACCCAGTAAAGCCGTCGATTGGCTCATAAAAAAAGCCAAAACCGCCATTGATGAGCTCGAAGAGCTACCGGCATGGAAGCCAAGTACATTAAACTCAATTGCTCTGCAACAACGGGAACAACGTTTGAGACAAGATGGAGAAAACAACCCAGATGGTACTTCAAGTTCTCTGAGATCAACAATGGCAGGTAGTGGTAGTAATACACTGCAAAATCCGCAGTTCTTGCAAATGGGAGAGACCCCAAATGACAGTACCTCCAGTCTTCTCCCCCGGTCGCTGGATTCAGACTCCATAGCTGACTCAATCAAGTCCTTTTTCCCAATGGGTGCCACGACATCACCGGAGATATCATCGTCAGCGATTCAGTTTCAGAGCTACCTGCCGGTCGGAGATCTGCGACTCTCTTTGCAGTGCTTCAAAGATCCACTTTCCCTCAATCATCATCAAGCTCAGCACCATAATCATCAAAATGAGCACCCGTTCTTCTCCGGAGCTTCTCCACTGCCGGCGTTTGACGGTGGCTCTCTGCCGCCGCACTGGCTGGAGAATAGCAACTCCGCACACCCATTGCCGGAGATCGGACAATTTCAGAGAATGGTTTCATGGAATGCTTCTGGTGCAGAAACTGGTGGAGGCTTACAAGAAGGCGGCGGAAATGGAAGCTTTATCTTCAACATTCCTTCAAATCCACCGCCGCCACCTCCACCGCCGTTATTGCAGCCGTTGTTCGGTGAAACCCAGTTCTTTTCTCAGAGGGGACCCCTTCAGTCCAGTTACACACCCATGTTTCGCGCTTGGATAGACCCATCGTCGATTCCTTCCACAAATCATCAGATTCCATTGCCATTCAACCAATCTCCATTTTCCGGCCTCGGATTCACTGCTGCCGGCGCGTTCTCCGGGATTCGAAATCCAGCGCAGTTTCAGGGTGAAGAGGAGCACGATGGCATCTCGGGCAAGCCGTCCTCTGCCTCCTCGAATTCCCGCCATTGATTGAGCTCAAATCCAGCAATCTAGTCTCTTTTCCTCAAAGGTGCTTGCCTTCAGTGCCAATTCCTTTAATTAAACTATCCATTCATCAAATTTGCTGATCAAAACTTGCTCAAATGGCTTGTAACCACACGAATTATATTAGCTAGCTATTATAGGACTGTTTCTTGCTGAGCTAATCTTATCTGATAATTCCAAAGGTTTTGAAGAACTTCGTAGTTTCAATTCGCTCCATCTTCACATATGGTCGATTACTCAGACATGGTGCAAAAGTGTTACAAATTGCTATAATATTTTGTTGCAAATCTCGACCACCTTAATATTTTCATTGGTTTCTACAAAAAGAAATGATCAAATTTTTCGATTTGTTGCAGAACAAAAGCTTGGAGGGAGGAGACTTCTAGATTCTTGGCGACATTTGCAATGTCTCATTCTCAGCGGGAAGTAGAAATCTATGCATTTCAGGTTCTACAATCCCATTTTGTTTTAGTTTCATTCTGTTTCTTGTTTTTCTAAGTCCATGTGTGAGCTTTGAGACAGCTTTGTTAGGCAAGCTCTCAACTTTTTTATGCACTTTGATCTTTGTTTTGGATTCTTGTTTTGTGTTCTTCATTTAGACTTTTTGTATGACATGGCTTTTGCATGCTAGAATTGCTTAGCAGTCCACTAGATTTTCTTCTACTGCCCGAAAGATCGATTCGATTCACATCTAAACTTTAGATTTGATGCCTAGTAATTGAATCCCTTTTTTGGGTGTTTGAATTCTGGGTCTTGGCTATTTGTTGTTAGGTTTTGATGGAGAAAAGTGAGAAGGAATATCCTTCATTCTGTGATCAAGTAGTGGAAGAATCTAACTTTTTAAGGGTGGGTTGGCTGGTAGTAGGAAGAAGAACTAGTGGGAAGAATCTTGTAAGAACAAAACGAAAAAAGTAGATGATTTCTGCGTTGATTTGAAATCCGTTTCTTCACTTTAGTTACAATCATGCCCTTAGTTAATGGAATTTTCAACTCGGATTCGATTGTTTCAAAAAGGGTGAGTGCCGAAATTCATATTGGAACTCAAAAAGTTGACGATTTCTCAAATTTGCTCGACCAAAGTCCAACACGAGCATTGTATCTCCTGGTTCTCGAGAAAAATAATAGCAATTAGTATCAAATTTATTGGTTTGTTTGCCTCATGTTCATCATATCATTGGTAGATAATTTTGCTATTTCATAATTTTTCAACATTTGTACGATTTATTATAATTTTTTTTAATTTTTGCATTATGTCTCCCCTCAACACCCGAGCCCCGACGCATTAGATCTTAAATCTCGCTTGCCCTTGAAAAAATACTTGTTTGAAAATTCGACAATCTTCCTTGAAGAAAAAATAAGATGACTATCGAAAATGTAGATCATTTTCTGGGTTTGATGAGAAATAGATATAGACGGAAACAATGGGGTGGAAGCAAAAGCATTACAACCACTTAGGAGCTGTTTTTATCACCAGATCAAGATGTTAAGGGAGAGTTTTTCGATCATTCAACAACGCATCTTAAAAATCTACACAAGTTAATACGATCTCCAGTTGAAGATTTATCTTGCTCTTCACTGATTTTGTCCTAAACGGGCGTAATTGCTCGAAAACTCTATGAATAGGGAATTCTGGGCAAGAGTTGATTATCCGGTTCTTTTTCATAATTACATGTACCCACAAACTAAATTCAACTCAAAATCTTAGTTTCTACCATTCCCAAATGAGTCACTCTCCCCTTCTAGGGTGGAGCAAGATGAATAAATTAAGTCCGAACGAGCATAACTCAGTTGGTTCAGAGATTGAAGAATTAGTAACAAGTTTCACGATTCGAAACTTGGTGGTCGCAGTGTGAGAGTTGTTACCTCTAATGTGGGGTAGCTCCTTGTGGACGACAGGTAAAAAACTCTCATCTTTAGACCACTGAATTACCGTGATTGACTTTTTTACATGCTGTCGAAGCGGAGAGTGTGATAGTTGCGATGAGGAATTTTGAATTTTGGTAACAAGACGAATAAATTAAATTACACACACGTGGCATTGCCAAAACGTTGAAGAAATCCTCAGTGTGAGCTGGTCAAAAAGCAAATCATTAGAACTAATTTCTGAACATTATTTCTTGGTTGTTTAATCTTTCAGTTCAAGATTAAAAGAGAAGAATGATAGAGATTTCTGATGCAAGCATTTTATGGCTGAAATGGCGGGTCCTTCAGCTAAGAAATTCAGGACTATAGCAGCAATAACTGCAATTTAATAGAATGGTTAATACTATTTACTCAAGGAAAAAGAAAATTAAGATCTCTATGTACGGTATAATGGTTTAACCACCCCTATGTACGGTATAATGGTTTATTTGGCCGGTTTTGGTTTTTATAATAGGTTCTGTCAATAAAACCAAGAACTGAACCAGTATGTCCAGTTTCATATCTCTTTTAACCTGAAATTCATTTTTCTTTATTCAAAAACCAAATAGAAATTAACCAAATTTCTTGTTGGTTCTTAAGTTTAGGTTGTTTTGCCGGGTATAATGGTTTGTTGGACCAGTTTTGGTTTTATGATTTTTTTAGTAAAACCGAAATCAAACAAGAAGTATACCAAACTAGAGCCGGGACCAAAACTTTCGGTCCTGATTTGCTTCTTCGGTTTGATCTGCTTCATCTAGAGATTACTAAAATACCAACCCCTATACCCGGAACCGACTCCATGCACGACCCCACATTTGAAAACACGATCAAAATACGATACAAAATATAGAATTGAACTTGAACCGAACCATATAACACAGATTAGTCTGTGTCGGTTCTCCCACCCAGAAAATCTTAGCACCATGTGCAACGAATCCAGTTTCGGTCCAAGGTGGAGCCCAACCAAAAGGACAACCTAGGACAAATATTAATTTATTTCTTAAATTATACTGATAGTTATTTTAAATTTTAAAAGTTCGTAATAAATATCATGAATTTTAAAAATAATTTTAACAAACCTTACTATTAGAACGTCTATTTTATTTTACATAGGTTAACAAATTCAGAAAAAAAATATAAGTTTATTGTTTTAAATTCCACTATTTCGCCGCAAATCATTAAATTTACCCGAGTTTATTACCAGACCCTCGAAAATTATGCTCGAGACCTAGACCAAAATGGGTTTTCGAATGTGGTTCCAAAATTATAAAAATTTAAAATTATAATCATTTTTGTTTATATTTGGATCGTGTTTTACGATTTTGGGCCAGATTTAGGTTTAGGACGGATTTTAATATGTTTTTTATCGGGTTTTAATCGAGTTTTTGTGAATTTTTACTCCACTTCATTCGATTTTCACAATTTTTTATTCCAAAATCATAATCTAACTCTGAATTGAAATTGTTGGAAGAATCCGAGCTTAAATGCCAGAATTGTCACCGTTCCCATGGAATGGTCTGAAATCGAAGCAGACCAAAGAACTGAACTACAACCAACACGAAATTAATGTAGACGGTCTTGCCTCAATCTTGATGTAGCAAAATCCTTAAAGCCGAAACGACAACTAAAAAATTATAATTAAAATTTGTTCTTTTTATCCTAAATTTTAATTTTCTAATTAAATTTTTTAGGAAAGCTTGAAATACTAAAAATAACCTATTGGACCGGATACTTAATTAGATCATTTAATGCAATTTACAAGCTTTTATAACCATTTTTTTCTAAATTTAATTTTTTATATCAATTTTTTAAGAAAATATATCAACGGGAAGAAATGGACCGGACAAAAACCGAAACTAAATATACGGTCTGGTGTTTGTCCGGTCCTTTGCTTCCAATATCTAATTCTTGTCTAATTTAGAACTAAATTTTTATGGTTCGGTCCTATTTGTCCAAAAAATTAGACCAACTCGAAACAAACCCTAATCTAAATCACAGGTTTGTGTCCGTTCTACTCGTCCTTAAGAGTTGATTTCTTGGATTATTAAGTATTCATCAAGTTTTCATTATTATTTATGAAAACTCCCCGTTAATAAATAACTAGAAGGGGTCGGCCGAATATCAATTTCAGGTATCAAAAATCTTAAGAAGAAATTAATACGTGAAACTTGTAAGATAAGTTTGATAGAAGAAAATAGGTTAATAGTTCTAATTAAGAGGTTGGCTAATCCAAATTCAACTGGAATTAAGAATGTTAAGTGTAAATTTCACNCGAAGTACAGTTAATCCGACCATGCATTGACAATTACAAATTAAAAATAAAAAATAATAATTACATCGCAACACTTCTTGGCCTAGGCAAACATAAAAATAATAAATATGAAATCAACAAGGGATTAAATCGACGAACCATTCGACTACTTTAACGGGAATCTTGATCAAGCCGACCGCCATATCCGCGAGAAGAGAGAAACACACGAGACACGGGCAAATGCAGCTCAAAAATGACCTGAAAAATGAACGAGTTTTTCACGTAAATTTGGCATCTCACATCGTATTTTTCTTCTTCTAATTGTCGTTTAATTTCCTCATGTTTTAAGAACTCAATACAGTGATCCAAATATTTGAGATTTGCATTTCAATCTTAGAAGTCTCTCATGAACTTGAACACCGAGAAAAAAACCATTTGAGAATCTGAAAAATCGTTCATAAATGAGAAAAAAAGAGGAAGACTAACCCAATGAGCCAAACGATGATGCCGAGGAGTGATAGGATCAAAGAAATAAAAGCGAAGGGAAGACCCAGCAAGAACCCTAATGGCCTGCAATTTCCCATTTCTTCTATTTTTCTCTCAAGTTTTCAGCAGATTGACTGTTTTGAACCCCAGAGATCTCCTCGGAACCCATTTCCTGTCTTTCTAAAATTAGGGTTTCACTTTTTTGGCTGAAGAAAGATCATCACCATCCATCTCCTAACCTCATCTTTTCATTCAAAAATAGTATTTTGGGTTGCCAACGAGAATTGTGATAATATTTCGAATGAAATTTATCTTTTACTCTTTATATTCAGAAAAATAATTAGCTTTTTCTTCAATTCATGCAGTAATATTAAGTGCATAGACTTGGTTATTGTTTGCGTCCCAAAGAAAACTCGAGATAGAACGAGAAACACACCATTTAGAAGAAAAGATCAGATCGCCCTGTAAAATTTGAAATGGATTTTACGAACATTTTTCCTGTTTCTCGAGCACAATATGTTCGATTTGACTCCATTGTTCTTCAACCAATTGATCACAATTACTCACTTGATCATTTAGTCCTCTTCGTCTCATTCAAAGCCTTAGGGTTGGATTTGTGGCGGGGTCGGGATCTTTTCTTTAAGTTTTACTGGTAGTGGAATTGGTTTGTTAAATTTTTCATTGAATAAAAACTATATAATTTAAGTGAATTGAATTCAAATTCAACGGGGCTAGGCCTGTGACAATCGATGTTGAACTGTACTAGGTCACAAGTTTGATATATCTTATTTCGTGACGGAAGCTAGTTAGCTCAGGTTACAATCAAATATCATGAACGCTTAAAGTGCCGAATAAACTATAAACACATTGTATATTTCATTACTATCACTAATTAATTTTAACATGCTTGATAGCGTCTGAAGTCCTACACAAAGGTGTTAAAATCATCCTATGCAAAATGATCGACATCCATCTATATGCAAAACATCGTATCCTTACTTACTTTCAATTTCTTAAATCACTCTATTCGTACAACAAGAGAAATTCGATTTCAAATACTCAAAAACTTCAAATTTCAATAGCTAGAATGTCATATTTCCATGTTGTAATTGACTTTCAATCCTCTACCCAAGTTTTGTCCGAGATTTTCAATCACCTTCTCCAATCGACGATCATAAATTCCAAGGCTCTCATCGGAGATCGAAGCCAGAACACTTGCTTAGAAGCTAGGTATTCTTATGTGGAAAACAAACTCCATCTTGCATAAGAAAAATGAGAGAGAGAGAGAGAGAGAGAGGGAGGAGGAGGGAGGAGAGAGAGAGAGTTAGAAATCAAAATTGTTTGTGCCCTTGAAATCAAATCAATGCACAAAGAAGATGAGGCCTAAAAACGTGGCCACAAAGCTACTTTATATGAATAAATGAAGCAACTTAGAAACAAGCATGCATGTGGATTTAAATTGCACAACAGTAGAATGTTTTTACGATAAAAGGATCGCAGATACTACAAATACTTAAATACCCTTCAAAGTCCTTCAATTTACTCCGCAACCCATGTGACTCTCGCCAGAGTCCAAGGCTAAGACTGGAATCTTGAAATAATCTTTTCTTAGTAGGTCCACATGCAGTTGAGCTCGTTCGGACCCATCAGCCTGGCCTCCTCAGGCGACGGCCAGTTCGCCGGGAATACAGCGGTGAGATGGGTGGTCGTCGACGGAGGAAGAGAAAGTGGAGATAAAAACGACGGTAGATTGAGATTCTCTTGAAGACTTCTTAGACTAGGAAATGCAGAGAAACCAGCGGCTGTTGGAAACCCTCCGGAGCTGTCCACGCTGCCGATCACGGTGGTCGACGCCACCGGCTGGTAGAAGTCGAAACTGTTGGTGGTGGAGAAACAGGGCACGTGCTCCCTCGCTATTGGATTGTCGAAGAAGCAGGTGTCACGGTCGGTCAGAGTAGCTGACGTGGCGGTGGCGGTGGCGGCGGCAGTGGCCGTGGCTATGTTTGGATCAAGCAGTGGAGGGAGAGAGACAGAAGAAGGTGAACCTGGATCCGGGTATAAACCGGTAACCGACCCTTTTATTCTGCCTGGTTTTTTGGTTCCAACGCTGGTTGATGACGCGGCGGCCCCGCCACCGCCTCCGGCCGAGCAACTCTTGTGAAACACCCGAGAAATAACCCACTCTTCCTGTGAAAAAAAAAGTTACAAAACGACCTTTCAAATACGCATTAAATCAGCGAATGAGACAAAAAACATGTTAAGATTCGAACATTTAATGTCCAAGACAACTTCAAACACTAACAATTTAAATTTATTCCAGTTAATTACTGATATTGGAGTTAATTTCTTCAGAACTGGAGTTCTTCTGCAAGATTAACGAGGAAAACAATAGATTAAACTGGTTTTATTTAATGATAGCTTGAACGAAAACAGTAATATGAATCCAACTCGACTTGATTAAACAGACTGTGATCTGAGAAGAACAATTTGCAGATCCTTCTGCAATGGCGCAGACGAGTTAATTACAACATTTCAGAGCCTCGGGATTTCACCGCAGTAACGATAATAACAATAATATTTAAAAGGCCGTACATATTATGATCCACTGCACAAATGTTAATATACGAAGACACTGTAGCATTAACTCCCCCTATCTCTCTCTCTCTCTCAATCTATTTCTCTCTCTAAGATGTCACTTTCTCTCTCTCAAAAACAATCTTAACCTAATGCAGAAGAATCATAAAGATTGTTTTTTTAAATATAGTCGTAGAATTCGGAAAATAAATTTGAAAAAGGTATTCTAAAATGGCCCTATTTGTCACTGATTGTGAGATGACTCTGCTATGTTGACATTTAACTTCCATTTCTAGGTAACAAAACATCTCCATCGTCTTTCCATTCTATCATCATCTCAAAGGAGAAACGAGAGAGAGAGAGAGCTTTGAACAACAGCCGTTGACGCTATCTAGTACCAAATGTTGCAAGATTCGTTGAAGAAAAGAGCTCTAAGCCCCTATTTAGAGTGGCTAATCGCATTTTTCAGAATCTGGGTTAAGAAAAGAAACGATCTTTGGTTGACAGAGAGAGGGAGAGGATTAGATTCTGGTAACCCGATTCGAAGGATACGATGTGGATTCATATGGTAGCAAAAAAAGTTAGAGAGAGATAGAGAGAGAGAGAACCTTGGAGCTTGTAGAGAGATAATGGTAAGAGAATTTGCCGGCAAGACGATACTCATGCATAACCCAGTTGCTCTTCTCTCCCTTGGGAGCCCTTCCACGATAGAAAACAAGGGTTTTCTTCATACCAACTAAAGAAGAAGTCTTAGAACTGAAAATCTCTCGATCTTTTCCTGTCGCCTTCCAGTAGCCAGCCTCCGTTGCCCTATTTGTTCTTAACCCAGAAGGGTATTTCCTGTCCCTCAGGCTGAAGAAATACCACTCTTTCTCTCCCATTTTCGCTTTCTCTGAAATAAAAAAACCATGAACTAAAGTCCACTTTCGAAGATGGTTTTGAAGCTCGGTGGAAAAACAGTGTTGTTTTAGAGAGAGAAAGAGGGTAGAGAGAGTTACCAGGAAGCTCCCATGGCTCGCACTTGTTTAGGTCTACTTCAGCAATGGCTCTGCAAGTGAAATTACTGTCGAGAACCTTCTTGAGAAGATAGCAGGAGATGAGTTCTTCGTCTGTTGGGTGGAACCGAAAGCCAGGAGGCAAGTAAGCTTCTTGGTAAGCATCCATGGCGGAAGATTTTGGAACTCCGAAGGCAAAATGGAGGAGACGAGCTTTATAGACGAAGCTTTTGGAAGTGAAAACTTAAAGCAAGGGGGTTAAACTTTTATAGCCATGAAATCGATGTCAGAGAAGAAGCCATGGGAGAGAAAGAGTACATGAACAGCCAAAGGTCGCTGTGATTTGGGAGAAGAATGGTGGTGAAGCTTAAATGGGTTTCATGGGGATTTGAAGAATCCGTGTGGCAGACGAAAAAGCTTGAAATGAGATCAATATATATTGATATGGCTATAGAAATAACGTCTTTTCTCTGTTCTTCTCTGTGTCACTTTGTCTCTACACGCAGCTTAGAGAGAGAAAGAGAGATGACAGAGAGAGAGTAAATTATCCTAGAAAATAGGGTAAAAACCCTAATCAGTCTTAGTTTAAAACTTGAGTTTACAACTTGAACGTATTTTTATCACGATAAACCGAAAATTTTAAGACAATATACGAATGAATTTGTGATTAGATTAACGTAAGAATTAATATAGTTGTACGAGAAAAAAAGAAAATAGAGATGAGTTGTCAAATGAGGATGACAGGAGAGCTCTTGGATCGCAGCTGCAGCTGTGGATGGAGTAACGCAGGAGAGTGAGATAGAGTGGGGGCTTTCCTCTGTCAGTGTACAAAATGAAACGGAGGGTTACAGACACAGTGAATTTGTAGTGAGAGAAAGCTAGTTTTTAGTGAGAGAAAAACCCTGGAAATGGAAAAAATCATTTCCAGAAACAAAAAACAAAGGAAAATGAATGGATATTTCAAACACAATAAAAGCTTGTTTCAGTATCTGTTCTGCAACCGACGTACAACCATTTAATACTCAAATAGATGGAGTCCTGCAGCTGACACGCCATCTTCTTCTTCTTCTTCTTCGATCTTTTCTGATAGCTTCATTTTCTTCTCCATTTTCATTCCTTTTTGCCAGTTTCCTGCTTCTAACCCTAGCTGATCCTCTTCCTCTGCCTTCGCCCTTTCTCGCTGTGTTTTCAGAAAGAGCTTTTTGAGACCCGTTTTGAAAAACACCAGCTTACTATCTCTGTTCTTTACCACTTCCACTTGAAAAGAAAAAAACTGTTATCTGAATTAGGTTTTCAAAAACACGTGTGAATAGAGCTCTTAATGGTTCGCTGGACGACCTTTGGAGTTTCAATTGCTAGGTTTTAATATTTATGAATGTTACTTCCTTTATCATAAGTTATATCTTTACATTCTTGTTGCATATATTTAAATATTATTGATCTAATAAATGCAATATTTATAATTTATCGCATCAATTATTTTGTTGAATTGTTTTTAAAAGTTGGATTAGGGTTTTCACAGAAAAAAAACCGAACCAAACCTAGATAATCTAAAGTTAAGAAATTAATTTCATGGTTTTATTTTATCTAAATCTATTTAGGATAATATCAGTCTTTAGAAAAGCTACTTAGTGCACTAATTTAAGAACTTAATTTATTAGTGACTAATTTACTTTATTATAAGTACATTATTAGTATAATTCTGAGAACATTCGAAATAAAATGTGTGCAGTACACATGAATGTCACACATTGAAGTCAAAACAGAGACAATAATCAAGCCCTAGTCTTCAAAAATAACCAGACAATATCATACATAAAATAATTGAAATATAAAAAATATATTGTCTTGTATTGTGGTCGGGCTGCTTCAATAAATGCAAAAAGACTTGTCTCTGCACAAAAAACATTATAATATACAAAAAATAATTAATAGCACGTAACATTATACGGTGGCAGTTGTTGAAATAGTGTGACAAAATCAGAAGCTCTTTAAATATTTCCATGCTCCTACACTTCTTTATTTATTGAACTTTTATATTTGCATTCAATATCACTACCCCATCTTTAATTTCGCTTATGAACTTTGAATATTAGTAAGTTTCGATTAAATATTTGTCTGTTTGATTAATTGTATGTTACACGAAGTGGCCATAGATTTGTATTCTACGTTTGGATGTGCGATAAATTATTAGTATATGTATTTATTATCTATTGTATTGTATTTATTGATTATATTGTTACTGAAAATGAATAATAAGATAATGTTTCATATTATTTCTATTTCCTAGGTTTCAACTTCAACGTTACTCATTTAGAATCTTGTTCATATGACGAGCCTAATCGAACAATAAATTAGAAAAAAAATATAGTTGTGACGTTGTATTTATTCATAAAACTCTTTCCGAGAAAAATCACAACGAATAATGTAATTATTTGAAGATCAAGATACATGACAAATTAATAATACGATGATGTCCCAGATATGTAGATTATTAACTTGATTATGCGGGTTTCAACTTCAAAGTTACTCGAGTGTTTTGTTTTTGTTCATACTAAGAGCGTAGTGAATCAAACGATAGACTAGCAAAGGGAAATGAACAACCATGACTTTTATAAATGTAACCTCGATCAATTTCGTACGAATAAGATTTGGGTCGTATTAAAATCTAACGCTATTTATTGACTGTATTTGTAATTTTGCAAGAGAATCCGCCCTCAAATATTGATAAATTTGTCCCCTTTCTTTGATCCCTGGGAATGATGGTTTGTTTTAGGAGTGGAAATCAATCTGGTTTAAACCAAAAACTGAACAAAAGAATATGGCACCAAACCAAAAAATTTAGGTTTGATGCTTCGTTTTACTTTTCAAAAACTGATAAAACTGAACCGAACCCAGATACCGAAATTAAACTAAAAAATAAAATTATTTATGGTACAGTTTCGATTTTGGATTACCAAACCAATCCAATTTTGGTTCAATCTACCAATGAACCATACCAAACCAAACTAGATCGATTTCATCCATATTTTGTTTCACAAGAATGGGGCCTCAATCTCGCCACGCATA
The DNA here is from genome assembly GCA_003255005.1 of Begonia fuchsioides. Lineage (NCBI taxonomy): Eukaryota > Viridiplantae > Streptophyta > Magnoliopsida > Cucurbitales > Begoniaceae > Begonia > Begonia fuchsioides. The sequence goes on from QAOC01044679.1 coordinate 209,161, forward strand.
CGTGCCCGCTCGAGAATAGGGGGCCATGACCCGAAAACTAGAATTTGATGTCATTTGTAAGTTAATTAAAGTTGTTGGCTACTCCTAGTTTGCAGTGATTAAGTTTTTGTCATTTTTATTCACATTTTTAAAGTTTTGTCTTTTTATTCACATTTTATAATTTTTTTTAAAGTTTTGTCATTTTTATTTACATTTTTTAATTTTTTTAAAGTTTCTATTAAGTTTTTGTCATTTTTATTCACATTTTTAAAGTTTTGTCATTTTTATTCACATTTTAAAATTTTTTTAAGGTTTTTTTTTTAATTTTTGTCATTTTTATTCACATTTATAATTTTTTTTTTTTTAAGTTTTGTCATTTTTATTTACATTTTTTAATTTTTTTAAAGTTTCTATTAAGTTTTTGTCATTTTTATTCACATTTTTAAAGTTTTGTCATTTTTATTCACATTTTAAAATTTTTTTAAGGTTTTTTTTTTAATTTTTGTCATTTTTATTCACATTTATAATTTTTTTTTTTTTAAGTTTTGTCATTTTTATTTACATTTTTTAATTTTTTTAAAGTTTCTATTAAGTTTTTGTCATTTTTATTCAC
>QAOC01044679.1:210377-287972 GCA_003255005.1 Begonia fuchsioides
GTTTTGGATTTTAACAAACTCCAAAAGCTTCACCAGCAAGAAATTGGAGAAATCACAAGGTACGAACACTTAGGTTTTGTTTATTTATACCTATCAACATATTAAAAGTTACAAAAAGGGTTATAAATTTGGAATTTGTTGGATTTAACAATGAAGATGGTGGAAGGATTTGGATTTGTTGAGCAAGTTACCTTATGCACGAGATCGACGGGCCGAATGTTACTTATGGTCTCTCGTCGCAATCCCTCAACCACAGTTCTCGGTTTCACGAAAGTTTGTTACAAAGCTGTCGCTGATAGCATCACTGACGGATGACACATACGATGTTCACGGCACGTATGAAGAAATTCAACTATTGACCGAAGCCATTCAGAGGTTTTAAATTCGGAAACAAGACTATTATTTCAAATAAGTTGATTTTCCTTTTATAATCAAAACATGAATATATTATGAAAATGAAATGTTTTTAAGGTGGGATATCGACAAGAAAAACAATCTCCCAAACTACCTTCAAGATTACTATGAAGCGCTATTGAACGTTTACGTTGATATGGAGAGAGAAACGGGTATTGACGGAGGATCGTTTCGGATGAAATGCGCCAAAGAAACAGTACGAGTTCTTGCCTGAATTAAATTTGGAAGCGTAAATTTAATTATAAAGTTAAATATATATGATTATGACTATATGTTTACAGATGAAGAGACTTTCCAATGCCTACAATGGCGAGGCTCAATGGTTCCATAAAAGAGTGACCCCAACCATTGATGAGTATTATGAGTTTGGACTTACGACCACATGCTTTACCTTGTTCATGCCGTCTGCTTATCTTTGCATGGGAGATGTTGTTTCGGATGCCGGTTTCGAATGGTTTATGGAGAATCCAAAGATTCTTAAAGCAACTAATATAATCGCAAGGCTGATGAACGACTTGGTCTCGAACGAGGTAAGAACATGAACTTGCCGTATTTTCAAGTTTTAATCGAACATGATCTTGTTTAAGTCGTTTGATTTCTCAGGTCAGTATAAAAAACGAACCAAAATATAACCAAATCAAACGTCAAACCCCAATCGAGGGCCATTTTTGGGACCTGTCTTTATTTATTTAGTGGATTAATCGAAATACTATAAATTCTGTTATATCCGAATCTTTGAAAGGTTTGATTTTCTTCTAGTTTGAGCAAGGTCGAGGACACAGTGCATCTTCGATCGAGGCGTACATGAAACAATTCCACTGTTCAAGAGAATCCGCATGTAATGGTTTAAAGAAGCGAGTAGAAGAGGCATGGAAGGACATTAACGAGTGTTCGATGAGACCTCTTGAGTTTTCCATGGCAATGCTTTTCCCAATAATCAACTATGCGCGTATAAGCCATGTGACCTACGTCGACGATGATGGATATACAATCGTGGATGGAGCGACTAAGAATTATATCGCTTCTCTCCTTGTTGATCGAATTCAGCTTTGATTTGGATGCTTGTATGCAAGTTAATCTAAATAAAATAAAGAATTGGCCTTATTCGTCGTGGAAGACTTAAATAAAATTTGATCTTTAGCTTATGTGAGATGAGTCAAACTCAAAATAGTGATATTAAAATTATGATATAATGCAAAGAATCAATACAAATAACTTTGGCATGCAAAATATATAGTACAATATACATACCCAAATGGAAAAGAAGAGAGTATTCACCTTGGAAGGGAAATAAATCTCAAGCATAAAGAAAAAAAAGGATAAAAATCAAATCTAATACCGAGCTATAGGGAAAAAAAACCTTGACGGTGCAGTCATCTGCACTCACTTGTGGAAAACAGTCTCATGACAATGCAGTCATCTGCGCATCAGTATTTTTATTTGTGTTTTTAAAATTTATCAATTTCTATAAGAATATACTCTCAGAATAATTTGATATTTTTTTTTTTACAAATTCACACAATTATAAGAAGTTAGTTTTAAAATTTACACAATTTATTATCATTTTTCTATTCACAAACACAAAATAATTTGCTAGTGAAAAAGTCCGAACAAATATTGCTTTCAAAATAATCTGCACAATTTTATTAAAAATACGTACATGATCCAAAACTTCTCATAAGTCATGTTTCTTAGATTTTTTTTTTGTAACTTCAAAGAGAAATATTATAAGAGTTAATTCTGAAATCATTAGAATTTTTGGATTACATACATATTTTTAATAAATTAATTTTTTTATAATAAAAAAATTATAATAAATCTTGTAAATTCATTAAGCTTCTATCTTGTATAATACGGTGGATATGTTGTAGACATTTTAATTTATTCTGATAATAGGTTTAGAAAAATTAATAAACTTTGAAAAATAAAAAAAATAAAAACACTCACATTGGTGGTTGCACTAACACTAAGTCATTGTGTCAGAGAGTGCAACAATTGGCTGAGGAAAATTTTTTTCAAAATTCAGAGTTTTTTTGCCTATTATCGTATTGTTCAAGGTTTTAAAATAAGTTCTAGGAGCAACAAAGAGCCAAACAAATTATATTTTGGAAGCACAACACTTCATGTGAGCTTATAAAGATAATTCATGTCATGACGGAGATCTTCTTATGTTCGCATTTTTGGATCTAAATTCTCGAGAAACTCCAATGACAAGAAGTAGGAGAAGTGACAAGGTTTAACACTATGGTTTGGTTTATGAACATCCATCATGACAATTTATAGATATAGGTGACTAAATGACATTTGTAACTTGTTTTTATGTGACAAAGTATGTGGTGGAAGGAAGTGAACTTGTCAAGTAAGTTACGTTTCGGACGAGACAGGATCATGGATTGTCAACTTTGGTCTCTAATCGTGATCCTCGTGCCTGAATTTTCTATTCCGCGAAAGATTGTGGCAAAATAACTTCAACAGTTAATTCAATAAAAAAACTCGTAATGCTTCTTTGGCGCATTTCATCCGAAACGATCCTCTGTTGACACCCGTTTCTCTCTCCATATCAACGGAAACATTAAATAGTGCTTCATAGTAATCTTGAAGGTAGTTCGGAGATTGTTTTTCATGTTGACATCCCACCTGAAAAACATTTCATTTTCATAATATATTCATGTTTTGATTTAAAAAAATCAACTTCGTTGAAATAATAGTCTTGTTTCCAAATTTAAAACCTACGAATGGCTTCGGTCAATAGTTGAATTTCTTCATACGTGTCGTGAACATCGTGTGTGTCATCTGTCAGTGATGCCATTAGCGACAGCTTTGTAACAAACTTTCGTGAAACCGAGACCATTAGTAACATTCGGCCAATCGATCTCGTGCATAAGGTACCTTTCTCAACAAATCCAAATCCTTCCACCATCTTCATTGTTAAATCCAACAAATTCCAAAATTATAACCCTTTTTTTAACTTTAATATGTTAGTAGGCATAAATAAACATGATTGATATGAGAATATTTCTATCTCCAATTAGCCAAAAAAAAAACTAAATGTCCATACCGCATGTAATATTGAAACCCTCTTGCCGGAGCTTGCGAAACAGAAGAGATTCGAAGCAAAGGTCCCTTTATCGTTACTTTCCGAATCACGTAATTTTCGAAGATTTGTTCCAATAATTTTTTGATCTCGGATTCGAAATGATAGGAAACTCCTAACCGCTGGATCGAATCGATCAAAGCATGGGGCTCTCCACCGGAGCTAACAGAAACAAGCATTTTGCTTACCGAGTTTTCCGAATCAAGCAAATGAAAATGGCTCGACCAAACTGTGGGAGGAAAGTCGACGGAGGGACGATCTCTCGGGGATAGAATTGGGACAGAAGCTTGAGCAGCCATTTTTGGTTAAAGGGAAGTTTACAATGGAGACTAGAATTGCCTGAAATGTAAGGTTTTGTGATTTGTGAAGTACCTTCTTCTGTATTATCGACAACCTAAGCACCTTGTGTCCTCTATAACTTAGTAATTATAAAAAAATAATTTTCTTAAATGAAGAAATAATATTTCTCAATTTTTTTCCATAACAATTACAAATAACTATTATAATTTTAGAGATAACATTTTTTTAAATTATAAATTAGATTTACACAAATTGAAAACATTTTCAAGTGGTTGAATCTTGCTAAGGACTAGTACGTCATTTTATTTTATTTTTTGTCTCTGATTCGTTAGTCTCAGCTCGTTAGTTTCAGTTCGTTCTTTGCTAGGTAATTGAGCTCGACTCGCTGAACTAGACAAAGGTCTCGGACGTTTAACTAGCAATGTTAGATGAACTAGATTAATGAATACGAAGACTAGTCGTTTATTAACATTTGGTAGCCTAGAAAATTAGTAGCCGCCTGGATTAAGTCTAAGTTATTTGTTTCTAAAAAATGGCAACAAATGCTCCTCGATATTTTTAATTTCAAATAACCAACAAATAGTAAAACAAAATTAAGGAGCTGCTTAGTGTCAAAAATTAATTATTAGGAGCTCCTGATACATAAAAGATTCATCGACCGTTTCGGGTCACACGGCACAAATAGGATGATACTTAGTTATCTATCGATCGGCTTATACAAGGAAGATGTTGCTCGAAGAACATATTCGGAAACCAGATTAAATAGCTAGGCCTAGACCATTCAACATTATCGTCATAAATAGCATAATTGTCGATGTCTAACCCACAATACAACTCTTTGAAGAAAGTAAGGTTGCCACAACAAGTTGGAAAGAAAAAAAGGTAAAAAAAATAAGTCTTGTTGACATAGTAAAATCTCTCTAACCTAAGTATGAATTAACTTCTAGGAGTAGAATCTGTTCGGTTAGTTGAGTAACGCTAAATTAAGATGACTAGCTGGATGAGATACGACTGAATAAGCTCGAGCTTAAGCTGGTGGTGACGAGAGGGATTTGAGACGTTCGATTCTAGGTTTGCATAGTAGAGTTATGAAATTTCTTGAGGGTGACGATGAAAAATAGAAGAAAGAAGTCTGTGGTTAACTTTGCACTACAAGTGCTTTGTTGCAATGCCTCATAGATGAAAGAGAGAATCTGAGCAAAAACCGATACTATAATAGATAGCGATGGCATGGGTTGGTTTTTTTAACCAAAAAATTATTTTTAGTTATATGTTTGATTTTTTTGGGTTGGGCGAAAAATCCAAAACTTGATCTGAATCAATTTATAAATTATTGAAGCTGATACAATATAAAAAAAGGTTAAAATACAAAAAAAAAACCTACATTTAAAAAAGTATATCGACAAAATCTCTAACTTTGAAATGTATCAAAAAAAACTTTGACGGGACGAACCGTCCAAAACAAGGAGGCTGGCTGGGAGCAACTGAGGGGTCCATCCCTAAAACATTATCGATAAAACAAACTAGTACAAAAATTTAGTTTTTTTTTTAAATATGAATGGAAGTTCAATTAATTGGTGGAGATGTGACGCACCCACGGAATAGTCAATACCAAAAGTCCAAGCGAATATGTATTGAGAATATGAGCCGATGTATAATGAAGTCCAGCTGATTGCAAAAGAACTAATGAAAAACGATATGCAAGCGTATAACAATAAGGATATTGTTGAAGCTCAATTGTTATCAGATGAAATTTGATCTATTATGATGAGAACACCACCCGACTCAGACGAGGATAATGCTCAAATGCACAATCATCATAAAATGGGTTATATCACATGTTGCTCCTCAAACCAGCTATTACAACCCAGTAATATTCTTAATTTTACAAAAGTTAAAAAACAAATAATAATAATAAAGCCTTAATCCATCTCTTAAGCCTCGTCCTTTTATTCATTTTTAATGCTAACAATTATTGAACAAAAACAAATATTTTAATCCTCAATTCAAACCCGTTTGCTTGTCTCTTTCTCATATAAAAATTCCCACACGTCTCTTTAAAAAGTTCCAAGTTTTCTTCTCTGCGACCAAAGAGAAGAAGAAGAAGGCCATGGCTATGGAAGCTACAGCTCAAGCAAAGCTGAGAGTCAGTGCAGAAAAACTATGGAAAACCATGGCTAAAGATTATCTACATGTGATTCCTAAAATAATGCCAAATTTGGTAGACAAGATAGAGGTAATTGAAGGAGACGGAGGAGCTGGTTCTCTTCTGTTCTTTCAACTCGGTTCCAGTGAGTACCTTCCTCTTCTTCTTCCAATATTGATTCAACTCAAACCCTATATTAATCAGAAACTATTATATGATATTTTTTATTATCATTTTACAAGTAAAATAATGAACTGAACTAGGGTTATCCAGAACTTGAAAAAATGAATATTTTGAGCTGAGATTACCCGTGTTCGAATAATAAAACTAGGTGCAAAAACCATGAAGACGCAGAAGGAGAAAATAGTGGAAGTGGATGAAGAAATGTACAGATTTGGGATGGAAGTGGTGGAAGGAATAATACTGAAAAAAGGGTATTCTTCGTTCAAGACAAGCTTCAAGCTCACACCGGACGGAGAAGATGAGACATTAGTAGATGTTAAGGTTGTGTTTGAATTGGACGGAGATGGAGATTATGATCGGAGAGAGAGTGCAACTAAGCCTGGTCTTGGATTTCTTCGTGGCTTGGAGAATTACATTCTCCAAAATCCTTGACTTTTCTTTTCGTATTTGAATGTTTTTTCATCTTATTTCTTGCTTTGAAGCTAGGGTTTTCCATCTATGATGTAATTATGCTGAAATTAACGTAGTTGTCCATGGTGTCTCATTTCGTTTGCTTAATCATTTAAAGTGATGCAACGAGATGCCCTAAAAAAGTTTAAAAAAAAAAAACTCGGCTCGTTAAGCTTGAAGCTCTCTAGCTAGCTTATAGACTCGTAGGCTCAATAGGCTCCGTGGAGTTAGTCTGTTAAGCTCCACAGACTTAACCAGTTGGATTTTTTTCAAGCTAAGCTCGTTTAACATTTCTAGAAATTCGTCTAAAGAAAGACTAAAAATACCCTAGCTTTTTCATTTTAATGAAATTTCTAGTAGTGTAAACAAAGTAATATAGAGGATTAATATCAATATATACCCTCGAGTATGGAGGTAATTGTAGTGGGTGTTCCTCAATTTTTTTTAACAGTAAATGTTTTGAAGTAGGCATAATTTTAATGAACATCATATTGTTACGATTTTGTCAATTGTTTTGTCAGTGCTTATAACTTCATGTAATGCATTCTTACTTTTTATCGTTTCTATAGATTTTGTCTCCGCCATATCAAAAATCCAAATTTAATATAATTTTTTCATAATTCAGTAGGTAAATGGATCTTTCTTCTTTCAAAGTAAAGTAAACGTTGAATTTATCGGACAAGATGCTTCGAATCCCAAGTGTCCTAGACTTCATCGATTCCAGAAATAGCGCAAAAACGGGGATCGAATTGCCGAACAAGAAAAAGACTTCTGGGAAGAAGAAATGCAAAATGGTATTTAAATAAATTAAGTAAATATTTATACATTAGCATACATGTGATGTTTTCAAATGAATTAATGTAAATCCAATAGACCAAATACTAATCACAAGAGAATTTTTTGGCGTATAAAACAAAGGGTGAACGGTAAACACGTCAACCTTCTTTTCTCTATAATTTTATATCTTAAATTATTAGTATATTTCTTATCAAATTAATCAATTTGGCATATTTAATCTTTCTAGCACATTGGTCGCATTCTCACATGATTAACCCAAAAAATAAAAAATAGAACAAGCAAAGGCTATAANAATAAAAAGAACAAGCAAAGGCTATAAGATTTGAAGGTAAGACGATTAGGTTATCGTTTGAACGTTGGATTTCTATGTGAAATATGAGGGATGTTATTGGTACATTTCTTTTTTCTATAAATTTACTCGTTGACCTGTAGATTAATGATTTGCGCAAAAAAAAAAGTGTAACTAATGTAATAAATCAATTGTACTTCGGCTTTCTCTTCCTCCCCTGCATTCGTTTCTCAGTCAAGGGAGAACATGTCATAACCGTGAATGACATGGCGTAAATCATAAATGGTCTAAACATGGTTTAAGAATTAAAAAGGCGTTTGAATCAATGCGGAGTGAAAACGAACATATTCTTGTTTTGTACTCGCAAGATTCTCAATTCATGATCTAGTCCATTGTATAAGTGGGAAGACATTGTAAAAATCAAAGTTTGATGACTCTAAATGTCAAGTGTGTTGAGAAATCAAACTATAACTAGCAAGAAAATCACACGTGGAACACATGAATTATGTAAAAAATTTCGAGCAGATGAATGAATTTACTATAAATTCGAAATACAACAACGAGTGAGAAGATTTTGTCAAACCCGGACCGAAGCTAGATTTTTCCGGTTCGGTCCTCAATTCACCACACAAAAAATAGAAAACACATCGATTTTTTTTCAGGGAAGGAGCTGTCGGTGCCAATTAAGTTTCCATGTTTTTCTTTTCTTACTCTTCAATTCAATTCGTTGAAGACAGGACGAGTGAGAAGATTGGCCTATGTTCTCTGCAGGTTTATAAAGAGACAACGGCTCAAGATTTGGGCAGCTATTTACTTTGATACGTTGTAGAGATTCACAAACCCATAATCTCGAAGGTGGGCACACGGATCTTAGTCGCGGTAGGTGTAGCAATCGTAGATGCTTTAAATTGGGAAGAATGAAGCATCTCTGAGCCTCGTTTTGATCTTCGTTATTTCCCGAAGCCTCTCCGATTATCTCTTCCAATTCGCCGCATAAACTAACCGTAAGTTTTTCCAAGTTGCCGAGGTTGGACAACATTCGAATATCAAACACAACCTTCATTTTTGCACAATTGAAGATCTCGAGCTCTCCAAGAAACGAAAACACGTTGCATAGCGCGGTTTGGTCCCCGAACAAAGCTTCCAAAGTCTCGACCCCCGAAACTTGTAATGTTTTACGGCTTTGACTCGGAGGAGCGACCGAGGAAGAAGAAGAAGCAATCGACTCTTTCACCTTGTCCCTTGTTTTGTCCTCCAATGCGTCGAGAGCGATTCCTTCCGAAAATTTACTACGACTCGATAGCTTTTCCACTTTTTGCACCAAAACCTTGATTTCTTCGTTCAATTGATAAATCGAGAGCATATTGTCCGGGTTGATGCTTTCTTTTGTCGTCGATCCGGCCAAATCTTCAAGCTTTCTCCTGAACCCTTGCTGCAAATTTTCCGTGCCTTTTATCATTTCTTGCAGCATCGAAATCGCCTTCTCAATCACCTCCATTCCTTGTTCGAGAAAGACAACTCCTCTCTAAATTGATCAATAAAATCAAAGTGGAGATTGGGTAGGGCTTGTCCTCATGATAAGAATGAACAAGAGGCTTTTGAAAGAAGAGGGTTTGACTTCTTGACAATATAAATAAAAACTTTATCTTATTTTTATTTAAATTTGTTAATAAAAAAATCAGTTTATAAAAGAATGTCAAACTAAGAAAGATTCTCCATACACAACGTGCATACCACTAATAGGCAAACTCAAAATATAATCTTTTGATTTAAAATATAAATATTCATCAATCTAATAGCACTCCCTCCATTTGCTCTAAAATAAAGGGTCGAATCTCGAGATCTCTTGGAGAAAAATAATTGAAATCTAGAGCTTAAAATCAAACTTTTAAACTCGGTAGGCCGTTCACATTCAAGGTACGACAGTCTGTGCATACTGAAATTCAAAGAGTGAACGGCCACGCCTTGAATGCAAACGACCACATTTTTGCGAGGGGAGGTCGCCTGCATTTAAGGCTGACCATCAACTTGAGATTAAATTTAGTTTGCATCGGTCTTTTTTTATTGTTTCTATTTTTAAAAAAATATGTAGTTAATTTAATAAATGTCTTCTTACATTAGCAAAAACTTGATATCCTTTCAAAACGCCAAACTTTTGACAATAGCATCGAGCACGTTGATCGTAGGAACCTTGTGAATTCGTAAATGTTGGTATTATAATTATGAGTAATTCTAGAATTATCTTCTTAGACTGCTTTTACCATGATGTCTTGTTATTATGCGAAGACATTCTATAATTCGTACTAGAAGCGTTTGCATATATATATCGAGCACTCTACATAATTGCTCTATTTTCAACAATAGTCGAAAAGATTTTATTTCGAACCGAAGGTAATTAGTAGTTTCTAAATTTAAGGAAAATCATCTACTATTTTGAAGTGAGACAATAGATGATTTAATAAATACACAAGAGAATTTTGATGACGTTGGCAAGTTCATTCTTTTCCTTTGTCATGGTAGTGATGGTAGATTGTAGTTTTAACCTCTCCCACATTCGTAGTAATAATCGAACGCTCGAAGTTGAAGCTGTTAGTACCGATCCCACCCACTCCATAAATTGTCGCATCTCCGCCGTAGCTTACGGCGGAGGATGAAGTTTCCGACGAAGTTGCCACCACAATTCTCAATATATTTTCAGGCGCACAGAGCAATCCGATCAGCCCCTCGTAGTTTTGAACTTCTTCTTTAATCTCTTCCACGTCATTGAACCAGTTTTTAACCTCTTCCCGAATCTCCTTTCCTCGCCGGTGCTCGGCGCTTCTCTTTCTCTCCACGTCGGCTCTTCTGGCGTTCAGTTCTCTCACGCTAGATTCGAGTTCTTTCTTTGTGTTCTTAAGATTTGCCAGCTCTTGGAGAGCTCTTCGTGCACAAGCCTTTAAGAATTTCTCATCCGTCTGCATGGCTAAGAACCTGCGCGAAATCTAGACCGATCAGAGTAGACAGACCCATGTTTGATCTGATCAAGGATCGTGAATTTCAGAGGAAATTCAACTGTGCTCGAAAATGATTCTGAGAATAGGCAGATTTTCTGAGGAAGAAACGAGAGCCTATTATTACCTTTGCTAAACTTGAACGGAAACTGTCGCCGGAATGTTTCGGAGAAGATGAAAAACGGAGTAAAGGAGAATGAACTCCGGCAGTTATTTCTTTGCAGGATTGTGGATCTGTGGAGAGGAGAAACGAATTCAGTGCAGGTTTTTTTCTCTGAAAGTCAAATCATATTCTGGTCATATATGTAATTGACGAAGACACGTTCGAGTGGTTGGCTTTTGGGATCAAACAACTAAGGCAAGCAAGATAGATCGATTGCACGTTGTGTTTTTGATGCTCAACTTGCTGCATCGGTTTTCTTTATTAGCATTAAATAAACAAATATTTACATCCATGTACCTTCTACGTACGCCTATTCTTTAGGTATTTTAAACAAACTTCAATCCAGTTGCTTAATTCATTAAACTGGCTCGGTTTAGAGGTTTCGTGAGGATGTCAGCCAATTGCTTCTCGATGTTCACGTGCACAACATCTATGCTCTCATTCTGAACACATTCACGAATAAAGTGATATTTAACATCAATATGCTTACTTTGATCATGATTTATTGGGTTTTGGGTGAGTGCATTGCGGATTTGTTGTCGACATGTAACACGGCTTTGTCGATCTCCTCTCCTCCCAATTTTCTTATCAATCTCTTTAACCAAAGTGTTTGACAGGCTCCTACGGTTGTTGTGACATACTCGGCTTCACATGAGGATAATTGTAATACCCAAAAAAAAAAAGAAATTTGCTTACTTTTAAGGTAAATTAAGATAAATAATGAAATGCAAAGGATGAAAAAGCTAGGTTATACAATTAGCATAAACATGATAGGTGGGTGAAATTACACTTGATGTTTTAAGAATATGTCATCTTCACTAGATTTTCTCATTAATCAACGATATTATTTACATAAATCTTAATCAAATAATATTATTACATGTAAATTGTGATTTTATATGTTAAAGTGGTGAAGCAATAAGAAAGTGTCATGTGTCACTATTAGATTAGTGACTAATTATGATTAAAGTATAATTAGTGAGTTATTAAGGGGTAATTAAGGTTTACAAATCATGATTAATTAAGTTAATCTCAAGAATTAACTTAGTACTAATCTAGATTAATTAATTAAAGTATGTATGATTAAATGGTGATAATTGTAGTATTTTAGCAATTAAAGAGACATATAAGGGCAAAATGGTAAACTTAAAAGGATAAGTTGGCACAATGAATAATTTCGGTGTTTATATTTCAATTCGTACAATGCATGATTATTAATTGCTAACTCTTTCACGAATTGATTTCAAATCGGATGCTATATATGTTGAATGTTATTGATTCAATGTGTCGACGCTATTGTTTTCGAGTTTATTTGACATTTAGATTAAATGCTATTGTTTTCGTGTTTCTTTGGCATAATTGAGGCGCTACATACAAACGTTATCATGCAATTTTTTTTTTGGATTGAAGAAAACAATAGGCATAAATTTTTCATCAAAATTTAAAATTACATAATACGGAAAGCTATAAAACTTTAATATACGAAAACAAAATTTTTATGTTGGGCTTGTCTGGCTCGGCTCGTTAAGCTCGACTGGCTCAATCCGGCTCGGTCGTTTAGGCTAGAGGCTCGCGAGCCGGCTCGAGCTAATTTTTTTTTTAAAAAGTTAGAACGAGCCGGCCGAATAGGCTCGACAGGCTTGGCAGGCTCGACTGACGGCACTAGTTTAGACTCTTCTAGGGCTGATCAAAGTTAAAAATTAACCTAGTATTATCGTTTCACTTGGTTCCAAAATGGAGCCAAACCGAAGCGTCAAGTTGTTCACAATGCAAATTTCAAATTTCATTTTTTTGAATAAGAGAATCGAGTTTAACTTGAACGCAAAAAATGAGGATCGTTTTATCAAATCATCGATTAAGTTGAACACATGGCCAAAATTCGAGATTAAATTGAGGTCAACTAAACTATTCCAAATTAAATTAGATCATCTATTCGATATTATTTTACAAAGCCAACTGAAATCCAACCCGACATGCACAAACACGGCGCAACGTGTAAAACATGGGATCAATAGATCGTATAGAAATATCGAACACGAGAAACAAACTCAGGATTTCGATACAACTTTCAAGGAACATAAAAAAAACACCAACCGTACTTGTCTCCCCAAAAAAAAATAAGAAAAAAACCTATAAAAAGCAAGAGCAACATCGCCAACAATCAATTCACGCTAGTAGTGATTAGAACCGAATCATCACCCTAGTTCGCACCAGAATTGCTAGTTTTAGTTCTAGTTATCGAAAATCGGATCTAAAAGAATATATGAATAAGCAATCCAACTATGGTAACTTTAACTACAATAAGAAAATGAAGTTGAAAGAAGGGAATTTCTGGAAAAGCTCTTAAAAGTTTATTAGAGAGAAGTATATACAAAAAACAAGATATCATCTCAACAATTTCTTATACTATATATGGTGTTACAACTTCATCCCGAAAACACGAACTAACATCGCATTTCCCCTCAATTGCAACCCATATAATTAGTTTTTATCTTTAAAAAAAATAAAAAAAGATATCACCTTAGAAAAACAAACTCGGATCTCTACTTCCAGCAACGGCTTTGCGGTGTCTCTTCGAGCCAGACCTCCTCTCCCCTCTTCCACGCTTCGCGTTGTTCTTCTTCAACGGAGTTTTCAACGAAATTTCACCACTGCCCGTTGGCGGAGGATGACGAATTATCACTCTTGGTGGTGGAGGGGGAGGCATGTGTTCCAATAAATCCCTATGGTAAGCCTGCAAATTTTAAGAAAATCAAACAGAATGCAAGTAAATTTGGTGACGAAAACCGAAAGTAAAATATAATTCTTTGATTTTCATGGATTCAAGACCACCTTTAAACTTATCATCAGAGGAAAAACTAATTAAAATTGCACGAAACATTAAGGGTGTTCGTGGTCCGGCTTGATCCGGATTTTTTGTCAACCGTAAAAATTTAGTCTCACATTTTACAGACCAGAAATGGATCATTAAAAAGGACCGGACCAAAAATAGACTATATATTTGGTCTGGTTCTAGTATTTTCTATTAAATACTTTTTTCTTACAAAAATTAATTTAAACAAATTAAAATTCTAAAAAATTATTGAATTTTACAATTTGAAATAACATCATTAAAAAAAGTACAATAACATAATAAATTATGTAATGACATCAAACTTACCTAAAGTTTTCAATAAAAAAAGTAAAATTTAATAACAAAACAATTATAAAATTTAATTAATAATTTCTTAATTATGCTGACTCGGTTTAATGGTTTTACTACATTAGACTTGGAACCGGACCAACAAAATCGGTCCTACATAATGTAGGGTCGTTAAATAACTAATATTGGTGCAGAACCGACCAAAGGCCAAATGTGTCGGTTCTAGTACGATTTCATGGTCCGGTTCGATGTTGAACACCCCTACGAAACGTCACAGACTTTGCAAGATTATGGCAATTCGACGAAAATGACAAAACAAGATCAAACAGATACTTCTTCTACAAATGGAAGAAAACTACTGTCGGAGTTTGAATGCAGCATTCAAGTTGAATTCGAACCTGAATCACGAAATTCCGTCTTTCACAGTCGAGAAACATACTGGTGGTCCATTCTACTTTTGCTCGAATTTTGTCCCTAACCGTTGAAAAACTTAGTTGGTCTCTAGACGTAAATCGATCGACTTCGTTGAACCACAGACAGGTGAATAGATTTGTAATTGGAACATGTTCCCTGATTATCACGCAACCTTCAGGAACATCTGTGATAATCAAGAAGTAGAAAAATTATGTAAAAGAAGCTAGAGAAGAAACATCGCATCTAAAAAGTGCGACAAGTATTGTAAATATACCACTCGTTATTGGAAGCTTTGCCGCAGAATATGGTGTCAAGCCCTCCTTGATGTAAAATCCGATTTGCTCATCAATGGAGGAATTGTCATACTTTCCAGCTACTTTATTAGCTTCAGCCTCCTCAAATACATCAAATCGCTTGTAATGCCTCGAGATTGCAAAAGTAGCATTTTCTCGCCACAAGAACCTGTATTAAAAGTGGGAATTTAACCAAATTCGGAATCAGGTAAACAGAATGACCAATCAAGGAGCAAAAGTTGTATCATTTGAAAATATGTACAAAAAGAATTTGGTTTAAGGTTTCCCAGAAGTGATTTGACACATGAAAAAAAGGAAATACTCCCTTTTAAGACAAAACAATTAGTTCATGTCCCTTTTTTCAACCTTAAAACCAAATATTAACCTTAAAACAAAGTTCAAGACACAATTATACAGGCCCATTCAGTCATCAGAAAGTGTTATATTCAAAGCATAATGTTAAGTTTACCTTCATCACAAACTTTCTTCATATTTTCTAACATGTCAAGTTATGATTAATGTAATAAATATTATAAATAATCATTTTAATTAAAATACATTAAAGATATTTTAACTAGATCAATTACAACTCAACACGGCAGTGTTTATATGAAAAAGTAAGCTAAGAAAAAAATTCTAACACTACGAGAATTCAAGACTCCCACTATGGATAGAAATTCAGTCAAGGAAGCCACACCAACAAAACTAAAAAACCAACTTTGAAATTGAAAGAAAACTACAATACTTAAAACTAATCCAAGTATCAAGTACCGCTCAAGAATTTGGTATGGATCTTTAATAAGCTGAAGCTTCCCATCTATCCAAATAGAATAACGAACATTTGGAAAAAGTCTATGCAATAAAAGCTTTGGAACCTGCAAAGTAGAGCACTTAAGCATTTCCACAAATAAATTCTCAATCAAATTCTCATATACCTAACTAAACTTCTTCATTATCCATCAAAATAACAAAACAGAAAGGATAATAAGGCTCGTGTCGTTCATGAAATCAATCAAAATTTATCATATTCTCACATGAAAAATGTTAAGTTTACCTTATTAATATAACATCTTATTGCACATGCTGACGTGTTGGGTTGTGATTGAAATAATTAAAATACATTTAATGTATTTCAATTCATTTATTGCGCTAATCACAGTCTGACAAATCAGCGTATACAATAACAACGTATGTTACGAAAGTAAATCTACCATTACCCTATCAATATACATTCCATTCATATGTTTTGAATAAAAATATGATTCAAATGACTATTGCAAAGTCAAGAACAAAAGTGAAGTTACCTTCCCATTGCGCCTAGGATCAACATAAGGAATGTTCCTAACAACAATGATCTTCCACAGCCCAACCATATTTTTACTGTTCATTACCGTAGAGTTCTTTACAAAAGCTTCAGTTTCTTCATCAATAAATAAAAAGAAAGGAATGTTTTCTCTTGAAGCAGCATCAACATTCTGCGGTTGCTGTATTATGTCATAGTTACCTAAATATACAACTGTCAGGAGCAACTTCTGGATACATAGGATTCAAATAGACATCAAAGTGAATGGATTGTATTACCAAATATAGCTGATGCAACGATGACATCATGAATCTTTTCCAACTCCATAAGGTCAGATTCATCGATGTCAAATCCACTGTGGTTGCCAGGTTTGTTTCCTTTGACAAATCTGCAAAAAAAAAAGAATCAGCAGAAAAGTAAATTGGTGTATTTCTGCCATGAAATATAAACCATCTAATAATAATGCTTTATAAAGGTAATACCCACCCACAATGCACTTTCATCGGCTCTCTGATATCGAAAGACTCGTTCCTCTGCTTTAAGGTAGGATATCCTCCAAAATCAGATCCTCCGTGTGGTTCACTTTTTGTTGGATTTTGGTCATGAACATATGTTAGAGTATGAAGCACAGGAGAAGTTGATGAAACACTAGGCATGCGAGAAATAGCCAGGTCAACAGGAACATAACATACTGGACAAGCTGGAAAGGAAGGAAAGATAATATAAATAATAGACATTCAACTTGTTCAAAAGAAAATTTGGAGAAAATGCATTATTGACCATGGATCAAGTAGTTAGGTGCCATAAAATCAATAGAAAATAACCAAAAATGATTTTTAACTTACGCCTTGGTCCAAATCGCTTGCCATCACTAGGAGGCGGGGGAGGAAGAGCAAATTTGTCACACGGATGAGGCTGTAGAAGGGAATGTTTAGGAATATTGGGGGGACGATGATGATGTTGAGATCTTGTATGATCTTCGCTTGTTACTTTTTTGGTTGTAGAAGAACTTCTACTGTTCTTATCTTCCATTTTTGGAAAAACTGAAAATCCCAAGTCTGTTAAAGTCCCCCTTTCATCGAGTTTCATGTTCCCTATTTGTTGATTAATGTTTGAACTAATGCTTTCTGTAGTACATAATCACAACAGAACACAAAAAAAAACTATGTTAATTCTTGAAAAACATAAAAAACAAGATAATTAAGAACCAACCTTTATTGATTGTTAAAGGACCAGATATGAAAACCAAAAGAGCGACGGCACTTAAAAGGAGCATTGCTACTCTCCTTCGGCCAATGTATCGGCAATTGAGGGTGAGGAGTCTTTCCTTTTCCCTGGAACCAGAAATGTGTGTCTTAGAAGACTTTCGCCCAAGCATTGGTGTTGTCTGAGTCTGTAAAACACCATTTTTCTGTTGTTGCAATGACCCGTAACTCCCTGTGCGGAGACCCAATGACCCTCCAGTCATTGTTTCTTCAGGCGCTCAATTTTTACTTTCATTTCAAAATTCAGAATTCACCAATCTAAGCACCAAAAATCAGTAAGACCAAGGAGAAATCCAGAAACGAATTGAACGCAGGCAACGAACAAGGAGAAGAAAACATACCCTCTTTTCGATTTCACATTTACGATTCAAAACCCAATGAAATTAGACAGGGAAAATTGCATTCAGCCAGTTTCACACCCAGGAAGAACCACTGACAATCCGCAACCCGATCGTCATCAACACGCAGCAAATCTCCGCTCCTCTGAACTCAAATCGAATGAAAACCCCAAAAGATAATTCCAGATCTCCGTTTCGGCAGTGAATCAACTAACAAAGAATCAACAACACAGAACAGAACAACCAATCAACGGCGCCAACCGAAATGCCACCCACGAGCCCAAGAAAAAAATAGAGAAACTTATATGGTCGAGGAATCCAATAGCTCCAGACTCCCAGGGCTTTTTGCCCAATTGGAATCTGCGCGAATAATGAAAACAGTAATATCTGTTGTCGGAGAGAGATGCAGATGAGCATGGTTGTTCGTGTGGGACAATCTTAACTTGGCGGGACAAACAAAAACCATTGGAATATTAATTAATCTTATTAATTATTCTCTTAATTATTCTCTTAATTATTCTCAATATATTAAATGTCATTACCAAAAAACATTTGCAAAATTAATTTTGACCATATTTGATAAAATTATCATTTAAAATTTATCTTAGCATATTTAAAAATTATTTCTAGTGAAATTTTATAATAATCTAGTATTAATGTTATGTTTATTTTCAAATTTTTTGATATGATCATTATTAATTCACGTAATTATTATTTTAATTCAATACTTACAAATTACGGTATTATGACACTATTATTGTCTATTAGAAGGTAAAATCTCTTGACAAATGAAATTAAATTACGAAAATTGAAAATATATTGACTATATAATAATAGTTTCTAAATAGTGATAGCATTTTTTAGATGATTTTTCCATATTTTTTTATTTTTAAAAACTAATTATTATCAAGAAATATTATAGTTTAGTTATCATATTTCTTCAATTATTCTAAGTGGAGCCCTTATATGTGTAAGTTGTAGTCAATGATTTTGGAATTATCATAATTAAGGAAAGATTTTTAATAACTTGAGTTCATTAAAATAGAAAATTCTCTCAATTAAATAAGACATAATACAATAATAATAAAAATTATTTTGGGCAAATAAAATTAAAAAATCTTAAATTATTGAGTTACCTAAAAAAAATTGCTTTTAAATTATTTTTTATTAGAAAAAAAAACTCCAATATACCTAAAAATATTTATATATTTTAATTTTCTATTAATGTTATAATTACTTTCTAATATACATTATTGAGTAATTACTTCAATAATCATTTGTTGCAATTGATTTGAGATGAATAATAAAAAATAAGTCATTAGTTACGCCATGTATAAATAATTATTTATTACATAAAATAAAATTGATTTCAATACGTTAGTATATAAAATAAGAACTACAATAAAAATTAATCTCAAATTTACTTTATTTTATTTCTAATGTTTGCTCAAATTTACTACCTTCTCTCTTACCTCTTACCCTTCATTATAGGGTTAGTTTTGTATTTTAATTATAAATATTAATTTATTTTCTGAACTAATGAAGTAATTACAATGAATACTTTAAACTTTAAAAGCGTAAAAAATACTTAAATTTTAATATAATTTTAACGAACACTCTGTCGACATTTTTTTTTCTAATTTAAAGATGTTCGTTCAGTTAATTAACGCATTTCACTAACAAAAAGTTTAAAAAAATTGACAAAAAAATTCTTGTTTTTTGTTATGTTAAATTGTAAGAATTTAAACCTTAATTGATCTAACTTAATTAGATCAAAATGTAGAAATAATTAGTATCGTCAGCCATTGACGATAAACCAAGACAATTATTTTTCATTTGTTGCAGAATCGCTTCTAAATTATTATTTCTTTTAGCGATTGTGTATACTTTCTGAACGAGAAAATTAACTTCGGTGACCTTTAATATCGGTCCTTAATTATATTGTTTTCTTCAAAGAATATGTATGAAAGGTTACGAATGTATAGTTACTACAGTCATTTTTATTGGCTAATAATTATTTTATTAGCGAGTCTTTAAAATAAATTTTCACCACAATCGACGAATAGTTACTTTATTAGTTAATACTGAAGATCATACCATAATAAAAGACAATGAATTATTGATTTTTCAACATAAATAATTTAAATAAAAATATAAATAAGTTAAACCAAACTACATTTGGTTCGATTTCATATTTTCTACTTGTTTATGAAATAGAATGACATGATATGATTTTTAATAATTTTTAATTTTTTTATTTTAAATGTATCCTCCAAATTATATATTTTATGTTTATTTGCCACTCAATTGGCAATAATATTTCAATCGAATATATCATTTTATTTGCAATATATCAACTCAAGGAGCCGACTATACTGATTTTTTATACTATTATAATATGGTTCGATTTTTATTTTAAATGTATCCTCCAAATTATATATTTTATGTTTATTTGCCTCTCAATTGGCAATAATATTTCAATCGAATATATCATTTTATTTGCAAAATAAAAAAGTGCAACTCAAGGAGCCGATTATACTGATTTTTTATACTATTATTTTATCTCGTAGCATGACAACCTAATTATTATTAATATAACAATTAAAAATAATTAAAATAAAATATTATTTGGACAATTACTAAGCATCCCATCGTTTTTATCTAAAACTACACAAACTTTGCATTAATAATAATAGTCACATAAATGACATTTATCTTACATATCTTTAAATAAAATATTAAGTGGGCAATTTTTCAAATTGCATGTTTTGTAGGTTCTCGGCATGACTTGTGTATCAATGTTTAATCGATTTGCTCGATTAATACTAACAATGGTCACGTAACGACCTTAACATCTCTTAAATGTTATATTTTTTTTAATCAAAGTAACATGAAGTTCGCGCGCTACATTTCGAGCGTTTATTTGTTGTAATTGGACCTTCATGTGACCTAGTTTTCGAGTAAAATAATTTAGAAGTTAGATTCTCGCATTTGTTTTACTATTTTTTTAAATATTTTTTGTAATTTTGTATTATTTAATTATTTGAATGATCAAATAATTAAAATTGATTAATCACTTCCATGTTTATTTTCCCATAAATGATTATTTCCAAAACATAAGTATCGGTCTTTAGATAAAACTACAACGGTTGAATTACTTATGTCTAGAATGTATCGTATTCTAATTTCCTTTTACACGCATTAGGGCGTAAAAATATAAAAACAAATGCATGTGTCGATTAAAATCTCGAGATTTCAAAATCGTATAAAGGTAGCCAAATTCGAATAACTTCCAATCATTATAACTCTCTCACTCCTAACTCGTACACAATTACGAGTATCCGGACAATTTAAAGGCATCGATTTTAAGATAAATATACATGATAATGAAATAACCTAATGTAAATCTAATTATTACTCACATTTTGATCTTAGTAGACGAGTTCGACCCGAGATAAAAAATAATGCTACTCTTATATTTTCCAATATAAACTATGTTTCTCGTGATATTATATTTACAAGATTATAAAAATAAAAATTGATGATGTATGTTTTGATATTTTATTACAAGATATAACATAGTTTGTACCAAACACTTCTACTCATTTAGTATTAAAATTCAATAGATTGATTTGTAACCCTTCGACTATTTCTATCTCGATTTTAAATGAATTGTTTAAGTTCGTTCGAAATCAGATTAAAGCACTTGATTAACTGAACTACGATGAATACACATTCTGAATTTAACGCATAAAATTGAATGATAATATGTAAATCACTAATTAAGAGATTGAATCAATCTAAATTCAATTCATTTTGTACTCTAACATGGTCGAAATTAGGATTAATATATTGATTATGATAGAAAAATATAATTTTGAAATATATTCAATAATTGATTCCTCTTTTGGGGAAGATAAAAAGAGGAAAACACTCATCAATATGTAGATGGATGCACACATTCATTTAACATGCATTATTGTCGTTAGAATTCCCAATTAATTTTTTAAAAAAACACAAAAACACGATACTTGCTCAACTAATAACAATTTCTATAATTAAAAATGAAGTAAAAATTCATCTAAAATCGAAAAAGTTTCTATCTTTTATGGTATTTGCCGAGTATGATAATCGATTTGATTTGAATTACAAAAGATAATATGACGATAGTTTGCTCTCTTAAAAAAACTAATTCAAATGCCATATAATTATTAACGATATTAATGCAATATATTATAAAATAAATAAATTATAATATAGAATATATATCGTAATAGTAAGAATAACGTAATATTTATTCTCTAATTCTACCTTTTAAAATAATTGATGACGAATCAATTAATGAAATAACTTAATTACTTATATAATTGAACAACCTAATATTATTCTAACCCTAATTTTCAAAACTTAGTTAAAGTTTGTAAAAGATCGAGTTTTTATCAAAGATATGGAGAATCACAAGTATGAAGTGCACCCTTTTATTATTAATTCATAAATGATTTGTTTTCAACTATTGACGAGTTCATAATCTTACTTATATAGTTCATAAATTATACTATGTATTGTTTATGTAGTATATGTTTTCGTTCTCGTCTTCTTGCATTGAACGGATCATGTTGTTCTTCTTCTTCTTGTCCAGATTGTGAGAACCACCGATCGGCTGAGTTAAAATTGGCATAAAAAAAACTATTTTTTATATGATTTTATATAAAAAAATAGGCAGATGAATGGATCTTCCTGATCTGAGAAGTGAAAAGTTTGGAAATGTGTGATGTTCATCTTGTATTCTTTCTCGTAAATAGTAAAGGATTGATTCTTTTTTGTCACAACCCTGGATTTGTATGAGGCCATAATCGGACCACGTAGTGGCTGTAGGAGAGAAGGGGGGAAGATAACGAAGAGGTAGAGCTAATGGTGGTGGTGTTCCAAGCATGGAAATGCGAAAAAAGGTCGAGAGAAAGTTATTAAAAAATGGAAGATGGGTCCAGTTTACAGGGTGAGATTTGGGACTGGGTTTCCCAAGTTTGTGTTTTTTATTCGTAAAAAATTGTCAATTTCTTCTCGTGGGCGAACTTTTTCGCTTGTTTGGTATATCTAACGAAAAAAAACTGCGGGAGATTTTGAGGTTGTGGTTCTTCTGGCTTGTCGAATGATCTACTGTTGGTTTTTCTGATTCTCAGGCTGCCTTCGCATTAACTGGTTTCTCTCTATCATGGCGGTACTCTCTCTCTCTCTCTAAGCACGTTTCTAAACCTTTTAGCTTGACTGTTCTTCAACATTTTACAGGTTTTTCGGAGTTTTCTGAGTTGGGTTTTTTGTTTTCTTGTCTTTCGCGTTTGAAGATTACGTTAATGCATAATATTTGGGTCTGCAACTTCTGTAGATCACTTCCTTAAATATTTGATGCTTCAGATTTGTTCTTTTCTATTGATGTTGCTCATGGCGATCGAGCGTTGTTCATGTTCAATTTCGCGTATCTGGAGCTCATTAGTTTCTTCGTTTTTTTCTCTTCGATTTTCCCAGGTGGAAATTCTCTTTGTTCCTCGTCGATTTGAGCTATTTAGTCGGAGGGGAATCTGGGTTTCGGTCTTTGAATATGAATTGAAACGCTGATTCAAAATGGTGATAGCTGTAGTTATCTGGATTCTGTGTATTCAAAACTTCATGCAGTTTTAGCTGGATAACAATGGCGGATTCTTCAAATTCTGCCTGCCAAAGGTCTGGAAATGCGTCAAGGATCTCAAACAGAAATCAAAAGCCACTCCACAGACCTAATTCTAACCTATATAACATTCATGGTTCTAGAGAGAGAGAGACTACTGAATTGGCTGATTCAGACAACCTTAAAAACCAGTGTGGTTTATCCGGGATTTACATGGACGAAGTAGGATTAGACCCTTATGCCGATATCGGAAAATGGGACGATCTTAGTTTGAGGCAATGGCTCGATAAACCCGAAAGACATGTTGATTCATCTGAATCTCTTCATATATTTAAGCAAATAGTCGAGATTGTCAATCTTGCACATTCGCAAGGAATCGTGGTTCAGAATGTTCGACCTTCGTGCTTTGTAATGTCTTCTTTCAACCATGTCTCCTTCATTGAATCTGCATCTTGTTCGGATTCTGGTGGAGATTCTCCGAAAGATGGCGAGAATAGCATGAGAGGAGATACGAGTCTTCAACTTGGTACATCTTCGACAATTGCTCTATCTGAAGCTAGTTGCATGCAATCAAATTCGTATAAACTATCGTTAGCCGAAGAGGCTGAGAAGGATCGAAAACGAGCATCAAACGCAGAAGAAAAACAAGAAAATAATCAACAACTTCCATTGAAACAGATCTTAGTGATGGAGGCTTGTTGGTATACTAGTCCTGAGGAGGCTTCTGGTGGCCAAAGTTCGTTTGCATCGGACATATATCGATTAGGAATTCTTCTATTCGAGGTTTATATTATTAAAACTTTCTTTTTATCAACATTTCCATTTTTAGTAATTTTTAATGCTAAACTTTGCTTCTTATGTCCAGTTATTCTTCTCCTTCAGCTCTAGAGAGGAGAAGAGCAGAACCATGTCGAGCTTGAGACATCGAGTTCTTCCTCCTCAATTGCTGTTGAAATGGCCGAAAGAAGCTTCGTTTTGCCTTTGGTTGTTGCATCCCGACCCGAATAGTCGACCAAAGCTGAGGTGATTCTCCTTTTTCATCCCTCTTAATCTCTATTGTGGTTATATGATATGATCCAATTATAATTGTAAATAAGGAGTTAGTTATTTAGTAGTTAATAGAACTTGGGAGAAGTTGAAGGAAATTTATAGTAGTTGAAAGAAATTACTACTATAGGAGAGTATTAAATAGATGCAGAGGAAGATGGAGAAATCATCATTGCAGAAGTGATCAAGTGTGGGAGGTAGAGTGTCTTCGAAGAATCTCTAGTGTACGATTTCATATTCGATAAATCAATAGAATCCTTTCAGATGTTATCATTATCTTTTGAGCTTCTCGAGTAAGAACCCAGATAGTTCAAGCAATTTTTCAACGTAGAGTGGCAATTGAACATATTACTATTAGGGGGAATTTAAGGTTCAATCGAACAAAGGCTAGAAAACAATTGGTTTTTGTTCTTTTCTTATGATTATTGAGAATTGTGCTACGAAAAGACTTAGCATTTGAGTTGATAACTGTGAAGATTCGTGGAATTAGAGGCATCAATTCAATACGCCTTACTTCTTATGTTGATTTTTCTCTTTGTGAATTATTGTCTCTTCATGGTTTTGTCTTTCTTTGTTGGTTCCAAAAATTCTTCTTCCATGTTTGAAATCGTAATAGTGAACATCAACACTATCACATTTTGTTTTTTTTTTCAGCGAATTGTTTCAGACAGACTTCCTTAGTGAGCAGATAGATGAGATCGAGAATCGAGAGTCTGCAATCGAGATCCAAGAAAGAATAGAAGAGCAAGAGTTGCTTCTAGAAATCCTCCTCCTCATACAACAAGGAAAGCAAGAGGCTTCCAAGACATTGCAAGACGGCTTTGCGTTACTGTGCTCGGACATCGAAGAAGTTACAAATCACCAATCGTATCTCAATCAAAGCATTAATTTTGGTTCAGAGCTCGGAATAGAAGACCGATCGGTTCTTCCTTCGACGAGTGTTGTTGAAAACGACGAATCCGTTAGCTTGGGGTGCAGGAAAAGAGTAAGGCCGATAATAGCCGAAAATGAAACAAGAGTTGTCGGAAATGAAAATGAAAAGGAAAAATCTCACATAATCGGTAAAAACCGATTGATGAAACACTTCAAGAACTTGGAATTAGCTTACGTTTCGATGAGATGTCAACCCAACAAGCCCCAAGATAAACCGTCTGTCCGATATTCATCGGTTAGTAACAATGGCAAAGGGTCGATTATGTCTGAAAAAAGCTCAGTTTATGATTTGGTATCTAAGCTACCAGAGGAGAATCGAAAAGGCGGTTGGATAAATCCTTTTCTTGAAGGCTTATGCAAATATCTAACTTATAATAAGTTGAAAATCAAGGCGGATGTCAAGCACGGGGATCTCTTAAGCTCTTCAAATCTTGTATGTTCCCTCGGATTTGACCGTGATGGGGAGTTTTTTGCCACTGCTGGTGTGAATAAGAAGATTAAAGTCTTTGAATACAATCCGATAGTAAACGAAGAGCATAATATTCACTATCCTGTCGCTGAAATGAGCAGCGATTCCAAGTTAAGCAGTGTTTGTTGGAATAGCTATATTAAAAGCCAAATAGCTTCCAGTAATTTTGCTGGCGTTGTTCAAGTAAGTCACTATGACCCATTATTTAAGAGTATTAAAAGTTGAAAACATATTTTTATACGGAAATGCTAAATGTATCTTTTTAAAATATTTTTTATTATATATGTTGACATGTTAGATTGTAATTAATACAATAATTATTTTAATTATAATTTATTTTAAATAGACCATCACAACCTGACATCTCAGTGTATACAATAATATGGTATGGTAAGGGCATAAACGTAGCATTACTCATTTTCATATTGTGTTCTGAAAACTATTTTTGAAACCAATAATTCAAAGACAATGTTAGGTTTACCTTCTTTTATTGTGCACGCTGATATGTTGAGTTGTGATTGGTGCAATAAATATTATAAATAATTATTTTAATTGTATACATTAAATACACTTTAACTATATCAATTAGAACCCAACAAGTTAACATGTATTATAAAATGATATGATAAAAAAGTAAGTTTAACATTACTCATAATTCAAAGCACATTTTGAGCTCCTATTATGATTTGTCTGACAAATTCAGATATGGGATGTTTCGCGAAGACAAGTATTTGCTGAGATGAAAGAACACGAGAGACGAATTTGGTCTATCGACTTCTCATCAGCGGATCCAATGATGTTAGCAAGCGGAAGTGACGATGGGTCCGTTAAGCTATGGAGTATCAATCAGGCAATTCTAATTTTGCATTTTGTGTATGTAATCAAATGCATTAATCAAATGCAGGCTTAATTAACTAATTAAGGACTAAATAATTTTTCATTCTCTAAAATGGATTAATATTGCAGGGAGCAAGTATTGGCACCATTAAAACAAAAGCTAATGTCTGCTGCGTTCAGTTTCCAACTGATTCCAGCCGTTCGATCGCGTTTGGTTCGGCTGATCATCGAATCTATTATTATGATTTGCGAAGTACCAAAGCTCCATTGTGCAGCTTTGTTGGGCACAATAAGACTGTGAGTTATGTCAAATTTGTAAATTCGACGAATCTAGTCTCTGCGTCAACTGATAACACGTTGAAGCTTTGGGACTTGTCAAAGTGTATGTCTCCGGTGGTCGACGCTCCACTTCAATCGTTTACTGGCCATGTTAATGGGAAGGTATGATAAAAATTCTTTTTTTGCTTCAAACCCGAGAATCGTGGAGACATAGTTCGATCTGAACAAAGATTTTGATAAAAGTGATGTTACGTTTATCTTCTTAGCATATTTTTTTATTTGTACACGCTTGTTTGTCGGGCTCTAATTGCTGCAATAAATATTATCTATAATTATTTTAATTATAATACATCAAATGTACTTTAACAAGACTAATCATAGAACAACGCGTCAATTGATACAATAAGAAAGTATCTTAAGACGGTAAATGTAATATTACTTTTTCGATGAATACCTTAACATTTGAGTGATAATCAATCTTATGTTTTGAATAAGAACAAATTATAGAATATTTTAGTCAAAAAACATTTGGAAGGTAATATCTAAGATAAATTTGTTTTGCAGAACTTCGTGGGTTTATCTGTCTCAGACGGTTATATCGCTACAGGTTCAGAGACTAATGAGGTAAATTTTTATCTAATTTCTTCTTTTATTATTTGATCGCAGCCAAAAACTCCTCTTTTGTTTTGATGTTTTTTGGCATAGGTAATAACATATTTTTTTATTATACATGATGACAAGTCGAACTGTAATCGATAAATTAATTATAATAAATAATTATTTTAATAATAATACGCTAAATATAATTTAACTAGACCAATCACAGTTTGACACATCAACGTATATAATAAAAATATATGTTAAGAATATAAACGAAACATTAATCTTTTTGTATTGATTGAGATGAAATGCTTCTATTCAAATTAATCATTCTTCCTCAATTATTTGAGTGATTGTGCAAACTTTGAAACATGATTCATACTTGATTTCTGATTTTGATCTTTAATAATTTGATTTATGGAAATTGTTTTCCAGGTTTTCATCTACCATAAAGCGTTCCCAATGCCGTGTTTATCATTCAAGTTTCAAACAGACCCATTTTCTCTTCTGGAAACGGACGAATCGTCACAGTTCATCTCATCTGTTTGCTGGCACCGCCAATCGGCCACATTGGTCGCTGCGAATTCAGCAGGCAGTATCAAAATCTTAGAGATGGCATAGTTGATCTTCGATCGAAAGAATTTCTCATCAATTCGGCCAATAAATTCCGATGATCTTGGCAAGAATCATAGCAACATTTGAAAGAAATCAAGTAATTTCACTGGGATTGTGAGGGAGTTATATTATATGCATATTACAATTTTGTCATTCTCTTGAAGGGGTGTGCATATATAGAAATGAAAAAAAAAATAGAGTAGAGATTAAACATATTTATTCTTGTACAATTTATGATGCTTTAAAGCTCAAATCAATTACATGCCATAATGTTGATTACTATCTATAACTTGATCATATGCATAAAGTACGAAAATTACGAGTGAGAAATTCAATATTGTGATTCCGAAACTATAAACTTACCAGTAACGACCCCTCAAATGGCCGATTATAGCTTCAACATTTATGGCAAAAGATCATTGACACTGATTATGACCAAACTTCGATGCCAAAACAAGCCGGCTAACCAAGCGATGAAGCCTCTGAGCCCCGACGCCAGGGCTGATCTTTGTCGGGTCACCTAATTCCGTGCAATTGGGCCCACTTCCACACCACCCACCAGGGGTAAATCCAACGTCCTTTCTTCCGAGCAACTTGCTATCGATTTGGTCCAAGACAGGGTCGTCTTTTGCGAATTTCCGAGCAAAAGCAGCACCACTTGATATCATCTTCTGAGTGTCATTGATGGATAGTGTGTGTGGATGTTGTTTTGGAGGGAAATCCCAAGAAATGTAGTGCAAATCGTTGTTTACAGCCGTTTTTGCAAATTCGGGCACGTTGCATATAACTGTGTGGAAATACCCTTCGGGCGATGATAGGAAGTTTGAGTAGTACATGAGTAGCGTTCGAGGAAGATTGTCCCATCCCCAGATTAAGTATTCGACGAATGGTCGAGATAGAACCATCCATGCCGATCCTGAAACGTAGGTCAAGAAATCATGTGAATAATGACCGAGTTTGGTTCATATTAGGCTCTATTTGAGATTTATTTATCGAAAATCGAGCAGGGTATGAGTAGGAGCGAATAGAACCTCTTTATTTGCTAGTTCAGATTACAAACAATGATTCAACAGTCTGAACATATATAGTAGTCAGAATGAATTCTAAAAAACAGTTTTTAAACACTCTTTTTCTTAAAAGATACTCTATTGATAATAGAAGTTTACTAAATATTAGGAGTGATCGTGGTCTGGGATGATGCAGTTTTTTGAAGCATTAAGACCGGATCATTAAAATGCAGTCTCAAATTTTCCTGACCATATATTGAGCTCCAACTATAGTTTGGTCTTGGATTTTTCCGTTAAATATTTTAAAAATAACAAAAATGAAATCGTGAATGAGTGAATAAAATGAAATTAAGAGGGTTAAAAATTATTTATGATTTTAATGGTAGGATCTAGGTTGATAGTCCTAGAAAAAATCAGTTTTCCCTCTAAAGGACCGAAATTTTTTTTTTTTTTCCATTTAGGACCAACTAAAACCAAATCAAATTTGTCGGTTTCGATCCGATTTTGTGGTCCGGGGCATTTCTGGTCACCAATACTAATTATTCGATCTTCACTCAAGTCAAAAGGACCAAAAATCATTTTTTTTTTCATTTAGGATCAACCAAAAACGAACCAAATTTGTTGGTCTCAGTCCAATTCTGCGGTCCGGGTCAGTTCTGCGCACCTCTACTAAGTACTTGGTTTCAAAGTCAGAAGTCGTTTGTTTCTTGGCCAGCTCAAATATGTTCAACCAACACAAATATATTTGGATGTTAAAAAATTAAAATATGAAAATAAAATATATTTTTTATTATATTTGAGTCGATTTTTAAGTGATTAAGCAGATTTTAAAACTAGTTTTTAGATTTATTAGGAGTTTGATCGAGTTTTACCCAATTTTAGGTTTTTTTACTCCCAGTTCTGATTACACGATTTTTTAAAAAATGGGGACTGGAACTAGACCAAAATTAGTAGTTTCGGTCGGGTTTGCGGTCTCATTTCAATTTTGCTCCACCCCAAAGTCGAAGCGCAGTTTTGAGAGATTCATCCTAATTTTGGCATGTAAAATTCTAACCTGTAAACAATTTAAACGTCGTTGGTAAAGTTCGAGACGGGTTGACCCAAAACACGTCTGACTTAGCGGACAAGTATAAACCAGGGTCGACAATCAATGGCATCCCCCGTTTGTCCCTGCATATAAAACTTGCGAATCAGTAATAAGAAAAAGCGATTTGATCTCGAGTTTGAATCAAGGGAGAAACCACTCACGCCTTCCAACCTAATTGGCTAGTATGCTCGATGAAATTCAGGTCTCGGTCTAAATTTGAAAACGTGTAAAGAAGATCTGCAAAAAAGAATCGATGAAAACACAAGTTAGTGAAGAAAATACAACAAAAGAAAAACTCAAAATCGATATTAAACAATATCGAACCAACCGTCTTGAGTCACAAGAGGATAATCAGACGCACTGAGATTGATGAACCAATCCCAGTCCTTGCTATGTTTAAGAAGAATGGCACAAGCATGAAGTGTATTAGCAACCATGGTGGGGCCCCTATACGTGACCATATTGGCTTTCGTGATCATGAAAACATTTCCAACTTCTGCAAAAATCGATTCGTTGGCAACACGAGCAAAAAGCTCTAATCGTTCTTCGACTGACGATTCGAGATCTAGATGAACAACATAGTGATTAAGTGGATGGTAAAGTGCTTTAAGAGTTCTCCATAGCTTCTCTAAATCGCCTTTTGATCCAGAAACCAAATAAGCAAAACTAGGAATCTTAGAGCCGAAAGGAGGAGGTGGCGGAGTTGGATCGACTTTTGCCTCGACAAAAACCGGGCTTGTATAATTCGAAGAAAATCGAGATGGAAAAATTGAGAAGATCGAATTAATCGATTGGAGGGAAGAGACAAGGCCCATATTGCACGAAGTGATGATGAGAAACAACAATAGAAGAGAGGTTATGAATAGAGGAAATAGCCATTTCTTCTCTATGTTTAAGGACCCCATTCATCAATTTCACAATCATTTATTGAACTCCTAACCTTCTTCAAACACAAACTTTATTTTTCGAATCTCGAATCAAAGCCTGCAGTTAGAAGGAAGAAAAAAATCAAACCAGAGAAAGTCTGTCTCAGATAGTCTATGTCTCAGATAATATAGATGATATGAAGCATAAACTATATACATTAGAATAAATGAAAATTTCCACAGAAGAGGACAAATATTTTGCATAAGAATGATCGATGTAGCATAAGAATCATCCAAACTACCAGAACTAATTGTCCAAATTTCAATAATTTAGGCACAGAATCTGCCTATAGCATTGCTGAAGACTATGAACAGTACTTTAAAATCCCTAATCTGAACATTTATTTTTCAATAGGAAGTAAATGAGTTCATTTCAGTGAGTCTGTAAAAACACTTTCAAACAGTTAAAAGCAAGAACATTTCAAGCAATTAGACAGAACCCAGATCTCCAAATCATCCCAAAAATGAAAAGAAAACTGCTCCACCGTCATAGTTAAATTGGAAAAACTTGCAGAACAAAGACAAATGGGCAAAACTACAAAACCCAGCAGGCTAAATCTCGACTTTAAAAAGGTAAAAAAAAACATACCCGGATAAAACTAGGAAGAGGATAACAAACCACTGGTATTCTGGCAGAGAAGCAATCCCCAAATACACGACCAGACAGAACAAATAAAGGAGTGAGGTTGAAGAAAGAGGTACGAGAACGAAAGAACAGACCTTTCTTAAACGCAGAGTAATTGCATTGGAACACGTCGAAGAGAGAGATAGAGAGAGAAAGACACAAACTTTACTCGCGCCATGGAAATGGGAGAGGATTTCTTAAAATAATAAATCGAGGGTTTAAGGAAAGAAAGACTAGAAAAACAGTGTCGAGGTTGTTGCAGCCTGCAGGAATCCCTCGCCACTATTTTCTCGCCCTCTAGCGATGGTTTTTCTGTCGTATAATTTGGACTCTCTCTTTTACGTTTTACACAAGAAGACGACATCTGAATTATTATTTTAAAACTAAAAGAGACTATTACCAGAGTTTATTTTGAAACCCTTTATTTTAAAACTTTATTATTATTTTCTCATGGTTATCATGAGGGAGTAAGAGGCGTGACATCAAATTAGACCATGAAATAAATGTGACCTCATGATGTTGCTAATATATAACAATAATCGCGATCCACCAAATGATTATTGAACTATTAATTTATATTTCTTTAGTAAGTAACAATATAAATTATTTTCAAAAAAATTGCTTAAATTATATAGTAAGTTATGACAAATATTACTGATAAAATTAAAAGAAAAATAATAAATAAATAAAGTGTCATTAAAATTATAATAAAATTTTAAGTGACAATTAAAGATTTTTAAAATTCGAAGTATATACTTTAATTACTCTAATAATCTTATAAATTAATATTTTAAGTAAAGGGTAGTTTTGTACTTGGCTCTAATGTAACGCCATCTGAACTCTCTATCTCTGAAGGTTTATCTTCCACGTGTTACACGTTAATTGGATAACGACAAATGAGATCTGCTGTAAACCGGACTAGTGGTGTAACAAGTACAACCATCGGAACCGCCCACATGGAAGAATCTAGAGTAGCAGACCTCAACGACGCCGTTCAATAATGATTTTTGTCCCGGATTTTTTATTATTTAATATTTTAAATTTCCTTTTATGTCAACATTTAAATATAGTCAAACATTAGATTTTATATTTTCCGACCACCCATTAATCCAACAGACCAATCATTTGGATCGAAACTCAAAAAATTAAGTTTGAATTTAAGATCTTAAATGTTAATGGTATCGGTAATAGTTAGTTTTATCTGATAATTACAACATACCGATATTTTTATATTGTGCTTATAGGCCAGCATAGATATTTTTTGAATTTTACGTAAATTTTGGTATTTTTTTCTTGTATTTTTGTAATTTGACGTTGAATTTGTGATAATTTGATAAAAAAGTAAAATTCATTTAAGGCTTAAGTTTTGAGTAAATAGTCTCATTCGAAACTAAATCTTAAAAAAAAACCAATTTTGGGTTCCTCGAAGGTCGAAGGAGACTCACTGCGTCCATATCAGACGTACTCACTCACCTTCATATGTTCGATACGGACGCAGTGATTCTTTTTCGGACGTCCGAAGAACTTAAAATTAAGTTTTTTTAAAGAGAAAAAACAAATTTTTGCCTTGAGTTTCGGATAAATAGGCTAAATCGGGACTGAGTTTTGGAAAAACAAATTTTGTGCTTTCCGGATGCATACTCAGACGAATGATGCGTCTGATCGTCCCTCACTGGACGAATGATGCCTCACTCGGACGCATCATTCGTCTGAGTGAGGCACGGTTCGGACAAAACTTGTCTCACTCGGACGCACGGTATGCGTCCGACCCCCTAAAAAACTATAAATTCGATTCATTGTTCTATTGAAAATCGTACCTTCGAAAACAGTTTTATATTCGCTATAATGGCTGGCAGCTCGAGCAACTAGTGGTTAGAAGTGACGAATAATGCTGACAAAGTAAAATAAAATGAAGCAAATATAGATTGTGTTTACGAACCTAATACATATGTCTCTCATTTGTAACTTTTTTACTGTATATGATGTAAAGGTTCAATCATCTTCAGATGAGGCAAATATGATGGTTATGACTACACTACCTGAATCAGACGAGGATGATGCAAACAAAGTTTTGAGCTTGCCAACGGCGGCCGAGAACGAGCTTTATCTCGGTAAAATGTATAAATCTGTTAAATATTTGAAAGATGAAATAACGAAAAATGCATTATCAAATGGCTATGAGATCATTTTCAAAAGAAGCAATCCAAAGAGACTACCAGCAATATGTGTAGATGGATGTCCATAGAATCTTCATGCTTCAAAGATGCAAGTGAAGAAACAATCCAAATTAAAACTTTCGTTGATAGTCATACTTACGCTCGAGTATTGGAAAATCGACTTGTATCGGAAAAATGGGTGGCGGCCACATATGTTGACAGGTTCAAGAGTCAGCCTATGTGAGAAATTTCATCTATAATATAGACGGTACGCAAAGATCACAATATTATCATAACTCCAGGTATTGCAATTAACATTCGCTTAGAAGCGCGACGCTTGAATGAAGGATTTAGCGAAGAACAATTTCAATTTCTTTGAGAATATGAAGATGGGCTCCTGCGATACAACCCTGGAAGCAAAATCAACATCCAATATAAATTATTGTACGACACATGTGAAATAGTTGTTTGTGAGTTTGAACGAATATATGTGTGTCTTTTTGCATGCATGAGCGCAATTGTCGAATTCGTCATACCAGCCTGATGTTTGGATGGTTGTCACCTCAATCCGGGCTATCTTCTAACGACCATCAGTATTGACTCCGACAATAGAGTCTATCATATTGCATATGCAGTAGTGGACTCTATCACCCATGTGACGCAAAATTAAATATCTCGGATTAAACTGGGTACAAGTATAAAGACAATACATAATATACAAGTTCATGTGCGTTACTAGTTCACGGTGCCCGTCCCTAGGAAGAATGATGTGAGATATCATGTTCTGCATCACTTGAGCGACCACGTTGAGCTCGTTCGCTCTCGGCTTTGTCAAAGAATCTTGTCGACTATCAGACGCCCGAATCGACCTCAAAAGTAATAATTCAGCCACCTCTGAAATACAAGGTGCAACCTGAAGAGTGTTGTAATAGATCTCGCCATGTCCATCCTCCGAATCATCTGCATATTCGATCACACGGTCGATGTGCTCTGGTATAATCACCACATCTCGCCCAAACATAAATGTCATCGCTCTACCGCTACCCGCAGATATTACAAGGTTCGCGTAAAAGAGACATACTAATCGCTCTGCTGATAGACCAGATAACTCAAAAATACCGATCAAACCGATGTCAGCAGTCATCCGCCGAATACTCAAGCCTTCAAATGCTGCAAATAGAACCAGTCTATGAGGTATTACCGACCGTAATGAGAAGACTTCGTGAAACATCCTCTCGTGTGAAAGTGAACGAAATTCACTACGACGTGCATCCACCGACAATGGCAATTCAGGAACTCAGAGACGACCTCTAATGTTTGAGGGTTGTGATGATCTCTCATCATAGTCGCGATGGTGTCCAATGATTCTAATACGTTTTATACGACCGACATGCATTTTTGTAAAAATAAAAAATTTGGCAGAATTTTACAACGATTTCAGAATGGTAAAAAGTAAAAAAAAAATCATATTTATAGTTTTTCGGAAGTTCGGACGCATACGTTGCTTCACTCGGACAAATGATTCATCTGAATGAGACAAGTTTCGTCTGAACCGTGCTTCACTCGACCAAATGATTTGTTCGAGTGAAGCATCATTCGTTCGAGTGATGGACAATTCTTCTAATTTGTCTCTCACTCGGATGCATCATTCGTCCGAGCATGTGTCCAAAAAGCTTAAAATTTATTTTTTCAAAAATTAGACTCGATTTGGCTTATTTACCCAAAATTCAGGCCAATTTTTTTTTCTTTTTTAAATTCAAACTTGAATAAGGTTATTTATTTAAAATTTGGTCTTAAATTGGAATTTTACACTTTGATAAATAAATAAAATAATTAAATTAATATTGGGCAATAAAAAAGGTGGTTCGAGTTTTGTTTACTCCTTATAGGAATTGAAGATATCTTTCACTATTCTCCCACCGAAACTCTCTCTCTCTCTGTCTCTCTCTCTCTCTCTCTCTTTCTCTCTCTGTCTCTCTCTCTCTCGTACCCAGAATCCCTGTTAAGTTGGTGGAGATCTGTGTCTTGCCCATTTTCTTCTCTTTTCTCAGTGTCTTGGTTTTTGTTTTAACCGAAATTTGGAGACGCCCTTTGGTTCGTAGGAACGGGTCTGCTCTTGTTCTTCCTCATTTCAGCTGCTTTCGAACATTTCTGGTGATTTTCTTCACTTCTTTGATTTCTTATTGGGTGGTTTTTGCTCTGATCCATCTTGATCTTTGTTATCTGGAATGGTGATTTGTTTTTGGGGATCAAGAATTATAATTTTTTTTTATTTTTTTAGTGCATGCAAGCGTGTTGACTTTTCCCCCTTAGTTTTTGCCTCTTTGAGTTTTCGTGTTTAATTTGTTTTCTGGGTATTTTGAGCGGTCGATGATGGTCTTTGTTTCTCATGCAATGCAAAATCGTAATCGAATTTCCATTTTCAGACCTTGTTGTTTATTGGTTCTCGATCGAGAAATTTCTCTACCCATTTCCTAAATCTGACTTGCCTAAATTGTTTTTTGGGTACCTGTTTTCAAAGTCTGTTTGAATACATTTGAAATCAAAATTAAATTAACAATATACCGCAGAGAATGCATTCTATCTGGTTAGTATTGTTGAGGGGTTTCCTTATTTTCAAAGAAACGATGCTATTTTGAGTATTTGGATCTGCTCTGGATATTATAATCTTCTTATGGATGACGCTATTTATTTAATTTTTTTTTGGGTCATCACTCTTCAGGTTTTTGTTAGCTTTCTTTTGGTTAGAGTTATGGCTGTTGAGGTTGATGGATTTGAGATGGTTCAAGGCCCAATCGAAGCGCTTTCTGTAGGAGAACATTCTGTTCCTCATAGCAAATTGAACGAAAATGGAAGTTTCGATCAAGCAAATGGATTGAAAGAGGCTATAAAGTTTGGAACTCATGGAGATGAACCAGTCAATGAAGCAGCAAATGATGCTCCATCTGCGAATTTGCCCAAAAATGCCGTTGAGGAATGGCCTGCTGCTAAGCATATTTATTCATTCTATTTTGTAAGGCATCGATCTTATGACGATCCTAGCATAAAGACCAAAATCGATCTGGCTGACAAAGAAATCCGGAGGAGGAATGAGTCTCGATTTCAGATCAAGGAGTCTTTACAGGCAAAGAGGGTATGCTTATCGAATTTTCCGCCTTGATTATCTTTTGGTTGGCAATTATATTATTCGACGATGATTTTGATAGGATCTTGTATAATCCAACAAAGAACAAACAACAAAAGATAGAACTATACTTGATTGAATGATAGAAAACGAAGCAATTTAGAAGAGCAAGAGGTTGTTTCCTCCGAGCACGATAATGGCGGCTTGCCACCTCCCGAGATAGTCCTAAATTTTCCTTACCTAAAACAAACAATTAACCCTATATTTATAGATAATCACTTATAGATCAAGGCTATTCTAGGATGATTCCTAGAGCTCATAAAACATAACTTAACCTGGTTGGATTAAAAATATTCAAAATTATCTTATCTAGGTTCTAGATCATGCGATTGATATTTGTTGTGCTATTTTTCGTGCAGTCTGTCAGAGCCGAGTTGATTTCTCAGATTAAATCTCTAAAAGATGACAATAGGCAGATTAAGACCGTCGTTGATGGTAAATTTAAGGAAATGGAACCTCTTCAGCAGGCTCTCGACAAGTTTCGCAATGCAAGCAATGCCGGTCGTGGTAGTGGTTTATGCTCTTCTGTGGAAGAGCTTAATGCAATTGTACGTATTTGAACCAAAATTCATATTTGGAAATTATTTGTTGTTTTTTTAATTTTTCATTTGTTTATCTCTCTCTCTCTCATAATGTTGAATTGGTGGGAACAGATCCACAGCCTGCAATATCGCATGCAGCACGAGAGTATTCCATTAACAGAGGAAAAGCAAATTCTAAGAGATATCAAACAACTCGAAGGAACAAGGGAGAAAGTTGTCGCCAATGCTGCCATTAGAGCAAAGGTTCAGGATTCGATGGTTCAAAAGGAAGCTCTTCAAGATCAAGTTAAAGTAAGATGAACAATTTTTTTTTCAATCTCAAGTTTTGCACAAGAAGAAAGTCAACGCAGAATTATTCTTTTTTTTTCAATTTCCATAATTCTTGGAAATTCTTATTTAGGTATTAGGTGGCGATTTGAACGGAGTAAGGAAACAACAAAACGAAGTCAGGGGGAAAATTAAGCAGATCGAAGATGCCCTAAATGTGATAGATGGTGAGATCAAGTCATTGCAGGGTGAACTGACAGCTGTGACTGAAAAAAGAGACAAATGTTATGAAACCATCAAGCACCTTCGACAAAAGCGCGACGAGGGTGTAAGTTTTATGAAATTATCTTTGTCATAATGATATTTTTGGGTATTATTGTCGATATAATTAGCTTCTATTGTATAATGGTTTTGAAATCGATGCTATATTTGCTGCAAATGATTGTTTTGGTTCAGAATTTGAACTTTTACGAAAGTCGGAAAGTCATAACTAAGGCCAGAGAACTTGCTGCAAATAAAGATATCAAAGGAATTGAAGAACTTTCTTCTGCTGAGGTTTGTTTATTTCTATTACAGGGTAATGCTAAGTTTATCTTTTGAGCATAGTTTCTTATTATACACACTGATGTGTCAAATTGTAATTAATGTTATATATATTATAAATAATTATTTTAATTTTAATACATTAAATATATTACAATTAGACCAATTATAACTTAACACGTCACCGTTTACAATAAGATGATGTGTTAAGAAGGTAAATCTAACTTTATTTTTTATTACGCTCCATTAAAGGAGAATGGGAAAATTGATGAACATCAATTGATCTTTTCCAATGCTTTTTTTTACAGGATGAAAAGTTCATGTCCCTCTGGAATGGAAGCAAGGCTTTCCGAGATGATTATGAATCGAGGATCTTGACATCATTGGACAGTCGACAGTTGAGTCGAGATGGACGGATGAGGAATCCGGATGAGAAGCCTTTGGTCTCAGTCAAAACATCGCAAATCCCGTCATCTGATACGGTTTCGATTGCAAAGGCGAATTCTAAACGAAACAAGGATGATTTGAAGTCTCCGGCTCCGGCAATGGCTCCGGCCCTGGCACAGGCTCTGGCACCGGAGCCAAAGGTCCAGAAAGACACTAAAAAGAAAGTGGACAAATCAGAAGCCATGACCGAGCAAATAAAAAAACCAGAACCCGAGTTTTATGTGTCGGAAAAGCCAAAAACTGCGGCCGTTCCTCAGAGCGTTGAAATCGCAGCCAAGTTGAAGGAGATGAAAAGAGAGGAGGAAATTGCAAAGGCTAAGCAGGCTATTGAGAGGAAGAAGAAGTTGTCTGAGAAAGCTGCTGCAAAAGCAGCCATCAGAGCTCAAAAGGAAGAAGAAAAGAAACTCAAAGTAACCATTTCTGATAAACTACTTATGAAAATTTCGATTTACATAAATAACAGAAATAGTATCTGTGTTTTAAACTCAGGAGCGAGAGAAAAAGGCAAAAAAGAAAGCTGGAGGATCTGGGGCTGAACCAGAAGAACAAGTTGAAACAGCCCAAGAAACTGCAGAACCGGAGAAGATAATCGAAATGGTTGAACCGGAAAAAGAAAAGATTATTCAGAAGGAGAACAAGGTTCGGATCAAGAATCGATCGAAAGGGTTGGATTCAATTCCTTCGAAAGCCGTTCCGAAAGCTCTACTGAAGCGAAAAAAGTCGTACAACTACTGGCAATGGGCTGTTCCTTTGGCGGTGTTATTGGTGGTGATAATGGCGGCGCTTGGATACAACTATTTGATGTGAGAAAGTGTGAAACTTTGGACCGACAAGAACCGGTTTTCTGGCTGATTAGCTCGTGAAAATCTATGTTGATTCATGTTCTTTTTGAATCTGGGATGAGACAGGAGTTGGAAGTTTAACGTGGAAGAGGTCTTAGTTTTTGTTTTTGGTTTTTTGAAATTTTGACTTTTTTTAAATATGAATATTTGCTTTTTTAATTAGAAGCTTGACTTTGATTTTTTAAATTTTATAAATTAATTTACTAGTTAAGTTGTTAAATCAAGCATAAAAACTACAACTAAGATTATCTATCATCTTAATTTATTTTTTCACGTGTCAGATTTTGATTAATATAATAAATATTATAAATAATTATTTTAATTATAATATATTAAAGATATTTTAATTAAATCAATTAAAATCTAACTCATCAGAACGAAGTAAGTAAATTTAGCATTACTCTTACTCGTTACTATTTATGTTGTTTTACCTTCTTTTTTTACTTCGTCTCATCTTGTTAAATTTTCTCGATACTTGATATGTTATGAAAGTGATACAGATCTAATTATGTTCACTGTGGCTATGACTTGTTATAATTGGTAGGATTGTTACCTCTTGGGTCATGGGAAATGATTCTATGTCAGAAATCTACCTAGAATTCAAAATTATGATGCCATTGAAGTAATCCATTTGAGGATGGAGTGACTTTAATGTATGAACTAGGCATGAGAACCAAGTAAATAGTTCTTATGTAGCGATAGCTCTAGGTGTCATGGAATGTAGTTGTCTCGCAAATAGATTTTTAAGGTTGAGTTCTTACCCAGCATGATTGGTCCAAAAAGTTATTCTTTGATAGAAAGTCAGTTTTCTCCATCTGCAACTTTTGATTCAACTTATTATCGATGTCTCTACTTTACATTTTTACAGATTTTTATTCGAGTATTGGAACTGGAATGGTCTTATTATTCCAAATAAATGAACTTTGTGATGGAGATGAAGGTGGATGAGACTGGTTACTTAGCTTAAACTTTTGAACAAAATTTCAAATGTTTGTCGTGTTCTATAATTGAATTTTCACAGTTAGGAATTACATTTAAAGGGTTGACGAGGAAAAATACATCCTCTAGTTATAGTAGTCAATTCTCTTATTTTTTTGCATTCTATGCCCAAATCAATCAAAGGGAGAAATGAAATTAGGAAAAAGAAACCACCATGGCTATGGTATAATCCTCATCTCACAGCCTTTTCCAACAGATCACCGATTTTCAAAACAAAATCTTCACACCCCACTAAAAATAGATTTATCTCTTTTATTCTTCTCTCTTCCCTTCTAAATGAATTTCTACCTGAAGGATTCAGCAGGCCTATCAGAATGCGCATGAGTTAGAGAATGAGAACTCATTGCTGGTGGAAGCATCACTAATGATAAGAATAGAAGGATAAAGGAGAATTCGGGTGGGAAATTCGGAGGGAATTACGCTTCTTGAATTACTTATTAGAATGTAAATCTCACTTTTGGGTTTCCTCTTCTCTATATTTAGGTTCCAACCACTCTCCTTTCTCACTTTTAACTGTAAATCTCATCATTTCACTCTTCCTTTCAATGTATTATTGGTTACAAGCTCAGATTTTAATTTGTGTTCTTATGAATTGCTACAGCTTCAAGAATATGCCACTTAGCACAAGCTGTGAAGGGAGATATTGAGGTCCCACTTCATGGCGTGGTAGACAAAAATGTTCTTGAAGAAGCGAAGCGTGTTCTTCAAATGGTATTAGCATTTGATGGTAAAATTTTGTTAGGGTCCAATCCATATGGGCTGATGGTAAAAATTGAATTGATGCATAATAGAATAGAGAAATGTGTATATAGTAGTAGCTAACTATAAGATTGTCGAAAAATTATCCTCTCGAACACAATGCTGTTATGTTAAATGTTTTAGGTATTATCTGTGTGAGCTTGAGTAATGAGTTATTGTCAGAAGATTCAATATAAAGCATGGGAAAAATAAATGCAACAAAAATAACTCTATTCTGAATAATCCAAATGCAACAAAAATTACAACTGAGCACCAAACTATAAATCCCTCCTCTTTCAGCTTCTCCAAGCCAAAGTTTTCATTTAGTTCTTCACCACCACCCTCAGCTTTACTCAATCTTGAACTCCTGTCATCGTGTATCCTTAGCATGTTATTGACTCTCCTTCTTTCCCGCACTTCACTCGGGGTGCTTCACTCGAGCCTTCTCCTGGTCAGTCCTTTTTCTCTGTCAGAATCCTCGGGCCGAGAGCAATCGTAACAGAAAGTGGTGGGCTCCCCGTTCGGCAACAAGATTCGGTCCCTAATAATTTCACCATGGGGGGATTCGAACCATGCACTTGTACTATGATGATACAGTTCCTTTAACCAAGTGTTCCATGACACACTTGATTAAAGGACTTGTACCTCTAAGGTGCATGTGCAGGGTTCGAATCCCCCCATGATATAATTATTGGGAACCGAATCTTGTTGTCAAGCGAGAGACCTACCGCTTTCTTTTACGATTCCTCTCAGTCCGAGAGTTCTGATAGGGAGGCCCGAGTGAAGTGCGGGAAAAGAGGAGGGTCGTAAAATAACATATGATTGCTTTTCTCTCTTTTCCGCTCTCTTCTTTTGTAGTATTTTTTTTTTGTTTTCAATCTTGCAGTAAATTTTCTCATGAATGAATATATTCATTGTTAAATCCAATTATCTTAATTGACATCAACGGTTTTTTACCCATTTCCTAGATGACTGAAAGATGATAAAAAGATATAATAGTAGAAGGGCTGTTAACTTTGACCATTATTTTCTATTCCAGTTATCTTTTCCTTTCTCTGAAATTTAGTTGTGCTCTAGGGAAAGAGTGCTGGAGTCCTAGTTATTCCTGAATTTGTTGACTTCCTTACATCATCATTGGTCAAGGTAATTTTATCATCTGAAATCTTATGGAATGCGATAGTATATAGATGGCACCTCTTACAGTAGTTTAATCTGAATAAAAGAAAGAATTCAACTAGAATNAGAAGATTCAATATAAAGTATGGGAAAAATAAATGACAGCAAAGTCACCTTCAAATTTTTATGATAGAAAATAACTCTATTCTAAATAATCCAAATGCGACAAAAATTACAACTGAGCACCAAACTATAAATCCGTCTTTCAGCTTCTCCAAGCCAAAGTTTTCATTTAGTTCTTCACCACCACCCTCAGCTTTACTCAATCTTTAACTCCTGTCATCGTATCCTTAACATGTTGCTGACTCTCCTCCTTTCCCGCCTTCACTCGAAGTGCTTCACTCGAACCTTCTCCTGATCAGTCCTTTTTCTCTGTCAGAATCTTCGGGCCAAGAGGAATCGCCGCTCGGCAACAAGATTCGGTCCCCAATAATTTTACCATGGGAGGATTCTAACCATGCACTTGTACTACGATGGTACAGTTCCTTTAACCAAGTGTTCAATGACCCACTTGATTAAATGACTTGTACCTCTAGGGTACATGTGCAGGGTTCGAATCCCCCCATAGTACAATTATTGGGGACCGAATCTTGTTGTCAAGCGAGGGCCCACCGCTTTCTGTTATGATTCCTCCCCGTTCGAGAGTTCTGATCGGGAGGCCTGAGTGAAGCACTCCGAGTGAAGTGCGGGAAAAGAGGAGGGTCGCAACATAACATATGATTGTTTTTCTCTCTTTTCGGCTCTCTTCTTTTGTAGTATTTTTTTTTGTTTTCAATCTTGCAGTAAATTTTCTCATGAATGAATATATTCATTGTTAAATCCAATTATCTTAATTGACATCAACGGTTTTTTACCCATTTCCTAGATGACTGAAAGATGATAAAAAGATATAATAGTTGAAGGGCTGTTAACTTTGACCATTATTTTCTATTCCAGTTATCTTTTCCTTTCTCTGAAATTTAGTTGTGCTCTAGGGAAAGAGTGCTGGAGTCCTAGTTATTCCTGAATTTGTTGACTTCCTTCCATCATCATTGGTCAAGGTAATTTTTTCATCTGAAATCTTCTGGAATGCGATAGTATATATAGATGGCACCTCTAACAGTAGTTTAATCTGAATAAAAGAAAGAATTCAACTAGAATCAAGAGGTTCTACATATCCTAACTTGGCTCTACCGATATAAGCTTTATATTATACTAAGTGGTTTTCTCCAACATGTTAAATGAAAATATAAAATAACATATCTTAATAGTGGGAATAAAAACAATGTCTTGTAAATTAACAATGGAGCTTGTTCTATAGAATGCATACCTCTGTAAAGGGAAGAAGCATAGTTAAAATCCAAGAGAAACTGTACAAAGATGAATTCACTCCTTTCATA
This sequence comes from Begonia fuchsioides, assembly GCA_003255005.1. NCBI lineage: Eukaryota > Viridiplantae > Streptophyta > Magnoliopsida > Cucurbitales > Begoniaceae > Begonia > Begonia fuchsioides. The sequence continues at coordinate 254,320 of QAOC01044679.1, forward strand.
TTCACAGATATCTCAATTAGGAGTGAGACCTGTAAGTTCAGATCAAGTTTTGATAGAAAATAGAACTGATTCGATGGACCTGATTTTATAAAATTAGATCTAAACTAAAATCAACCAAATAATCGATATGATCTAAATCAAACTCTAAACTTCAGGTTGGTTTCTCTTTGGGTTCACATTCGATATGAAACCTGTAGATTATCGACCAAAACGAACTAAAATTTAATTATTTTTTTACAAAAATTTTGGTTGGTTTCAATTTGAGTTCACATTTATTTTTTAAAATTAAAAACCTATCCGATTTGACCCAAATGGTCAGATTGGATTGATTTGGCAGGTTGATCCGATCCCATTGCAACCCTAAACTAGTTATGTTGTTTAATACATTTGAAATATAAACTAGTGAAGAAACTAGATTATTGTCTAACGAATTTTCAAAGGAAAAAAAGCTATGTTTGATAAAAAGATCTACTAAAGATGATCTATCTGCCACAAATTCATGTACATTATGAGTCCATTTTTTTACTGATGAACTCCATGTTTGAGTTGCAGTGCAAGGAAGCTATGATTGCACTGAGAATTGAAGTTTGAAAATAGGTGCTCAATTTATAAACATTACACTGTTATTAGGTTGGAGGTTTCCTAATTTATGCAATTTATGATTTAGCTTACAAAGATGTTTCAGATTTCGGAGAAAGAAGTGATTGTCTTGAATCCATGGTTATCCGGAAGAGGTCCATTTCCGGGTCGGATAGAAATAATTGACTCCAATCCTGAAAATAAATTGACAACTAGTAAGCAAGACAAGACAAAAATCGATCGATCGATTTCTCCAACCAACCCAGAAGCCAAATTGACAACTAGTAAGGGATAAAAACATCGATCGATTTCTGCAACGATTTCTGCAACCAAACCAGAATTCTGCTCATCGCCACCAATGTTAAGAAGTCTTTCAGCAATCAAAAAAATTGTTTCAATTTGTTCAAGATACTGGATTTTTTTTTAAAGTTTGGTTTAATCTTTTGAACAAAAGCCGAAACGAACAATGGCAAGAAAGATTGAAAAAAGAAAATTCTCATTACCTGCAGCTTTTGCTGCAGTAGCTTCTTGAAAGACATCAGTTAGAAACAGAATCTCTGATGGCTTGACACCAAGGTATTCTGAGATTTCAACATAGCTCTTTACTTCTCTTTTGTTACTGCAAATAAGATATGTATGCAATGATTTCATACTTGTGCAGAAGCAAACACTTGAGAAAAATAGAAGGGAAAAAAGAAATAAATTATTAAATTTTACCCCACGGTTGTGTCGAAAAACCCGGATAAGTATTTTGTTAAATCGCCATATTTGGTCTTTCCGAATATAAGCCTTTGCGCCAACCTGCTACCGCTTGAGTATATGTAGACCTGGGATCAAACAGAGAAAAGAAGGATGTGTATTGGAGAAAGCTATGAATAAAACATCATTTTCTTATTGGGAATCTGGAAATGTGATACTTGAAAAGATGAACTACAAAAAAATCAAAATAAAACTTCCAAATTCAAACTCAGATCAGGATCTCTGGTTTAAAAATTAGGAATTATTTTTTTATTTTTACAAAAATCTGGCAAAAATGCACTGATTTTCCTGGTTTTGATCTACCAAGATCTTCAATTTTTTAAATTGGAATGCTTTCATCAGAAATGTTTGATGGATCAAATTGTGGAAACTGTAAATGAAAAGCCAAAAATCTGCGCAAATTAAACAATATCAACAAGGCAGTATCAAAGAATAATAGAACCAGCAACCTTAATGCCCAAAGCATGCCACCTATCAAGAGCTACTGGTACGTCCTCAAAAACTAATCCATCCAGTTCACTCTGTTCAAAACCAGTTCTCCATATGTGACCCTGACAAATGAAATATAACAGAAATCAGCTTTGCTGGTTCATAAATTTTCTCCATTCTAATAGAGTTACATTTGGGAATAACTTTACATACTTGCAGTTGTTTCAAGGCAGTAATTTTTCTGTCGGCTTTTATCATCGCAGCAACATTAGCAACCACTGCTTCAATCACCTCCTCTTGTCCTGAATTCTCTTGAGGAATAGGCACAGCACCATCAACTCCATTTTCCAAGTCCTTTTGAGCCTGTGATCGAAATTGATATTTATGCATTTTTAGTAGTATTTTGACCATAGGATATCGCATTTCTTCATGGGTGTACCCAGAAGTTTCAACTAATCTAGCAATCGCACCTGATCACGCAGCAACTTAATGTCTTCTTGAGTCTCTGGTGTGTGAAATGTCAAATCTAAGTGCTTACCAACATTATCATGGGCATAAGGAAAGAGAACATCAGTCACAAATGATATAGGAGTAGTAGTTCCTTCAATGTCAAGGACAATGCATCGCTGCAACCAACAATTCCAAAAGGAAAATGAAAATTCAACTGAATATATTTCTAAATTTTTCAAGTTCAGTATCCGGAGTCCTAGATTTGGCAGAGATCTCATATAATAAAAAACAACATGAACTTACAGGCAATGGCTCAATTGTATTAGTCAAATCAACAGTCCCAGATTTAGCAGAAATTCCTTTGCCTCTCTGAATAGGAGAGTGACTTGGAGTAGACCAGTCAAGACCCAGTTGGTGAAGCTTGAGAGCAGCCTCAAAGAGATAGTGATAACACTCAGCCTACGGAGAACATTCATTAATTTGAGAACAGTCAGAAAAGTAGCAAAAACCTTCTAATAAATGTGATATCACATATGTCCCTCTAGATACAAATAAAGAAAGCACAACAGTTGTTAATTGATTTTAAAACTGCATGAAAACAAGAGTGGTCGAGTGATTGAGTGTCCAATCCCACCTGCAGATTCTGAAGTAGCACCTCATTTTAGTAGAAAACATTTCAAGTAATCTTGGTTATTTGCAATGTAAAAGTCAGCCGAATCTCATCAAGTCTATTGATTTTATCTCATCTTAAGCTCATGATATGATTCTTACTTGCGTTTTTGTACTTATCCAAGAATCTCCCCATACATAAATACCGTGATTACGAACAAGCACAGCTGTTGTTTTTGGGTATGCTTCAATCTGCAAAAGTTGGATTAATTTCAACCAATTCGATCAATATTCTACATGTTTTAAGTCAAAATAAAGATAGATATTGATGAGAGAAGCAAGAAACACTTTAAGAAATTTGAATGATTAAACATAAGCCATATTTTGGTTGAAGAAAGTGTCCACAAAGGATCAGCCACGTGGTTGACAAACTCTGTTGTAAACCACATTATGCTAAAAATAAAGATAAATGACAAATTTGTTGTCTCTTCATTTTTCCTAGTTCAGAATCTCAACAACGTAGCTCCGATGGCCAACAGACCAAAGCATCTTTTGTACAATCTCACATGCTCAAAATTGTGGTAAAACTCTAGTTTCAGTCAAGAGTATAGGAATTCGAAATCTTTCACATTTATTTTCCATTTTTAAGAATTCAACGAATAACAGAATTTGTCGAAAAGAACTTACAGCTTTAGCTAGAGATTCCGTGAGTTCATATTCATATGCAGTGTTCTCTATGATTGGCACTACAAGTTCATCATAATATCCGTGCCCTTGAATTCCTTTTATCATTTCCATATGAGTTATCTGCAATAACGATAAACACTAACCCATGAGATCCAAAAATGAATCTTTTGCTGAAAGCCAACGCAATTTATTAACTAGAAGTTGACACCCTGAGATTAAGCTTATAAGACACAATTCACAGTTTCCTAAGGGCCCAAGATTATAATGTAACATAGCAAAAATACAACTTTTTTCAATAAAATCTTTGTAAAGTAAGAAACTGATGGGAGAAAAATTCAAGAATTGATATTAACAATGAACAAAACCAAAACACAGCTATAAGTCCCGAATCTCCACATTCAGAAATTACTCGAAACTCTTTAGATGATGGATTGATCATGGTGACAAGACAGGATTCTAATCCATGACTATGTATGACAGCTCCTGCATTTCGCATTGAATATGCCTGAAAAAAGGAAGCAGGTTTTTAGTATAGTTCTACCCTAGAATCCACAGACAGATTTAAATGAAGAAATGTTGTATTTGATTTAACTGAATTGAGTTTACCCGTGTAAATCAACCATTGCTAGTAAATGATAGTAAAAAATTCAAGATAGAAGGATCAAGTAAAGAGAAAAACCAGGACATCCATCCTAATCAGATTCTTATATTGAAAGCTAAATCTTAACCTGGAGAACAAGAGCCATACAAACAAAAGAAATACCTTCATAAAAAGTGGACCGCAATCAGAACACTTAGGAGGCTTATGAGGGTATGGCTTTGGAATAGGTGAGAACAGGATAGATCCACTGGAAGACATTACATACATGTCTTCTGGCACCATTCTCTCCTTCTGAACTCCTGTCCATGTTCCATAATTTTGGCAAAAAATTAAACTTAAGTGCCAACGATCATTAAAACATCACAAACATACCATTCAATTATTAAGGAAGATTGATTGTTCGACTCATATAAAAAAATTAGCAAACTTTTAACAGGAAAGCAATTACACAAGCCTTCAAGGCGAGCCAAATGACCCTAACAACAAAAATGAATGTAAGCATTAAAGTATGGCAAGCATCCTCGGACATTAATCACTCAGACAAGAATGCAATAAATCAAGCTCAAATTACAACATTTGATAACCGGATATGCATCAGTAATATATAAAAAAGCAGAACACAGGAATCAAAACTACGAACTTAGAAAAAAAAATAAAAACACCTTGAATTGGCTCAGAACGAAAATCTCAAATTTACTCGCAAAACACAGTTCATCGCATGCAGTTCAAACGTTCCGAAAGTTAAATCAATATCTTTGAACAAGATGAGCCAAATCGGGAGAGGCAGAGACTAAGAAACGCTAACCAGAAGGCGACATGACAATCAGCTGATTGGGTTTGGGAATAGAGTCATCATGGACCTTCATAGTAATACTTCCACCGGTACCGGAGACCCATCCGAGGTTATAGAATTGGCGGCAGAGGTCCGATATTAGAACTTTTGCATCATTCACAGCTTTTCCCTCCAAATAAGCCTGCGAATGCGAGCATGCAGCGGCGCGTGCAGCTCCGTTCAAGGCTGCGGTCACTGCTGAAGCTGTCGCCATTTGGATGATTATAGAGCAGAAGATATGGACGCCAAAAGAGACCAGGCTCGAAATTGCAGGTCCTTCTCCTCCGCAGAGAATCTCCTCAGCTTAAATATCCTGCCTGCTTTTCAGTCCGTTTTTGGTCCGGGAAGCGTGCCCCGAGCCGCGCCTTATTTTAGTACAATACTCCTGCCATAAATTCTTTTTTATTTAATTGAATAATAAATTTTGAGTTTACTTGGAGCCAATGCTTCAAATTTCATCAACTTTGAATTTTAACCTAATTTTAGCAAATATCATTTCATCGCATTTTTTTAAATTTAATTAAGAGTGGGCAAACCGGACCGAAATCATAAATTGGACTAGAATAGCCAATTTTAATATGGTCTTGATTTTAATTTTTAAAAAATCGTTATTTATGGGTCAGTGCCAACTTTTAAGAGTAAAAACCCGTGAAACTATACTAAGATCGTGAGTTAAAAAAATTTTAAAATCGAGTAAATCAAACTCAAACCTTAATAAAATCTGATGTAGATCCTAAAATTGATTACAAATCTGCATAATTACCTTAAATTCGATCATATATAATAAAAAAATTATATTTTATTATTAATTTTAATTTTTTAAAATATAACATAAAATCAAGTTAAAATCGATTCTAAAAATCCAGAACCGTAAAATCCAGTTCCAGTTTGATTTTGGGATAAACCAGTCCAGCCCTGTCACCCTAAATTTTAAGATATTCATCAATTTCGTTAACAATTTTACTTAATTTAGTAGTTTTTAATGACTTGTAGATAAATAAATGTAGTAATAAACTTATATTTTTATTCAACTCGGTAAACTTGAGAAAAGAATAAAAATTTTCATCAAATTATAATGTTTTTAAATTTTTCATCAACTTTAACAAATAAAACAAAGAAAATCTTGATGAGATAATATTTGTTAAAATTATAATAACATTCAAGGGTCGACTAAATATTTTTTAATTTTAAAATATTTATTTCAACTATCCTCGTTTCAGGAGATAATTGAAATTTACATTTATTAATATTTTATCCTTTTATAAAATTTGAAAAAAATATTGATTATCCATAGGAAAAAACTATATTAAATAATATATTATGCATCGATATTGACACTTTATTTTATTAATTACTTAGACTACTACTCTTATAATGTACTAGTTCTTGTAGTTGGCCAAGTTACGTATAGCTTGGCAAGCATCCTCCCAACGTGCTCGTTTGACATAAACACCAAATACTTTTTCGACTAAGGCAGCACTAAAGCATTCCGAATAAGTTACAAAAATCAATACTCGGTTGTTTGTCAAACCCGGCCGGAACGAGAATTCAATGTTAGTTAGACAAGTGGTTTCTGAGCTTCGTCGGTGTCATTTTCATCCAGATCGATCTTCTTCCATTTTCCACGCCACATTACGATTGCTAGCGAGCTAGTTTGGCAAAAGAGGCCGCAAATTAAGCCGATCCACAATCCCTGCAAATACAGAAAAAAAAAACCCGATGAAACCATATTTTTACACGACTATGCTAATTTTGAGTTTGTCAATTACCTTGGCGTGTAGTTTAAACTTAAACCCGAGCACAGCTGCAATTGTCATGCCGACTACATAAAACGTCACTAAGTTTATGTATGTCGCGAAATGCTGCCACCCACAACCTCTAGCTGCCCCTGTGACATAACGATACGACATTATTTTGCACATGTCTAGAAATAGTAATCAAAGAATAATGCTAAATTTACTTTCTTAGCATATCTTCATAACATATATTCTGACATGTCGAGTTATGATTCGTGCAATAAATATTATAAATTATTTTTATTTATAATACATTATATATATTATAATTAGGCCAATCATAATTTACAATAAGAGAATATATTCAGAAAATAAACTTAACATTACTCTTACTCAAATTATGCGCAAGTTATCCAAACACCGAACATTATAAAAGAGGATTTCCAAAATCATGTGGTTTGGTTTGGTTTAGATAAACCAATCTAAAACAAACCACATGCTATTTAAATTGGCCATTTTCAAGTCCAACAAATATCGAAATAACTATTAAACATCCAAAATTTGCAATTTTCATAATTCAAATAAAAAAAAACCAATAATATGTTTGGCAAAATTTCAATAATTCCAGACCATTTTGTCGAGAAGATTGAAAACCGAAGAGAATTCTTCGATCATCGAGTTTTTTGAATGAACGGATGGTTTCATTCAATGGGAACCAACCGAAAAACAAGATTGAGATAATCTTCCAATCAATACTAACAGCAACCACAAATTTGGAAGAAAAAAATCGAGATCAAAGAAACGAACGAACCTGATAAGATGCCTTGAATTGAATCGAATATTATCGAACCAACGAGAAATGGAGTCATCGAAGCAAATGCTTCAATTATCACATGGCTGCTACTGAAAAGGGAGGCCCAGATGTTATGGCCTAATCCAAGAGCTACAATAATGACGAATGCAAGGAGGAGAGAGAGCTTGAGAGTCACAGCCATGGCCGCCTTTGCTTGTTTTAGATTGCCTGCTCCCATCTCATTCGACACTCTTGTGCTGTATAAATTTGCTCGCTCATATTTGATTCAATCAAAACCGACAATCTCGGATATGCAAGAAGCGATTAAAGACAAAAAAAACTCTACCTTGCAGCTGCGCTGAGGCCGAAGGTGCTCATATAGGCGATGGCTTCCGTGTTTACACTGCATATACGATCGAAAATGGTATCGAGTTTAGCAATAAAAATGACCGTAGAGAAGTAATCTTGAATCGGGCAAATAGAAATAGAGTAATGTTAGATTTACTTTCTTAGCATACTTCAGTATTGTACATGCCAACTTGTCAGACTCTGATTGGTCTAGTTAAAGTGCATTAAGTGAATTATAATTACAATAATTATTTATGATGTTTACTGCACCAATTAGAACCCGACACATCAACGTGTAAAATAAGAAAAGATGCTAAGGAGGTAAACTTAATATTATTTAATAAAAATAAGCATACCACATTGCAATTAGTGAAGTTGTTGTTTCTGGGTTTGGCATCAATCCGGCTAAGAGCACGAGAATCTCGAACGCCCAGTACTCCAGACTTGTCAATTACAAACTCATAAGTTCTAAATCGTGATCGAAATTTCAGAACTTAACAAGTAAAATGGTAATTCTCCGTATTTGGAAGCATTATACACCAACTAAAAGTTTACATGTATCTTTCGACATATTTGAAGACTAAGGTAAATAAATTGAGAGGTTATGTAAAATTATTGAATGTAGGATGCATTTGTAATCAATTTAACTCATGCAATTTTTTTGTAGAGTAAGATGAATGAAATTTGATGATGGGTAAGAAATCTATCGAATGATTAAAAATCAAGTTAAAATATCTTATCAAATGAAAATGAGGTATACATGTGAAAGAATTAACAGATAAATTGAAAATAGTAATGTTTGATTTACTTTCTTTACATATTTTTTTTTTACATACTAACGTGTTGCGATGTGATTAGTGTAATAAATATTATAAATAATTATTTAATTATAATACATAAAATTCACCTTAACTAAACTAATTACAGTCTTACGTGTTAGCGTGTACAATAAAAAAAATATGCTAAGAAAATAAACTTAATATTACTTAATTGAAATATACCAAATAAATTAATGGCAAGTTTCAATTTCGTCGATAGTAAAAAGATAGAGGAATGATTTGTCAAAAAGGAAATAATAATTTAAGCTCTGATTTACAACGACCCAAAATGTTGAATTTCAAATTGCACTTTACCTTAAGAACCATAAATACAAAGACAAGAGCAAATAATCCAAACTCCAAAAGCTTCACATCAAAGTATAAAAGGTTTAAGAAAACTCACCAAACCATAGCTGCTGATGGAATAGCGAGTTTGATATTCGTGAAAACATGTCGAAAAGACTCGACCGAAAATCCATCCCAAGTACTCTCAAACTTCTTCGATTTAAGCACATAAATCAGCAAAACAAGAAAGGCGATCCACATGGTAATAGAGACAGCCAATGAAGCTCCCTCAAATCCCATCGAAGAGAAATTAACCAACAAATATGCAATGGCAATGTGAGCCGCCAATGGAAGAGCTGAAAAGATAAGTAATGGCATAACCGCAGATTGTGTCTGGAGAAATCTCACTAGATTTTGTAAGAATCCATAGGCGATCAATCCGGGAATGAGAAACTTCATGTATAAACCGGATTTTTTTGAAATTTTTGGATCTTGATGAAGTAAAATCAGCACAGGCTCTGTGTAAAACCATAAGAAGGAAATGAGGATAGAGCAAAAGAATGATATGAGACAAGAGGCTTGGAGATATATCCCAAGATTTCTGTAGATTTTTGCGCCAAATGCTTGGCCACATAGCGTTTCAAGAGCTCCGCTCGAACCTATCTGAAGATAGAAATCAAAACATGAAAGAACAGTTGGCAAAACTTAAATAGAATTAAAAGCTAAGTTCTTAATGGAATTAAAAGCTTAGTTCTTATCATATTTTTCTGGCTTTCAAAATCAATTCCATTGATATTGCTTCTGCAAATCGATTGATCAAAGTATATGTATAAACGAACTTGCGTACATTAAAACGTAGATCATGGCACTTGAGGTCAGATACATATTACAAATCAAATATCAACAACCTATGCCAGACTATTAATTTATTAGTTAAATCTAGCATGTGTTTTAGATATTTTCTATTTAGTCAAATGTTTAAATCTTTTAAACCCTCCAATGATAATTAATAGAAAAAATGTTCCGAATATAATGGAAAGATTACTAGTGTCGAAATTCCCGATCTGAACAAAATAGTTTAAAGTTTAATTCGTGAAAGATGCTAAAAATTAGAGTTTCAAAGGCACTCTTAGTCAGCAATTTCTTTCCACTTCGTCGGAGTTCCATATAAACAAAGACTGAATAATCTAACTTATGATTATCATCCGTTCAGATCTTAATTTCAAGTTTCCGAGCAAATAGATTAATCATAAAACCAACAAAAATTCCCAAATAAAAGAAAAGAAAATGAAAAGAGGGAAATTACCATGAAAGCAAAGCCAGTGACAGTGGCCCAAGAGTTAGCAAGAGTAGCTCCGGCGAGCTCAAGCTCGCCGAGGTGGCCGGCGAACATGACGGAAACCAGAGGAATCAAATAGTAAAACACATTTGTGAGAATCATCGGAAACGAAAACACGATTTGAGTCTTGGCCTCCTTGAAATCCAAGACATGGGTACTCAACCATTTCAAACCCTTCCCCTCTTCGCCTTCTTCTTCGCCGCCATTTTCTTCTGCTGCTTCTTCAACCAGACTAACTTCCAGAAGAGATGGGTTTCCACTGCCCATCTTCGCTCTCCTTTTTTTCTCGCCTCCTTCGCCTTCCGATCACTGATATTGCTAGTGGATCAGGTAGAATATTTCAACTTTCTAGAAAAAATATCCCTTTATATTCTTGATATATATCCACCTGGGGCCGACCCGTTCGTAGAAAATCTGCAAAAACACAGTAGAAAATGGCAGTAGACAAGGAAGAAACAACAAAGACATTATAGGCATATGTGCAATTACCGAAGCCCCCAACTTTATATATTATCCAAACATTCCAGCCGTGTAACATAGTTTGGATAAATCATAGTTGAAATATGGATCAAACAAATTTCTTTTAGTTTATTCTTTGAGTAAACCTAGACCACTCTTATTATTTATGGTGCTGCAAAAAGATTGAAACTTTCTATCAGCATAATCTTGTTCACTTTCGATCGAAATTTACACATATTTGTTTTGGCGTCCCATCAAAAAAGAAATTTGTTTGCTCACGTATATTTGTACTAGACATTTTGGGTCTTCTTATATATATAAGTAATATTATGTCTATTTTTTTAGCGTATCTTTTTAAATGCGCTGACGTGTTAACTTGTGATTGATTAAATTAAAATATAATTAAATAATTATTTATTATATTTATTGTCTTAATTATAGCTTGATAGATGAACGGTATTTATTATCTTCTATTATATCTCATTATAAAAATGTTTTCATATTAAGAATTATCTTCTACTTAATAATCTCTCTAGTGGACTCATCTATCTTTCATATGGTGGTGCCGTTCATTTGATTTCCATTTTTTCCATGTCCACAAAAACTTAGGATTACTTTTAACTTAGAGTATTTTTAATTAGTTGAATTCAATTTAAATATTGTCAATTTAAATATGTATAGGGAGATAAATATAAATATCTCTTAAAAAATTCACTAAGGATCAATTATATCATGAAAAATGCACACAAATGCATTGTCACTAATAAATAAAAAAATTATAAATTTAGTTTCAATACTAAACTAATGACTAATTATTGAATACATATGATTAGTGCTGTCAAACGAGCGAGCCGCCGGCTCGAAATAGGCTCGATAGACTCTACAGACTCGGCTCGTTTAGCTCGGCAGGCTCGACGAGCCGGCCGTCCCGGGCTCGAGCCGGCTCGATTGACAGCACTACATATGATTTTCAATTTTCTTCCTAAATTTAACTAGAAATGATTATCAAATTAGAAAAATAAAACCTACTTTAACTTCAAAATTTGCTCCAAAGAAAATAGAATATTTGTCAAAAATAAATCATTCCTTTGCTACTTAAACGTTTCCAACAAATTATTCATGAAATTATTGCAATTAATGTAATAAAAACATTGGACCTTTTATTTACAATTTCTTTTTTTATTTAATTCACGGGAGTACTGAAAAAAAAAAGAATAATGTGTAATAATGTACAGAACAAAATATAAGTCAGATCTGAGAAATAATTGGAAGGTCTAAACATATTCAACAACAAGCTGCAACGGCCTGAATTGAAGCTGAAAAAATGCACAAAATAAACGCATAAATGCCAAATAAAATCAACAAAGAGCTTATCAGAAAGAGAAGAGTTGAACTTAAAATAATAATAAAAGAAGAAACCCTAGGTAGCAGAAGAGAAAGCAAAAGAGAGAGAGAGTCTGAGCAATCAATCGTGTGGTTTATTCCTTAGTTGCTTTGACCTCGATGCTCTCCTTCACTTCCGTCGTCTCCTTCACTTCCATGGCTTCGATCTTCTTCTCCTTCTTCTCCTTCTTCTCCTTTGGTTGCCCTGGGTTTGGCTTCATGAAGCAGAAGCAGGAGCAGCATGGGCACTGGAACAAGAACTTCATTCCTCTCTCTCTCTCTCTCTCTCCCTTCACGACACCAATGGCCTTCCTTTATTTCTTGTTATTTTCGTACTTATTTATTATTATTTCTATTATTTATTTTGCTCTAGGATTCCATTTCCATCGCTTTCAGTTTTAAAACCAAATCGTGGGTTGATTTCCATACAATGAATGGAAATTCCTCAAATTTCTTCTGATTATTATACTCATAAACGGACGTCAAGGGTGACTTGGTCATTTCATTTGCATATAATTAATATTTTATGTTTTTAATGATATTTGGAAGTAAATATTTATTTTTAAAATGTGATTCAATCAATAATAGAGGTATGCAAGACAAGCACTGCCCCTGCCGACGACAATGGAGGAAACTTTTCTTCGATGTGGGGTCGTATCAATTTATATCACGAGAAAGTGGAGTTGCTTTGTTTCCAATAATTAAAACCTTCCTAAGCTGTCAAGCAATAACATTTTTCAAAAATATTTATAATATGATTTCAAATAACGAAAGAAATTATGGATCTTGATCATGTTATTCAGATAATATATACTTAAATGCGTAATTGATATTGTGTCGCACCAGTTTTCTTCAATGTAAGAGAGAACTCTACTTATGTATTAATACTGTCTAATTTTATGGAACAATGTCATGTGATTCAGATAATATATACTTAGATGCGAAATTGATATTGTGTCGCACCAGTTTTTTTCAATGTAAAAGAGAACTCTACTTATGTATTAATATTGTCTAATTTGATAGAACGATGTTAACATTCATTACCAAATACGGAGGTCGCAATGACCTCGTTAGTCGTGCTTCTGGTTGATTTTTAATGGCCGTAGAAATACAATCTATCGGAAAATTCTTGTCTCCGATCCTATGCGACGAAGTTTGGACAAGTTTGTTCTTTGGTATTAAACTTGCCCTCTTTTAGTTGTGACCTCATAGGATATGAGAATCTATGATGAGTGGCAACTCTAAACAATTGGGTCAAATTGAATTAAATGTTTGAATAGAAATCAAAGTAAATATTTTTTTATCGTGAATTATAAGAGTAATTATAGATGATATTTTAGATACGTTATCTTACATTTTAATTCTAACGAAAACTCTATTACTATGCTTTTTCTTTAATTTTAACAATATATGTCAATTTAGATAACATCTTTCGTCAATTAACAATGTCGATGTTACAGATAATATAATTTGATAAAAACTCATGTTTTTTTAAAAAAAAATTAATAAAATTGAATAAAAATGCAATACTACAACTTTTTCTATTTTTTTTGTAAATCGTTGAAGCTAATCACATTGACGAACGTCTATTAAAATTATGATACACTTTAAGCCGTCGTTTAAAAATTCTTAAAATTTGAGGTACGCTCTGCAAATACCCTCACTATTCGGTATTTAAATCAATATCTATCATAGAAACAATATAGTAATAAGAAAAAGGCATTAACTATGAAAGCTAATAAATAGAGAGAATTCACGTAATGAATCTTATATTACATTCAACAAATGCTCTAATCTTATGCTCGACCATTGTCACATGTCATCTTCTGTCTATGAACTTACAATATCTCATATTTTCATAGTCGAGATGGTTCAATAATTTGATTGTGGTAGTAGCATGGAATCCTCTTCTCTTCCTTATTACAATATCCGGCACGAGTTCGTGGTCTGGCCATGCTCGATCGAAACCTCATCTTGTTAATGAAAGCCGATTCCCGAGCATATCGAATTTCGAAGGTTAGCTTTGAACATCCGCTCTTAAAGTTAACCAGAGCACAAAAATGTATGTGCGATCTATGTATTTTTTTAATTTCTTATTGCTATGTCGAATAATTAATGTAATTTATACAATTTTAAATTAATTGCATAATCATTTGTTGAAATTAATAATATTACTTTACTTTTTTACTAAAACATCAAATAAAACATTGAAGTTCATTCATTTAACCGTCCAAAACTACAAAGTTTTTTTCATTCGAACAACCTTAAACTATGCACTTTTAACAAATTGAACGAGCTCGAATTTCGAATTAGCAAATGAAAACAAGCTTAATTTTTTCGTGCAAAAATCATCGAACCGGTAGCCGCTAATTAAAAGCTAGTTATTCGGTCCCAAACTATTGATCTATCTAATTGGTCCCAAACTGTTGATCTACATGTCGCATTGAAGATATTTTAATTTTTTCTAGCAATTTAGAACCTCGACCAACTTGTCTAGGGTGTCACAAACCACTTCTCCCAGCTACATTTACAGTACCCCGAAAAAATACTTTTGTAAATCAAAATCCAATCAAATATGAAGCTTTTTAGAGGATTAGATAAAGCTCAATCGAATTTTATATTGAAAGATTTCATATTGTAAAGTATTTTGACACCGGTTTGATTCGCTAGTAGTGCACGATGTGATGTCGGAGTTGACGAAAAAAAAGTTTCGACATTTGAAATTAAAGAAAAAACTCCATAGTTCGATATTTTTAAGAAGACAATTTTTTTTTCCATATTTGAATTGAAAAAGAAACGTGCAATTTGATCGAAAGCGCAAAAAAGTGTTCGATTTTGAATTGAAAAACACTCTATCTTGATGGTTTGTTCTATCTTTACCCGTGTAATTGAAGATTTGGGTCGATTGGTCTAGTCCCATATCAATGTTAGCCTACATGAGATTAGGGTTTCATTTCAACGAACTTCAACTCGGTCTCCAAATCCAAAGCTAGCTCATCCCCAGATTGTTCGGTCCGAGCAAAAGTCGAGTTCTCTCTCCTTCGCGGCATTTGAATTTGAAATCGGCACAAAAATCACACTGATCAAGAACTATACCTTCACATTTGTTTCTCGATGTATTGACTTTCGAATCATAATTTGGAATATTAGAATGATATATATTAGGACAATATTTTTAATATTGTATTTTGTGATATTCATATAATTTGAAATTTATATTTTTTTTGTTAGTGAAAAAAATGAAAACGCTAATAGATTAATGGAATAAAATTCTGGAATTATGAGATATGAACATAATTTGGCAGTGATCTCATTTTATTTCACATTTTCTTAGAAAATTAATATTTAATTGAACTTTTAATAAATTTATTATGTCAATACTATTTTATTAAAATATCAAGAATGTAAAATGAATGAAAAATAAGATAAATGGGACATAATCGCGAAGCTGTGGTGCTCGAAGATGATATCGTACGCACAAATGAAAAACGGGCAATTACGCAATTATTAAATGTCGAATTCCTATCTAATTACACACTTATGATACCTATAATTATGCATGTTTTTTTCGCATTTGTTTTCCGCATGCATGATTGATAATTTGTGGTGACATGTTGGTAGGATGAATTCTCGTGATTGATATTAAGAGCTCGGTGTCAAAATATCAAGAGGCCATGTCGTACTAAGATGATATTCTTATGCGTTTAATCACGGTGAGGGAGTTAATCACGGTGACTCAGCGGCTCAGAGATAGAAGGCCTTAACCTGATATCCCAAGGAGCTACCCCAACATTGGGGGTAACAACTCTCACACTAGGACAACGCAGACGTCGAACCTAGGCTCTTTGTCCCAAATCTACCATCTATGAGCCAACTGAGCTATGCGCGTACAAGCATTGACTAAATGCACATTGGTTTGAGCTTCTGTCGTCGAAGACCAATGAAAGAAAGTGTTACTCGATAAATTGAATTTCGCAGATATGTTCGGTGAAGCTAAAACTAAGTTTGAAGCTAGGTACTAAGATGAGTCTTGAAAATTAGTGCATCTTACTAAGTCAAATTATTGGTTAGCTAAATTTAGAATTTTTGTTCCTATTTTCCTATTTTTGTCTTTATTAAGTGTTGATTGAGATTTATTTTGAAAAAAAAAAGTGAATAACTCAATTTTTAGTCCTTCTAGTTTAGCTATTGTAATTTTATTTTTCTTATCATATATTTACGCAAGTTAAATAATTAATCGCAGGAAAATAGAATAATTTTCTTTAAAATGACACGAAACGTGATTTTGATATGTTCTACTTCGACTTATAATGTATGATCTAAATAAACTAATTTTTAAAATTTTCATTGTAAAATATAATGATAAAAATAAATTTATATATACAAACATAAAAGTAAATTTGCAAAGAACATCGACCAAATATTAAAAAAATTGATATCAATATATTTTTAAAATATTGATAAATGAAACTAATATAATAAATTTACTATTTATAATTTTTTGTAGAAATTAATGTTTGATACTTTAATGAGTCTTTCAAGAATTAAATTGGAACAATATATGCAATTATGACATATTTAAAATTGGGAGGCCGATCTTCAATTGAACGAGCTCGTTTTTAAAAATAGCCATGATAATTGCACCGCTTAATTATCCAAAAAATGATTAAAAGATAACGTGAAAAATAATAAATTATTTTATAATATATTAATTAAACAATTACAAATATTACTCTTGGCGTTGTATTTATATGATTTTTTTAATACTAAATTCAAGTTAATAAATAATAATAATTGATATATATTTTTGTTAATAATTAGTAAATGAAAAAGTAGAAGAGTGAAGTAGTTGGGAAGCGGAGGCGGTGGCCGGTGGGGGAGGAAAAGCATTGAACTTGGCGACTGCCGTGTGTTCTTAGAAGGCGGCCAAGTGGCGCGATCTCCGCATAAGCCACCGTTCAGCTACCGGCTATATCCAGTCACGGCCCCACCTCTTTGACTTTCAACTCCCCCTTCCCTCCAGCCTCCAAACCAAGGAGCGTGATGCCACGCGCTTTTTATATACGTTTTTACCCATTCAAATTAGAAATAAAGAGCCTTCTTTTACCATATATGTTCATGTATTGACTGATAATAAATAATTAATTATATTTTTATTTATTAAATATATTTGAATCGATTTAATTATGCATTGACACGTCAAGATGTATGATAAAAGAGTAACTCTACGCTAACTATTACTTTGTGATCTTTAAGTAAATATGTTTAGTGCATATTCAGATATTTTTAATTTTTTAAATATTTCTTATAATCTAATTTTCAACTATAATAATATTTATGTCATGAGAAACAAATAAAACTTTATGTCATGTTTTGATACATATAAAAATGAGTACAATAACATAGACTCATTTAAACGTGGACGACTTATGTGATCACTTTTGTTTTATGTGAAATCAGATGCATGTTACATGCTCTAATATATAGCGCTCTCTAAATTTTACTCGCAACTTTAAATTCCAAGAACATTGCTTCGTTATTTTGTCATGATTTTGAATTATTTAGTTTGTTGTTGCATGAATTTTTTTGGGATTTTGCCCTAATCTCGACCTCAAATTGTGTTCGATCGAATATGTATGTTATAACTGCTAATAATTGAATTTGACTTATTTGATGAGGATTAATAAGGTTGTCACAAATCATGTAGTACGAAATGTTTTAAATTTATTTGTAAAAAAGGTTAGATGGCAATTTGGAGGCAAATTTGGAACAACAACGTAAAACTAAGTACGTAATTATATTTTGTTTTTTGGAATTGGTAAGTTTTAATTAGGTTTAATAAAGGTAAATAACAATTTACACCATAAACTATGAAATAATTATAAATCATAATGGATGCTTTGAACTTTCAAATTTGTCAATGAACATCTTCAACTTTAATATAATTATAATGAATAACTTATCATTATTTTTTTGCTAATTTTAACTAATTTAATTTCATAAAAGACAAAAATTTTCATAAATTTATAATCTTTTGAACTTATTTTTTATAATTTATTAATTAAATAGATAAAAATCATTAAAATTAACAAAAAAATAATAAAAAAGTATTCGTTGAAATTATAGTACAGTTAAAAATATTTATTGATGACTTTTAAAATATTAAGTATATATTGCAATTACGATATAGTTTAGGGAAAAATTATTATTTATCGGTCAATATATTTATATTATATATATATATATATATATATTAGTCGTGGATCTACGCGCATTGGATGAGCGTGAAGACCAAGCTGACAAAGTTCATCAGCTCAGCCAACGAACCCCACAGTCCCAACATAAATTTCGTCTCCTCACTAACTTTTCTTGTATTTTTCTCTGATTTTCCTCTCAGTAGGTGGAAATCCGAACAGAAACGGGCGGGCATTGACAATCAGAGACTACAACACAGTTCTGACTAGTAATCTGCCACAAGTTTTCTCCGGCGAATGGCGTCTCTCCAATCTGAAGTCAGCTCAGGCGTGGCAGTGTCTTCTTCTCGAGTTCACACATGCTCCGCTGCCGGAGTGTGCGGAGAAAATAATAAAGTATAGATTCTCAACGAGGAGAGAGAAGAGAAGCTTTCTTTTTCTACGTTGCACACCGGGTGTTTGATGATTTGACAAAGAGAAAGAAACTATCTTTTTCACTTTGACTTCCCCAGATTCTGTCATTGTTTTTTGGGTGGAAGAGAAGAGACGTCTGGGTTTGGAATTTAGGGAGGTCCCAGTAGAGAGAAATTGCGACCCTTTATTCTACTTTCAAGAAAAAAATTGATTAATCATTTGAGAGGAGGATACCCCATTTCTTCTTCTTCTTCTTCAGAGTGCATTTCTCAATATTTCTTGCCTGGTTCTGCTATCAGTTTGATAAGCGTTGTTTAAGGCGTTAGAGTGGCTTCTCAGATTGATTTGGTAAAGTGGTGATTTTGTGTTTCTTTCCATTATGATTATTTGTAAGTATGGCTTTTTCAACCAATATGGAGTATTATGTCGCTTGAATTTTTGGTAATGTGGGGACTAAGGATATTAGTGCTGCTTCTAAAGCTGTGTAGTGCTTCTTCACTTTTTTTTTAATGTCCTGTGTTGATTGCTGATCTTGCAAGTTGTTGTCAGTTGCTCTATAATATAGTTTTTGTGCTGTTTTTGGATGTTCCAATCTAAGTTTATGCTATTGGTTGCTTCCTGTGAGATGGATTTCGAAGGATAATATTTTCTTTCTTTCTGATATAGGACTTGATTTCCACTTGGAATTGGCAATTTCATTCCCTTTCCTCAGCTGTTTGCTTCATTTGCAAGTTTTCAATGAAAGTGGAGAATTTGATGGTTATTTGGCTTTGATTATAGCTTGAGATTCCCTCTGAGATTTTGATGGTAGCAGTGTTGAAATCCGTTTCGATGAAGGTTCTCAATTGGGTATTCTTAATTTGCTATATTTCTTCATTTTTGGGTCAAGAAGCTTCCGCTCAAGCCTGCAATCCAAATGATATGTTGGCTCTAAAGAGTTTTGCAGAAAACTTAACTAATAGCTCTGTTTTCTCGACATGGTCTGATGAACTCAGTTGCTGCCAGTGGAATGGCGTTGTTTGTGGTTATATGAATGATAGTTTACTGGCCGATAGAGTGACCAAGTTGATTCTTCCAAATATGGATCTGAAAGGAAGTATTTCTCCTTCTTTAGGCCGATTAGATCAGCTAAAACAGATCGATCTTTCTCATAACGATCTCGATGGTGGTTTACCGAAAGAGCTCTCGAATTTAACTCGTCTTCAAGTTCTTGATTTGAGCCATAATTTGCTCTCTGGACCTGTTTCAGCTGCTCTTTCTGGATTGGTATCTCTTCAAGTTTTGAATATTTCGAGTAATATGTTTAGTGGGGATGTTTCCAAGCTCAATGGATTTCCTCATCTTGTTATATTCAATATAAGCTACAACTCTTTCACTGGCCAGTTCAATGCTCGAATTTGCAATGCTTCTGATGGGATTCAAGTTCTTGATATTGGATTTAATCGATTCTCGGATAGTTTGGAAGATTTGAGCTTCTGTAGCTCTTCTCTTAAACGATTTCATGCAGATTATAATCTTTTTGGAGGTCGTTTTCTCGATTCTTTTTATTCGTTGATCAATTTGGAGCATCTTTCACTTTCCGGCAACTACTTTTTGGACCATTTGACTGAAGAATTGAGTAAGCTCTCTAGCCTTAAATCCCTTGTTATTTTTGGAAATCAATTTTCTGGTGAACTTCCGGATGTTTTTGGGAATCTGACTGAGTTAGAAGAGTTTTCTGCTCATTCAAATTTGTTTTCTGCGCAATTGCCTTTATCTCTCTCGCTTTGCTCGAAGCTTGGAGTGCTCGATCTTAGAAACAATTCTTTAAGTGGAGAGATCGGACTTAATTTCACTGGACTTCACGGTCTTCATACGCTGGATCTCGCGTCTAATCGATTTTATGGCGCTCTACCTAACTCTCTCTCGGATTGCCGGGAATTGAAGATTTTAAGTCTTGCCAGAAACAGATTCACAGGCCGAATTCCTGATAACTATGCAAAGCTTTCCTCTTTATGGTTTCTCTCCTTGTCGAACAACAGCTTGGTGAGCTTAGATGGGGCATTGTCTGTGCTACAGCAGTGTAGAAATCTTACAACTCTTATACTTACAGAGAATTTCCATGGCGAAGAAATTCCAAAAAGCGATACTAGATTCGAGAATTTGATAACTTTGGCTCTAGGAAATTGTGGTCTCAAGGGTCAGATTCCAATTTGGTTATTGAATTGCCAGAGATTAAGTGTTCTTGATTTATCATGGAATCGCCTCACAGGAAGCATACCTCTATGGATCGGACAGATGGATAGTTTATTTTACATAGATTTTTCAAACAATTCTCTAATAGGAGAGATCCCGAAAAGCTTGGTCAAGATGAAGGCACTTACGCTCGGAGGATGCATATTTCCGAATTCAGCATCGTCGGGCATTCCTTTATACGTAAAGCGTAATCAAAGCTCTACGGGTTTGCCGTATAATCAAGTATCTAGTTTTCCACCGTCGATTTACTTGAGCAGCAATGCACTCAACGGCACAATATGGCCAGAGATCGGGGGACTAAAACAACTGCATGTATTGGATTTGAGCCATAACGACATTTACGGAACGATCCCTTGGTCGATTTCGGAGATGGAGAATTTAGAAGTGTTGGATTTATCGAACAATAACCTTTCCGGAAGAATTCCTTCGTCATTTAACAAGCTTACGTTTTTGTCGAAGTTCAGCGTGGCGTATAATAACTTGGAGGGAGAAATTCCGACCGGAGGGCAATTCTTAAGCTTTTCGGCTTCGAGCTTCGAGGGTAATCTTGGACTTTGCGGAAAAATGTTTTCTCCTTGTCGTGAGATCGATGGAATCAGAAGGAATCCAAAGGGAGATGGTAATTCCAACTCCATGTTCAGTGGTAGAAGCATCATCTGCATAACATTTATAGCAGGATTGGGAATTGCTTTGCTTCTAACGATGATTTGGCTCAAGATTTTGAAGAAGAGTTCAAAATTTCCATTAGAGGATTTCGCGGAAGAACTCGGCCAATTATCGGATGCTAACTATTCATCAAAGTTGGTGCTTTTTCAGAATGCAGAGTGTAAAGATCTTTCTATTGGAGGCTTGTTTAAAGCAACGAATAACTTCAGCCAAGCAAACATAATCGGCTGTGGAGGATTTGGTTTAGTTTACAAAGCCAATCTCTCCGATGGAACAAAAGTCGCCGTGAAGAAACTTTCCGGCGATTGTGGTCAAATGGAAAGGGAATTCCAGGCCGAAGTGGAAGCTTTGTCTCGAGCTCAACACAAGAATCTTGTTTCGCTTCAAGGCTATTGCCAAAATGGAAATGATAGACTATTAATATATTCATACATGGAAAATGGAAGCTTGGATTATTGGCTTCACGAAAACATCGACGATTGCTCGTCTCTCAATTGGGAAACTCGGTTTAGAATCGCGCAGGGCTCGGCCCGTGGATTAGCTTACTTGCATAAGGAATGCGAACCGAACATAATTCATAGAGACGTGAAATCGAGCAATATATTATTAGATGAAAACTTCAATGCCCATTTGGCCGATTTCGGTCTTGCGCGCCTTCTTCGTCCTTACGACACGCACGTTACGACCGATTTAGTCGGGACTTTGGGTTATATTCCGCCCGAGTATAGCCAGTCTCTAACTGCAACTTTCAGGGGAGATGTTTATAGCTTTGGGGTTGTTCTTCTCGAGCTTCTGACAGGCCGGCGGCCCGTGGAAGTATGCAAGATAAAAAATTGTCGAGATTTGGTGTCGTGGGCGGTGCAGATGAGAGAGGAGAAGAGAGAGAAAGAGGTTATTTGTGCTGAACTATGGGACAAAGAGCATGAGAGGCAGCTCCTAAAAGTTCTTGATATTGCTTGTAAATGCGTTGAAATGGATCCAAGGAGGAGACCTTCCATTGAAGAAGTTGTTTATTGGCTTGATAGTCTTGAATTGAAGGCTTCCTAGCTGTGAGAAAGTTAGGTACTCTAAAATTCAACTAAACTTTACCTGTAAATCTCTTTTTATTTAACAAAATAATGAATTTTTTTTTTATTTGCTTGACTCGCAGAACTCATCGTATGATTCCTATTTTTGACATGTCCGAAAGTTTTTGAAAAATTTCTTCACAAAATTGGTTTTGGTTCTTCGTATTTTCTCTTCGTTCTTGTTGGATTATAACAATAGAATGAGAATTCAAAATATTTGTACTTTCGAGAGGAATATGATCATATATGAACTCAATATTGTTTGGCTGTGTAATTGTGACCTTGTAAACTTCTTTCATCTGGCCGTAGTTTTTTCGAGCGGTTAGTGTTGCTGGGTGATATTTGATGTTAGTTCTTCGATTTTTTGGGGTGATCATGACATAAACAAATTGTTTTGCAGGGTAATTCTGACCCTGTAAATTTCTTTCATCTATCCGTAGTTTTTGAGAAGTTGGTGTTGCTGCATAATATTTGTCGTTAGTTCTTCGATTTTTTCGGGTGATCATGACATGAACATTCTGCAGATTTAGGAGAAAAGTAGGGATTTCATAAATAGTAGATCACAAGAGAGTTGCAGGAAAGTAGAGGAAAAATTTCAAAGAGCTCATAAAAATCCTAGCCATGTCTCTAAAATCACTCCAAAAAGGTCTCCATAACATCATTATACAATCCAGATTCAGAGTTCCTGCTGAATTCCGAGGCCTGGTTCTGATGCTGATCGAGCGAAGTCGAAGAAGATGCAGAAGCCATTCTCGCCGGCAGAGTGAAGCTCCGGCCAAACTTTCCGTCCATCCTCCTCGAGCTCTCGAAACTGCTGTCCAAGCTCAAGAACTCGTCCCCATGGTGGTCGGGGTTGATCAGATGCTTCGCGTCATCGGCCCGGCCGGTCAGCGCGTTGAAGAACGAAAGCCCGTTCGGCCACTTGATCTCGTTGTTATCGTGCTCTCCGGGCGATTCGCCGATTAGGGTTTCGTTGAGATGAGGGAGATGAAGCTTGGGAGAGTGGAAATGGGAGGCGGGGAGTGGCCTCTGAGCCCAGTTGAGAAGATTTGAAGGAGCTCTAATGGGGATTGATGATGGATTTGCAGGAATTGCAGGCGAGGAAGAAGACGAGTTTCGAGTCGAGGAGAAGAGCTGCGAAAGGTAGAATCCAGATTGGTAGCCAATTGATTCAAAAGTGTGCCTCATTCTCAGCACGAAATGAAGATCTTCGGGTATCTGAAATCGATCAAGATCAGTTTTTTACAAGCAAATTGAGACGAAAAACAGCATAAAAAGCAGAATCTGACAATTTTGCAGGATCCCAATTGAAGAAGTCCATGCCCAGCTTGAATAACAGCAATTGTCTGCAAAAAAAAAAGTTAGATTAGAGAGATAGAGAGAGGAGAGAGAAAGCACCATTGTCGATTACCCTCACCTGAATCCCTGATTCAAACTGATCAGTCCACTCTGGAGGAAGCTGCAATTTACACCATGAAACTCCATAAGCATAATACAAATCCACACATATATATATAGAGAGAGAGAGAGGGAGAGAGAGAGAGAGAAGGAGATTTAAGAAAATACAGCATCGAAAGAGCTTTGCCAATAGTTGGAGATGTTGGCTTCAGATTCACTGGGTTCTTTGAACACCCATTTGTGGCATTTATCCGAGGCAACTTTCCCCATTAATCTGTTCAGAACCCAGAAAAATTTATGAAAAAGTAAGAGGAAAAAACCCTACTCGACTGCCATTTCATCTAGAGAGAGAGAGAGGGGAGAGAGAAAGCTAGAAACCCAGAAAAACAAAGACCTACCCAGTACCCACCCTTCGCCATAATTATAGAGCTGAATCGACATTTTGCTGAAAGCCTTTCTGACTGGATCTTCTCCATCGATCTCTTCCAGACAGTCTGCAACTCTTCCTCGACAGAACCCGTCTTCCCACATCAACATCCTTCAAAAAAATACATAGTTTTTCCCGAAAATTCTTCGAGTTTTCAGCTAGTTTTTCACTTAATTGTTTCAAAGTTATAACCTCGAATGATTAAATTCAGTCAGCTTGAAAAATGAGGGAACTTACAAGCTGCCATTGTCGTCCCCGACCTTGCATCCATTGCCACCTCTGACCCTTCTGCAAAAAGGAGATACTAAGTTCAAGGACACAGCCAAAAAATATTACCATGGTTTCGAAGGTAGAGAGAGAAAGTAGAGAGAGAGAGGGTGGCGATTACGGGCGAGGTCGGATGGTCCAGAAAACAGAATAAATCCAGTCTGAGAGACAGACGCTTCTCAGGGCCTCATGAAGGGCCATCATCCCCAAAGCTTCTTTGCTTCTATCCGATCCTCCTCCTGAGCCCACCATGTCTCTCTCTTCAATGTTTCGAGCTTCTTGCGCTTTCCTTCTCCACCTTTTAAACACTCTTATCTTCTTTAAACTCTCCCTCCATCTCTCTGCAGCTTCTCTCTCTGTTAATCGCAGCAGACAGAGATCGGTAAAAACAATAACAGTGAGAGAGAGAATAAGAGGAGAGAGAAAGAGAGAGCAGTTGGAACCGGGAGGAGTTTGGTGTTGGAACTACTTGGGAAATATGAACGAACGGTGGGGACAGCTTTTTATCCTCTTTCTATGCATCTCCATGCACTGTGAACAAGAGAGAGAGAGAGAGCACATAGTTTTTTTATCTTAATTTTTTAATTTTAATATAACATCAAGCGTGACAACTGAGCTTATCTTATAAACTTTATGTTATGTTAATTAATTTGGATAAGATTTAGTCTGCATAATAATTATGTGACATGATCTTTGTTGTTTGCATCTTACCAAATTTAATCTTTAGATCTCAAATTTAATATTTACCAAATTAATTATGAATAATTAAGTTTGATTACTTTCATGATGTGCTTCATTATTTGTAAATGAGTAAGTATATATTTACTCTTTTATTGTATTTTTTAAAAATATATCTTAAAATATCAAACAATAATTAATGCTATTGAAATATAATTAATATTGTAAATTACTAACAAAATTAAATATTATATTTATCATAGCAGTTATTATTTGACAATCAACGTATACCTTAAGAATGCACAATAAAATGATAAACTTAATATTAATCTTTGTGGATTCATCCTAATTTTACTTCAGTCGAATACGATTTTTTTTTNTTTTTTTTGTATTTTATTCGCATTCTCATTATTATATGAAATTAACGTAAAACTAAATTTCAATAATTAAGGACAAGAAATACTTAAAAGATGATAAATTATTATTAATATTTGTTTCGTTACATGAATTATGAGTAAAGAAGTAAAATATAATTGGAGAAAAAAGGGGATTTTCATGGTTGCATTGTCATTTACAATATCAAAAGTGTTATTATTTTGTACATCAAAAAGTGACTTTTCTTAATAGTATTAGACTAGCTGTCATTTTTTTGGGTTTCGATTTTCCGGTGTGGCTCGAAAACTGACTCAAACCGGCAGCCCGACATTTTCGACCCGACAGCATGTGAGGGGATTAATCACGGTGACTCAGCGGCCCAAAGATATGAGGCCTTAACCTGATGTCCCAAGGAACTACCCAACATTGGGGGTAACAACTCTCACACTAGAACAACGCAGACGTCGAAGTTACACTCTTTATACTAAATCTACCATCTCTGAGCCAACTGAGCTATGTCTGTGCGGGCGACCAAAAAATTTTAGTTCAGGTCTGTTTCAATTTTTTTGCTTTTGAAACAATCATTTTTAAAATTAAAAGAAACTAGAAATATTAATATTTATTTAAAATATCATTTTTAATTAAAAAGTTCCTCTTAAAATCAAAAGTCATTAAAATATTTTTTTTGAGTTTGTAGTTCATTTTTTGGGTTGACGAATAAACTAGAAAATCAACTCAAAACAAAAAGTTCACTCGACCCAAAAATAAAAATTTCAAAAACAATAAAATAAATTAAAAAATTAACCGGACCTAATAAAAAAAATTGAACGGGTAAGATCAGTTTTGCCCTGGCTAAATACAGAAATACAAAAATTGAACGGGTAAGATCAATTCATATGATTGTAGTAAATTACATTGGATTCGTCCTCCGAACTTGTTTTATAATAGTCAAATCAGAAAAGCATATTTTCAATCGACCAAACTAAAGTCAAGATTATGGAAGATTTCCAAGTTATTAATTTAAATATATATATTATAAAATAATTAAATTTTAATTTAAATAACAATATTAATTTTTAATTTTATATTGAAGAAGAGTACGAAATTAAGACATACAGCATTTTAGGAGAATCTTGAACAGTCAAAAGTAGGATTCGTATTTCTGACCCTTAGATTTAGATCTCATTATTGAATCTTTCTTGACTTTATTATTTATTGTATTTATAATAAAATAGGATTAAATTATTTTTAGGACTAAATTTCAAAAAAATAAACAAAAAATCCGAGTTAAAAAAAATATTTAAAACTCTTTTGATGTCCAAATTCCCCTAAAATTTATATATTTGCTTATTCTTGTTTCATTTTTCGACAAGGATTTAATATAAAATTCGGTCAAATTTTTATTTTTTTATAAGATTCTAATAAAAATGTAGGAAATTATATTGAAAATTGAAAATTTTTTATTTCAATAATTAACTAAAATTTATAATAATTAAGGTATTATTTTTAAAAATGAATAATAAAATTATAATATAAAATAAAAGATGAAGATAATCATGCTTAAGTTAAAGTTGGATGTAATTATTTAAAATAACAAAGAGATTAGTGACACGTGCGCACGTGCAAGGGCAGTGAGTCGGTGGCTCATTGGTAATAAAGAAAGGAGAAGGGCACCATTTGCGGGCAGTTTTGCACGTCTTTCGAAATCCACGCGCTTCTTTCTAAATATTCTCTTATTTATTTAAATTTATAATTAAAATTCCAATTTTCGAGCTGCAAACGACAAGTCGACAATTAACACTCGTGGAGTATGATTACTTTTTATTAAAAGATGAAATCTCTCACTTTCATAGCCCTACACTCTAGCTCGACCGTTTATGGAGAAATATGTCATATTGACTCAGTAGGCTAGAGATGATAAGCTTTTACCTACGTCTACAATAAACTATCCCACATTAAAAGTAACAACTCGCACTTTGTGGAGTATGATTACTTATTATTGTTACTGGTGATTTACTAAGACCCTAAAGATTGTTTGATGTAGTTGCTAGGTGGGGCTAAAATTGGAAAGGAACGGTTAATTTTGGTCTATTTTTTATCGTAATTCTTTCACATAAGTAAAAAAAATACCCTAATAAAGGATAAACCCAACTAAAAAATGGCTTAATAAAATAATTTTTTAAATATGGACAAGAACAAGATAAATCAAAATCCCACGGTATATAATCATGATTTCAATTCATATTCATAGTAGAAGGACCAAAACGTGTCCACCCCCAGTAGTTTTACTAAATGATAAATTATTAGTATTAATTATTATCATTCTAAATAAAACCAAATTGAGAATTTTATTCTTTTCTAATTTTTTATTATTATTATGGGTTAAATAGAAAAATAAAAATAAAAACATTTTTTTTGAAAAATAATATAATTTGAAATACGGTTAAATATCAATATGATTTAGTAATAAAAAGAAAATATGTTCGAGTTTCTCGAGTTATCTTCTCTTGCATGAATCACATGAGATTTTTGTTAATCCGTTTTATTCATGTCAGAACGAACCATTACTTACCAAAACTTGTGTTTTTTTTAAGTAAAACGATATTTGATTTCGTGCCATCTGAAAGTCTAACACGATGAAGGTAATTTTATTTGTCAAAATTTGAATTTTTATCGTGTAGTTTTACACGAGCTAAGACGCAGATGTGAATAGTTATGTTGTTATTGTTTGCCGTTTCTACCGAACCCAATACAACTTCAACCTATCAAGAGACATTAATAATGCATTATCCTATTTTCTACGGAAGTTTCGACCAAAATTATCTCGTGATTCCTTCAAATCATTATAAAATATGGCGATCTTCGTATGATTTAAGATTTATTTTCACACGAAACTTAATCGTTTTAGATATGTGGTTTGTAATTTCCAATCCGCTTTTTGATCCCAAGCACGTAGAGAAACATACTTGGAAAAACTTCAAAATTCAAGAGGTTAGACTTTGATAAGAAAGGTGGGGGTAGTATTTCTTCCATGTTTGACATGTTTTTTTCAAGAGATTTTATATAATTTAAAGTATAAAATTGTAAAAGGCCGGTAAAGAAAATAGCAATTATATATTTATTAATTAGTAAAAATGATTTTGTTATGTTAAAGATTGGACAGCTCAAATCCAACCGTAATGATATTAGTTTAAGACTAACTATTGTTATCTTAATCATGATTAGGTGTCATGACTGCTGATGGAATCAATTATTAGATGGGTTTTTGGCTTCATCAAGTATGTAAATCTAAATTACAACGACAAAATAAAAGTAAAATATTAAAAATCTTAAATTTTGAAAAATATATATAAAAAAATTTCAAACTTTGAAATGTATAGCAAAATTCTGACGGAGGGCCAACGACTTCTAAGCAAAGGGCTGGCTGAGAGTTGACCAGGGAGTTCATCCCCCGGTTCAGCTCCCCACATTAGTGTGGTAATATTTTAATTTAACATTTAAAAAAATGTTTTTACTAATCACATATTATAGAAAATAATTGAAATTTTTATCACACATTTAAAATAATATAAGATAATAATCTAATTTTTTTTAAAATATTTCAATATTTGTACGATTTTTATAATTTTTTATATAAAAAAACAAAATAGTTTATTAAAAATACGAAGTTCATCAAAAAATTCAAAATAAACTCGTATACTATTTTCATTTGAAGATGTGAAACGATTTTGAGTAAAGTGTTGACCGATAACTCAATAAATAACATGTTTATACAAAAATCTAACCCCAGAAACATTCGATCTCAACCTGAACCGATGAGTTAACCTAAACATTACGATTTTTGCAAGATATTTCCTCTTCAAATCTTTCCTATGTCGGTTTGGGTTGTCCATGCCTAATAAAAAGCATGAATGGAAATTTAAGTAACCATCAAAACAATTAAATGAACAACTAAAGTAAAATTGTATGCTATTTTATTATTAGAAGTTTAAAGTACTAATTGAAAAAATAGAAATAATATGCGATTTTGTTGATTAGAAGGTTGAAATAGTAAATTGACAAAAATAGAAAAAAATGAAAACATTAAAATAAAATAATGATGAAAGATAAAAAAATTACAACAAAAACAACTAGTTGGGATATTCATTTTCTGTGAAATTATGTATAGTAAAAATATATTAAATATTAAAATTTATTAAAAGGTTAAAATAATAATTGAAAAATAATGAATTAAAATAACTGAAAATATTAAAAGAAAATAATGAGAAAAAAGAAATAAAAACAATTACAGTAAAGACACATAAAAGATGGCATTTTTCAAGAATTTAATTACAGTAAAAAATATATTAAAAAAAGTGACTGTAAAGAGATAATGATATAATTAACAAAAAAGAATATAATAAATAAAAAAAACATGAAAAGAAAAAATATGTATACTGAAAATAAATTTAAAGAAATAATAATGTAGAGAGATAAAGATAAAAAAAAAAACCACAACGGTCCACTCTAGGGGTGAGCATAAGATTGGATCGGATCGGATCGGATTATTGTCGATCCAATCCGATCCGATAAACGTCGGATTGTAGATTGTAATCTGATCGGATCGGCGCAAATCTGTAATCCGGTCTGATCCGATCCGACGCCCAACCCAACGTTGTCGGATCAGATCAGATTTGCCCGATTCATTTTCCAGAGAAGTTCATCCCATGTATTTCTGAAATTTTCCTTGCAATCCGAACTCCAAACCAATCCATAATCCAAAACTATACACAATCTATCTAAATCTTTGAGCGGTCGACATAATTCTGAAGGATCCGTCTCTGAAAAATCTGAGGTCGACGCATGTAGGTTGAGGTCGACACAAATGTGAAGGATCCGTCTCAGAAAAACCAATGGTCGACACAAATAGGTTGGGTTGACACATTTTGAACGTTGAAGTCAACATGTAAATAGTAAAGTGCAGGCTCAGTTTTGAGGGGTCGTCACAATGAATATGGTAAGGTCGACATAATGTCTTTTCTAAGGTCGACACAGACAGTTTGGATGGGTCGACACAATGTGCACGTTACACTGCCTTTTTGGGTCGACACAAGTTATATAGGTGGGTCGACACAATTTGAACGTAGAGGTCGACACAAGTAATTTGATTGGGTCAACACAATTTTTACGTTCCACAAGGAATGAAAGACTCAGGTCTCAGCTTCTGTTTTGAACAATGGTCGACACAAAGCACTAAGGGTCGACACAAGACACTAAGGGTCGACACAAATTATGAAAGACTAAGCTTCTGTTTTGAACAGGGGTCGACACAAAGCACTAAGAGTCGACACAAGTCACTATGAGTTCGAAATCGCTCGTCGATTTGGAGTTGCTTTTAATTTTTAAATGCCGATCAGACGTTCAGATCGGATCGGATCGTCGTCAATCCGACTATGATCCGATCCGATTAACGATCTGAACGTCGAATCTTAACTTGATTTTCCCCACCAACTACCTTTGCCCAATCAAACTCGATCCGATCCAATCTAATCGAATTGTCAGATTTGGTCGAATCTGCCCCGCCCTAGTCCACTCGACCAGACTTATTTACCCTTAATTGTAGAGGTGTACCCAAGTGAGCTTAAGACTTTTTGTTGGATTCTTGTCTTATTAATTTTTTTATTACAAATTAACATTTTATTTATAATATTCTTAATTCTACTCATTGTACGTACTCTAATTTAAATATTTGTATATTAATTAAGTGAAATTTAAGTTAAACATTTTTCAACAATTTTGTGGGAAGATTAGAATCATACAATGACCAAAGTTAAATATACAATCTAGTTGGGATCTGATTTTAACAATTTATTGATCAAATTCTGATCTCAAAAATCAAAACCAAAATATTAGGATCATTTCTTTATTTCTAAGATAACCGGACTAACTCAGACCACAAACACTACCATATATATGTACATAAATGCAAAATATTGAGAATATTATTAAATAATTATTTATAATATTTATAACAGTAATTATTATTTGACGCTTTTATCAATTACCAAGTGCGAGCAAGTGTTGTTTTCTTCCCAATTGCATCGAATCTCTGTAATTGGACTAATCTATCTTCCCTATATATGTGCGAGCAAGTGTTGTTCTAATATCAATCATGTTTATTTATGCCTATTAACATATTAAAGTTACAAAAAGGGTTATAATTTTGGAATTTGTTGGATTTAACAATGAAGATTGTGGAAAGATTTGGATTTGTTGAGAAAGGTACCTTATGCACGAGATCGACTAGCCGAATGTTACTAATGGTATCGGTTTCACGAAAGTTTGTTACAAAGCTGTCGCTAATGGCATCACTGACTGATGACACATACGATGTTCACGGCACGTATGAAGAAATTCAACTATTGACCGAGGCCATTCGGAGGTTTTAAATTCGGAAACAAGACTATTATTTCAACTAAGTTGATTTTTTTAAATCAAAACATGAATATATTATGAAAATGAAATGTTTTTCAGGTGGGATGTCAACATGAAAAACAATCTCCGAATTACCATCAAGATTACTACGAAGCACTATTGAATGTTTCCGTTGATATGGAGAGAGAAACGGGTGTCAACAGAGGATCGTTTCGGATGAAATGCGCCAAAGAAGCATTACGAGTTTTTTATTGAATTAAATTTTGAAGTTATTTTGCCACAATCTTTCGCGGAATAGAAAATTCAGGCACGAGGATCACGATTAGAGACCAAAGTTGACAATCCATGATCCTGTCTCGTCCGAAACGTAACTTACTTGACAAGTTCAATTCCTTCCACCACATACTTTGTCACATAAAAACAAGTTACAAATGTCATTTAGTTACCTATATCTATAAATTGTCATGATGGATGTTCATAAACCAAACCATAGTGTTCAAACCTTGTCACTTCTCCCACTTCTTGTCATTGGAGTGTCTCTAGAATTTAGATCCGAAATCGCGAACATAAGAAGATCTCCGTCATGACATGAATTATCTTTATAAGCTCATATGAAGTGTTGTGCTTCCAAAATATAATTTGTTTGGCTCTTTGTTGCTCCTAGAACTTATTTTAAAACGATAAGGAGGGTTTTGATAATTTTAATCAAATGTGGCATATTTTCACTTGCTCATTGTTTTTTATTTGAGCCTATGCTTTTTTTCTTGAGTAAAAGTAAAATAAACCTTGAACAATACGATAATAGGCAAAAAAACCCTGAATTTTGAAAAAAATTGCCTCAGGCAATTGTTGCACCTCTAACACAAATGACTAAGTGTTAGTGCAACCACCAATGTGAGTATTTTTATTTTTTTATTTTTCAAAGTTTATTAATTTTTCTAAACCTATTATCAGAATAACTTAAAATGTCTACAACATATCCACCGTATTATACAAGATAGAAGCTTAATGAATTTACAAGATTTATTATAATTTTTTTATTATAAAAAAATTAATTTATTAAAAATACGTATGTAATCCAAAAATTCTAATGATTTCAGAATTAACTCTTATAATATTTCTCTTTGAAGTTACAAAAAAAAAATCTAAGAAACATGACTTATGAGAAGTTTTGGATCATGTACGTATTTTTAATAAAATTGTGCAGATTATTTTGAAAGCAATATTTGTTCGGACTTTTTCACTAGCAAATTATTTTGTGTTTGTGAATAGAAAAATGATAATAAATTGTGTAAATTTTAAAACTAACTTCTTATAATTGTGTGAATTTGTAAAAAAAAAAATATCAAATTATTCTGAGAGTATATTCTTATAGAAATTGATAAATTTTAAAAACACAAATAAAAATACT
>QAOC01044679.1:288089-299370 GCA_003255005.1 Begonia fuchsioides
CGTTTTTTATACTGACCTGAGAAATCAAACGACTTAAACAAGATCATGTTCGATTAAAACTTGAAAATACGGCAAGTTCATGTTCTTACCTCGTTCGAGACCAAGTCGTTCATCAGCCTTGCGATTATATTAGTTGCTTTAAGAATCTTTGGATTCTCCATAAACCATTCGAAACCGGCATCCGAAACAACATCTCCCATGCAAAGATAAGCAGACGGCATGAACAAGGTAAAGCATGTGGTTGTAAGTCCAAACTCATAATACTCATCAATGGTTGGGGTCACTCTTTTATGGAACCATTGAGCCTCGCCATTGTAGGCATTGGAAAGTCTCTTCATCTGTAAACATATAGTCATAATCATATATATTTAACTTTATAATTAAATTTACGCTTCCAAATTTAATTCAGGCAAGAACTCGTACGGCTTCTTTGGCGCATTTCATCCGAAAGGATCCTCCGTCGATACTCGTTTCTCTCTCCATATCAACGTAAACGTTCAATAGTGCTTCATAGTAATCTTGAAGGTAGTTTGGGAGATTGTTTTTCATGTCGATATCCCACCTTAAAAACATTTAATTTTCATAATATATTCATGTTTTGATTATAAAAGGAAAATCAACTTATTTGAAATAATAGTCTTGTTTCCGAATTTAAAACCTCTGAATGGCTTCGGTCAATAGTTGAATTTCTTCATACGTGCCGTGAACATCGTATGTGTCATCCGTCAGTGATGCTATCAGCGACAGCTTTGTAACAAACTTTCGTGAAACCGAGAACTGTGGTTGAGGGATTGCGACGAGAGACCATAAGTAACATTCGGCCCGTCGATCTCGTGCATAAGGTAACTTGCTCAACAAATCCAAATCCTTCCACCATCTTCATTGTTAAATCCAACAAATTCCAAATTTATAACCCTTTTTGTAACTTTTAATATGTTGATAGGTATAAATAAACAAAACCTAAGTGTTCGTACCTTGTGATTTCTCCAATTTCTTGCTGGTGAAGCTTTTGGAGTTTGTTAAAATCCAAAACCGCGAATGTAAGTAAATCTTTGTCATGACCGGAAATTTGTTTGTAAGTTGAGATGAAGCGTCGTGCTTCGATTCTCGGTATGTTTCGCCGAAGAGGAAACTTTAGAGCATAAGTTATTTCCTCCGCAGCCTCGTGGCTTAGCTGACCTAACATGGCTTCCAACCTTTCTCTTGCAAACCCTAGTGCTTCATCGAGTATATGCTCGCCATGGAAGCCGTAGTTTGCTGCTTCATACAAGCTCAACAACCCTCTTGCGTCCTCTGCAATCTCGGCTTTGAACTTTCCCTCAGAATCTTTGAATTTGTTGAAGATATCTGCATGAACATGATTGATATGGAGTGTTTTTTTATGACCAACTGGAAAAAAAGTTCATTTTACATCTTCATACCGCTTGTGATACTGAAACCCTCTTGCCGGAGCAAGCGAAACAGTAGAGATTCGAANAAGATATCTGCATGAACATGATTGATATGAGAGTGTTTTTTTATGACCAACTGGAAAAAAAGTTCATTTTACATCTTCATACCGCTTGTGATACTGAAACCCTCTTGCCGGAGCAAGCGAAACAGTAGAGATTCGAAGCAAAGGTTAAACCCTGTATCGTTAGTTTTCCAATCAACGTAATTTTCGAAGATTTGTTCCAGCAATTTTTCGATCTCGGATTCGAAATGGTAGGAAACTCCTAACCGCTGGATCAAATCAATCAAATCTAGTTTCTGCATGGGGCTCTCCACCGGAGCTATCAACATGTTCTTGACCTTCTCTTTGAGCTTCTCAGCTTCTTCCTCCGCCAGGCTCTCCTTTTTCTTCGAAAAAATATCATTATCGACAGTGAAAACAAATAAAGAATATGAAAAGCAAGATTATAGAAAGAACAGAAATGGATATTTTGATTACCGAGTTTTGCGTATCGAACAGATGAAAATGATTCGCCCAAACAGTGGGAGGAAATTCAATGGAACGACGACCTCTAGGGGATAGAATTGAGACGGAAGCTTGAGACATTTTCAGTCAAAGGGTAGGTTTAAGGCTTGGAATAAGGGATACAAGGCTTGTCTGAGGGGAGGGTTTTGTGATTTGTGAAGTATCCTCGTGCAGTATTTATAGAGAGCCCTAAAGACCTTGTGTCCTTTATCTTCAAATATAAATATAATAAAAAATTCATACATTGAATTTTTAAATAAAATAAAAAAGAACAAGTTGTGAGCTCACGTTTCAAAATCCTTGATAGCATTGGACAAAAAGCATAATTTTTATTACTAATTACCTTCTTCGATCAAGAAATAATTGTACGCGTCGCTCAGTATCGAAGTACAACCATAGGTTGAATAATGATAGGGTAAACACGACCACTTACGAGTTTCGACCCAATTCGCAACTTTTGGGTTCAGTCGAGTTAATTGAAAAATTATTATTTTTTTGTGTTCGTTCATTTTTATTTCTTAATTAATGTATTTCGGTTAACTAAAAAAATCTATTGTTATCTCAGGTGACATATTTT
Organism: Begonia fuchsioides; assembly: GCA_003255005.1. Classification (NCBI taxonomy): domain Eukaryota; kingdom Viridiplantae; phylum Streptophyta; class Magnoliopsida; order Cucurbitales; family Begoniaceae; genus Begonia; species Begonia fuchsioides. The sequence continues at coordinate 290,624 of QAOC01044679.1, forward strand.
TAGAGGCTTCCTTTTTGCGTTTTTTGTAGAGAAACAAATCTCCATTTGTTCCTCATTCGACGCATTGAAACTAAATTATTTTTGGTTCGGTGGTGGAACCCATGTTGAACGGGAATATGAACTAATTAATTAAGCAGCCTAGACAAAATGTACATTAGTTTTTAATTGTGATTAAGGTTAGAGGGGTAGTGTTTTTAGTCATCATATGTAAAGCTTCCTAGACAGGAGAGAAGGTAATTACGATTGGACCTTTGATAGAGAACACCTATAGGTAATATACCTATTTGCATCTACATATTTATAATTACGTAAGGGAAAGAAAAATTGGTATCATCTGTCAACGCAGTTAAGTTTTACAGTTGACTCTTCTTTACAAAAGACATTACTTTTGAAAGTTTCGCAATTTTCTATTGAAATCACAAAAAAAAATTAGATTAATTAATTTTTTACCCTATTAATTTGGATTGGAAAATTGGTAAAAATAGGAAGTTCAAAGTTCAAGGTTTTTTTAACCTATTTCTACAAAACTTAAAAAATGTGAATAAAAATGAAAAAACTTGAAAAACTATAAAAATGTGAATAAAAATGACAAAAACTTAAAAGAAACTTTACAAAAATTAAAAAATGTGAATAAAAATGACAAAACTTAAAAAACCTTAAAAAAATGTGAATAAAATGAAAAAACTTTAAAAATGTAAATAAAAATGAAAAAACTTGAAAAACTATAAAAATGTAAAAATGACAAAAACTTAAACTACTAGTTTTCTAGAAACAAATAACTTAGACTTAATCCAGGCGGCTACTAATTTTCTAGGCTACCAAATGCTAATAAACTACTAGTTTTCGTATTCATTAATCTAGTTCATTGAACATAGCTAGTTAAACATCCATGACTTTTCTCTCTTTAACGAGTCGAGCTCAATAAACCTAGCAAGCAGAACGAACTGAAATTAATGAGCCGAGACTAACGAATCAAATATAAAAATAAAATAAAATAAACGTACTAGCCCTTAGCAAGATTCAACCACGAGAATAAAAATGACAAAAACTTAAAAGAAACTTTACAAAAATTAAAAAATGAGAATAAAAATGACAAAACTTAAAAAAAACTTAAAAAATGCGAATAAAATGACAAAACTTAAAAAATGTGAATAAAACGAAAATGTTTATTGTAGTAGTGTTGGATAATTTTTCAAGAGCCATTTTTTAGAAACAAATAACTTAAGACTTAATCCAGGCGGCTACTAATTTTCTAGGCTACCAAATGCTAATAAACGACTAGTTTTCGTATTCATTAATCTAGTTCATTGAACATAGCTAGTTAAACATCCGTGACTTTTCTCTCTTTAACGAGTCGAGCTCAATAAACCTAGCAAGCAGAACGAACTGAAATTAATGAGCCGAGACTAACGAATCAAATATAAAAATAAAATAAAATAAACGTACTAGCCCTTAGCAAGATTCAACCACGTGAATAAAAATGACAAAAACTTAAAAGAAACTTTACAAAAATTAAAAAATGAGAATAAAAATGACAAAACTTAAAAAAAACTTAAAAAATGCGAATAAAATGACAAAACTTAAAAAATGTGAATAAAACGAAAATGTTTATTGTAGTAGTGTTGAATGATTTTTCAAGAGCCATTTTTTAGAAACAAATAACTTAGACTTAATCCAGGTTGCTACTAATTTTCTAGGCTACCAAATGCTAATAAACGACTGGCTTCATGTTCATTAATCTAGTTCATCGAACATTGCTAGTTAAACGTCCGAGACCTTTGTCTAGTTCAAAGAGTCGAGCTCAATTACCTAGCAATCATAACGAACTGAAACTAACGAGCCGAGACTAACGAATCAGGGACAAAAAATAAAATAAATTGAACAAGGAACGGAGCCAAGGCAGCTATACAGCACTTGGCAGTAAAAAAAAATTAATCTAATCATTTTTTTTTATTNCTCTTATTTATTTGTTTAAGAATTCCGCACTAGAGTTTGGAAATAACTAAACAATTCGCACGAATTTGACTTAGTAACTAAAAAGTTTAGTTAACCTAATTCACCCTCACTAAGCTTAATCTCGATCCTACAAAATGAACTGTAGCACGAAGTTAATTTTAGCTTATAGAGTGATGCTAGTTGACTGTCGTATCGTGATTGATGCAATAAATAATTATTTTAATTATAATATATTAAATATATTTTAATTAAATAAATCACAAATCACACGTCGACGTGTACAATAAAAATATATGCTAGAAAAGTAAATATAGCATTTCTATTAGCTTAATTAAGGTATTTGAAGTTTGAAATTAGTTTAAAAATACTCCATTTTTTATGTCCAAAATGTATAATCTATAATCATGAATCATCAACAAACAAATTGGTCCGAATTAGCATTTAATTTTGTGCAAGAGAAATTAATAAAATTACTTTATTTTAAAATTAGCATTTCAAGTGAGATGGAGTTCAAGCAAAATACCCATAAAATGGACAACAAAATCAACAAAGAAATATTGGATTAAGAAAAAGAAATTAATTTCTAACCCGATATTATCATACCAAATTATATATAATTAATTTACTGATTTTAATTCCATAATTAGAAGCTAATTAATCTGCAATAGAAAGATGGCCCCATTGAATTGTATTCTTCCCCACCCAACTAATTGTTCATAATGCTACCATCTTTGCTCGTCTATTATTTACACTAACTTCCTCTACTTTATTCCTAAAAATTTAAAACTTTTCTATGCACACAATATTAATCAAATCAATCTACTAATCGATTTGATGTTGTTTGTATCATCGATGCTATTTGCGACAACACAGCTTGTTACCGCCTATAATGGTTTGAGATCTGGGGTGTGAAATCTCATATCGCTCAAGATAGAGACTAACGATGATTCTTAAATGAGTTTTATGCCATTACCAATACAATGCAGTTCGGTTTTTAGGCATAGGTCAAAAATAAAATTGTGCAAACTCTGATTGACAATAGACAATATTATATCAGTGGATTTGATAGCTCAACTATCCACATAAATAATGTTGATTCAGCTGATCGTAAGAGCTTGATAATATCGCATTATTCGATTGTGATTAAGGTGATAGATTAAGGGGATAATGTTGTACTAGGAGTTGATATTTTACTCTATATTTTCTACTAGTTTTTTTAATGCTATGTTATTCTTTCTAGAGGTGATGTATTAACTATTTCAAGTAAGTAATTTAGAGTAATAGAAGATAAATGGTGGGTATTAATTAACATTTAATATTTCCATATTATATTATGGTGATGTTTGTCATATTTTTTCATCTCATTCTTTCTACAATCGTGTTAATTCTTTGAGATGGAACATTGCAATATACTCGAACTTTAAATGATTAATATCTTTAAGTTCGAGATAAATATTAATTACTCATCTGAATCATGAAGGTAATTGCAGCGCTTACCTCTACTCTAAAAGCAGTCAATCAATACCTTGAATTTTATTATGATTTTAAAGAACATCATATTATTATGTTTTTCATTCATTTTAACGATGTTTCCAAATTAAGTTAATATGTTTTATTAGTAAATAGTGATAAAAATGTGAAGAAGATTATAGATTGATGTAAATTCTTGTTTTTGACTAAGAACATCATATTAGTTTAATGAATTCCTAAAGAAATTAGCAAAAATCGTTATTCGTAGTTTTGTTCTGATCTTTGATTTTTAAAACTGTGAAATCGAAAGCGAATCGTGAATCAAAATAAAACCCAAAATAAAATATAACCCAAAAATATATTTTGTTTTTCTTTAAATATGAAACTAAAGTGGGAACGAAATGAAACCACACCTTATTTTACTATCTAGGTTGGGTTGGGTTCCTCCAACCTCCATTCAGTTCTAGTTCCGGGATGAACGTGAATGATCCGAACCACCTCACCCCTAAATCCTAATTGAAATGGTTAGGAAGAAACAAGATATTACCCGTCTAGGGTTCATGAGTTCCAAGAAAGATAGAAAAATAGATCCGATTTCATGGAAACACTGTCAGTTTATGAAAATGCTGTAACCAAGTTTTATACAAATAAGTTTCTTCTTCACAAAAGTTTGACTGCAGCTGTTCTAGAGAAAAATTATATAAAATCAATTATATTGTATAAAACTGTACGAGATAAAAATAGATTTGCAGAGTCCGGCCGCCATTGAAGGCCGTAAGTCGCAGTTGCTGAAGCTTCTCCACCAAATATCTCTACAGCTTCTATTCAAATAGAAAAGATTTTCTTTTTTCAGTTTCAGTGTTCTTCCACCGCGGCTGGTTTGGCGAAGGAAGAATATGATCAAGAAAACCAGTTCATCCCCGGAAGTTGTTGATACGGCGGTCGGAAGATTCCGTGATCGGCTAAAGAACCCAGAACTGGCGTCGGAGTCTGGGGAATTTGGCTAAGATGAGTTGAAATGCAAGCGTTTGAGCAATTTCCGTCTGTTGTTGCGAGAGATTCGACGTTGTTCTCCAGTTCTGTTCTCTTGTTTATTTGATCGTGTTCTTCGCTCCAGAACAGCGATGGAAGATTCCGTTTTAGAGGAAGAGAATTAGCCATCGAAGGAGTTGACGAGAAGTGGCCGGAAATGGCCGCCGGACCACCGTCTAGAAAGTGATGGTCCACCGCTCCATAACAGCTAGACGATGGTTTCTGAAAATGAAGTCTCATCGAAGGTGGTACGTTTCCGATCAACTCATCCATGGAGTCATCCCCGTCGTGATCAACTGGCCTGTTCGAATTGTTCTTCTTGAAAATCCGGCATAAAACCCAATCATCAAGCTTAAAAAACAAAAACCCAGATCAAATTCAAACAATTAACATAAAATAAAAAATCAGAAAAATCTGATCGCTTACCCTAAGAGAGTTCTTCCTGCGACCATAATCACAGCCAGGCGGCTTATTACTGAGCTTATTCTCTATCAGCCTGTATTCATGCATGATCCAGTTAGTTTTGATTCCTTTTGGTGGCTTACCGCCATAGAATACCAGCGCCTTCTTTACACCAACTTTCTGATGACCGCCGCCGGAGGTTAAAATCGGTTTATCAGTTCCGGTCGCTTTCCAATACCCAGACGTGGCCGCCCGGTTCGGCCTTGCTCCGTTCGGATACTTCCGATCCCTCGGACTGAAAAAATACCACTCTTGCTCTCCAAAAGTCGCCTTTTCTGACCAGAACAAAATTAAGAAAAAACTCCATCTCAATTACAGTTCCGAAAGAAGATGACGAAGTATGAAACTGTTGTTGTGTTTGTACCAGGAAGCTCCCATGGATCGAACTTGTAGAGATCGACTTCGGCGATGATGGCGACGGGCAGTGGAGAAGAAGAGGCTTTTTTCTTCAGGTAGTGAACGACGAGCTCTTCGTCCGTCGGATGAAATCGGAAACCTGGTGGTAAGTTCGGCTGCGGAGCACCAGTTGAAGAGTCTGTGCTCTCCATTAAATTGCTCCAAGATGTTTCTAGGTTTCTCCCGCGCCGGCGCCGTCGCCGGAGAAGAAACACTTGGTTTGCAGAAAGAGAGCGAATGCGTGGAGATGGCGAAGCCGATGGAAGAAGAATCAGCACTGAAGCGGAAGGTTGAGATTTTAAGGTTGGAGCTTGTAAGTGTTTAATGTTGGCCAATAGCATTCTGCCACGTCACGAAGGTTAGAGTTGATTGGTGGATTAAAGTGACGTAATTGACTGAAATAGCCCTGGGTTTAGGCTTAATTTGGGCAAGAGAATGAAAGTGATGGAAGGTGGTTACAAGGTGGGGGAGGGAAGGATAAGTCGGTGATGGATTACCTGCCGTTGAGATAATGACACGTGTAATATCGAAACATATGTTCAAACGACACGTGTGTAAATCCTTGTGGGACTCAGAGGGCAAATTAGGAAAGAAATAAAATGAGATTACGAGGAAGAAGTTATCCTAATTTTGTTGTTATTCTCTTATTCTCATATTTACCTACTAGTTATATTTTTTTTATTATACAACTATCAAATATTAATTAATTTAATTATTTTTATTAATGTATTAAAATATAAATAATTATCTTGATAAATTTATTACATCAGTTGACGTTTGACACGCGAAATTATCATAAACTTAGTTTTTAATAATATTAATTTGTAAGTTAATAAATAACCATTAAAATTCATGTAATTAATTGATTCTTTGGCCTAATCGGGTGTGTTAGAGGAAAATCATGATTTGATTTGATACGGAAATTTTCTTGTAATAAGAAGTAGATTTTAAATAAAATTGAAAATTTATTTAAAAGAAAATTGAAAATATATGATTTCACAGAAAACACATATTGATGAAATTAAAAAATTACAATATCAATAGAAAAATACTCATAATTATAAAGCATTCATTGATAATTTATCTTATTTTTATCGTTTCCTTTGCAATAACATTTATGCAGGTTCCATTTTTCAGGAGTAAAAACTCATAAGACCGTAGCCAGAAGCATAGGTCAAGAAATTTCTAAAATCAAGTAAAACTCGATCAAATTCTAATAAAATCTTATATAAATCTTAAAATTGATTATAAACCCACTCAATTACTTAAAACTCGACTCAAATATAGTAAAAAATATATTTTNTTCATTTCGACATCAAATTTATCTGTAATTTTTTTTTAAATTAGGTTTGTAATTATCAAATAATTACTAAAAGAGTATTTGTGGTTTATATATATTATATAAATATATATAATAAAATGTAAAAGAATTTTGTGGCTTTTCAAGGGTTTTAGTTGTTTTTGCCATTTTTTGAATTACCCCTTTAATTATCATATGCTTATAATAACTACTTTGTTTCACCTTGTTGAGTGGGTCATAGTTCAACAATAAATATACAAATAAATAAATAAAGACCCACATATTTTCCTAATTTGAGGGTTTTTTTTATATAAATCTCGATCATTTTTAAACAATAAATATATAAATAAAAGAAGAAAAAATACTATTGTATACATCAATAATCTTAACGAGAATAAAATCACTGGCAGAAAAGAGAAATCAAGTATATAAATCGATTATTTAGTTGATTACACGTATTAACTTAAAAAGAAAGAAACTATAGTTTTCGAATTCCAACTTTCCGGACGAGTCATTTTCGTTGGAACTCTTTTAACAGTTAGGTATTAGCACGCATTAATCGTCTTTCCATATTCATTGTTCCGTTCTAACTGATGGTTTTCCATCCCTCGTCATATCTCGAGCAAGTTATTCAAATTCACGATAACACGCTAAGCACTATGAGGAAAAAGGGCCGAAATTCCTCATCTTCTAAACAGATTTTAAGCAAAGTCTGGAATGCATGACCTTTTCCATGTGAAACTAATCCCCAATAATTTGTCAAAATAAAAGGCAAGTTTTGTGATACTCGGTTCGCAATTGAATGGAAAATCTATTTTAGTATTTCTAATTGTTTTCAAGTAATTTGTTAAGAAGGCTTCGACGGTCGTCTTTCTTCGTTCACTCGATATGTAANGTAACTCGAATAATCGACCTTTGAAAAATAACTCAATAATCAAAGGATGATTGACTGGATTTTTCAAAATCTTAGAAAGATGAGTTGAATCTGATATTAGTTCTTTCATATATGATCGAAAACATTAACGTGTTTTTAGACTATCGTTTTTGAAAATATCTCGGAAACGAATGAAATATCTTTAAGGCAAGTGATTATCGGCATTAAAATTTTGAATTTTCTATGCCGAATAAACAGTTGCTTTGGCTTAACTATTTTCGGACGACTTCTCGTGATCGTGATCGCGATTGGGTGCTAATCCGAAGCGGAGAAAATAGTTCATGCATTTATATTAATCTTATTAATTATCATTCAGTTCAATGTACTTGCGATAATGTATTTGATAAATGATGGTAAATTAAAGAAGGGAAATGTAAGCCAATAATTAGAGATTAATCCAAGGCAATCAAAGAGGTTTTAGTGGCTCGATTGTGCTTAACCTTATATAGAAAATGGTAGTCACTCGGATTAATTAGAGGTTGCTTTCATAAACCTTTGTTTTCAACCTAAATATTAAATAAAAATTTCCTTCTTCATTTTATGGAAATAAAAAATATATATGTTAAAAGAATATCAAAGTAAAGATAATTTCTTAAATAATACTGGGATCATCACTTGCGATTCTATGAAATCCATACTGTTAGTGATTTTTTTACATGTACGACCACCGTTCAGGGATTGGACTGGTTTTCACGATCCGTTCTTGGCTCGGTCCCGGGCTGTTTATGCTATTTTAATAATGAACAATAAACTGTTTCAATAATGAACAAAATTAAAATAAAAAAAAAATTAACGGAAAATAGAAGAAAGAGCAACTGCCAGAGAAAGCTAAGCGAGGAGAAGTGAAGTTGAGGAGGTGATTGCAAGAGAACTGGCCGACGACGAAGAACGAACGCAGGAGCAAGGATCGTCGATCGGGAGGAAAGCGAGTGGGATGGGGTGCTGAAAGAGAAATAACATTAGGGTTAGGAATAAGATGAACTGGATCGTAAAACTGGATCGTAAAAGTCGATTTTTCTTGTTCTATTTTCCTAGAATACTTGCTAGGATGTCAAAAATTATCAGTGCAAGGAATGTAATAAATAATTACTTACTACATTAATCATTGTTTGACACGACAACAGATATTCCAAGAGAGTGAATAAATATAGAAACCTAGCATCAGTCTTTTAAAAATAATGTTACATTTACTCTTTT
>QAOC01044691.1:0-11023 GCA_003255005.1 Begonia fuchsioides
ATGGTAACCCAATACGAGCAAGAATTGGATTCCGCCATTGACGGGCAGCTGGTGTGAATCTGAAAGTACTAAAAAATGGAAGATGATCCTGGAACGCGAAGATCTGAATTCCATGGTCAAATTCGCCGTTATAATAATAACAACTGACGACCACGTGAATCGATACAGGGTAAAATTCAAATTATAATAGCAGCGGCCAGGCGATGACATTGATTGTAATAATTTAGTATTTAAAGATGGAAATTGGCAACGGAAGTCAAATTTGGTTGAAGGGGCATAAACATGAACCATTATTGATTTTTCCAATTTGTAAAAAAATAGAAATCTAGGGTCGGTTTTGGTTCTTATATCATTTTTATATCCAATTCTATTGGGCAGATTTGTGTGGTAGCAGGCCCTTCCAAAGCGATAGGAATTGGCATTTGGACTTCCTTGGGCGATACTACACTTTTGGTATGTCCCGTGTCGGCAGCGTGGGTGGCGTAGGCGTACTTTGGGCGACCATTACAAGTCACATTTGTTAAAAACTCTAGGCCACGTGAATGTCATTTAAGATGATGGGAGAGGCTTGCAAATGGCCTACAATTTGGCTGCTCAAAACCGGCATTACTGTCCTGTCTTACCCATATATCACCATAATCTTCGCTATTGTGGCTGCTCATGTGGGCTACGGCTATGGGGCTCACTTGGCCGAGCTGTGCTGAGACGAGTACCCGAGATGGGCCAGGATGGTGCTGTGGTTATGGCGGAGTTGGCTCTCATAGGAGCTGATATACAGGAGGTCATTGGAAGTGCCATTGCGATTAAGATTTTGAGTAATGGGATTTTACCTCTTTCGTCTGGTGTCATCATCACTTCTTTCGATTGGTAATCTTCTCCCATCCATATGATTTTCCCCTTCGATTTCTAAACATCCTTGGAAAATGTGTTCTTCTTTGGCTGCAGCTTCATTTTTCTGTTTCTAGAAAACTATGGTGCAAGGAAATTGGAGGCATTCTTTTTTGCCGTCCTTATCGCTACAATGGCCGTGTCATTTGCATGGATGTTCGCCAAAACAATGCCTAGTGGATCCGAGCTTCTTCTCGGTAGACAATGCTCTCTTTCGTTGCTTGAATCTCTCTTCTTTTTGTTATTCCTATCTATCATGAAATTAAGTTTTTGCTGCCTCTGCAGGTATTTTGATTCCAAAACTAAGCTCTCGAACGATTCGCCCGGCCGTTGGAGTAGTGGGATGCATAATCATGCCCCACAATGTATTTTTACACTCTGCCCCGGTTCAATCAAGAGAGGTCGACCCTCGAAAGAGAAGCCAGGTTCAAGAAGGTCTCAGATACTAATCCACAGAGTCCACTGTCGCTCTCGTCCTCTCCTTCGTCATCAACCTCTTTGTCGCGACAGTTTTCGCAAAAAGATTTTATAACACACAAATTGCGGATAGTATTGTGTGAGATGGTGACTCTTCTCTGCCACCTGGAAGTTAACAGCAAGTTAGTTATAACAAATAAAAGGGAGAAAAGAAAACTAAAAGAACGTATTATTCATGGTCTTTGGTGTGAAGAAAGAAAAGAATATATCAACAGAAAGAGAAACTGCAAGCTTCTTATTATAAATCCAAAAGGATGAGCTCTCAGGAAATAAGAGAGAGGAAGAAACTTATCTGTGGAGATTTCGGAGAGAAATCTGGCTGAGCGGTCGGTGGAAATCGCTACGGAAGAAGCTAGGTTTTTCGTCGAAGAAGGAGAAGGAGCTGCTCTCTGGTTTCTTTTCTCCAGATCTGGACAATAGATCTAGTTATTGCTGTGTTTGTAATCGTTTACCCTGGGGATAATAGAAAGTACCTGTTTCTCACCGTGGATGTAGGACAATTGGTAAAATTGTCTGAACCACGTAAATCTGAGCGTCAAAATCTTTTTCCCTGTTTCTGCTTAAACGACAACGGAAAGAATTAAACGCAACAATTGGTGCGGTGAGCGTGGAGATTGTCTAAGTGCAGAAGAGTTCAATCAACGATCAGAAGGAAGAACTATGGCTAAATTCGAAGCCTCAATGTTCACAGGCAGCAACGATTTTAGCCTTTGGAGGATTAAGATGCAAGCCTTGCTAGTCCAGCAAGGGGTTGCACAAGCCATCAACGAAGGGGCATTTGCTAAGTTGAAAGAAACAGATAAAGACAAGGCTGAGGAGATTGAAGCAACAGCTCATAGTGCTATTCTTTTATGCCTAGGAGATGAAGTTCTTCGGGAAGTCACAAAAGAGGAAACAACACTAGAGGTATGGCTCAAACTTGAATCTCTATATATGAAACGATCTCTTGCTAATTGTTTATACTTGAAGAAAAAATTATACAATATGGAAATGGATGATTCTACCGAAATCAGAAAACATATTGATGAATTTAACAAAGTAATTCTTGATTTGAATAATATCGGAGTCTCGGTGGAAGAGGAGGATCAAGCAATCATACTCTTGAGCTCATTACCGAAATACTACGATAATTTTGTTGATACTNCAATCAAGGATTTAAATTTCGGCTGCATCATCGATTTTCTGTTAGGGTGTTACACGAGTGTGTTCAAGTGACCACGGGATATGACCTCGTGAATGATGAGTGTTTCTTTTGCTTCATGAGACGCTAGGCCTTCTGCTCCGTCTTTCTTGCGGTGTGGAAATTTTTGTATTGTAATTCCTAGCATTCTCTTTTTTGGCGCCGTTTTGGGTCGTGACAACAACTCCTTATGAAAGATGAGAGATTGCATTCTACATAACTTGGTTTGAAGGTTCTTCAACAAGAGATGTAAACGGCTTCAATGGCAGAAACAAAAAACAGAGCAAATCCCTTCGATCTGAGAAGAAGCCCAATGATCCTTGAAAGTTGAAATTTTAGGAGCGCTGAATAATTCAATCAGCAAATGTCATTTTCATGATTTTTGAGTCAACACACATTTTTCGGGTTGGAATAGTGAGGTTCTCTGTTTAGACGAAGTCTTGCCGTCTAATTTGGTTATTTGAGGTGAAAATTGTGGCAAAAGAAACAATCTTTGTTCTAGTTTGTACTGATTATCGTTTTTTAATTCTTAAAAAACCAATTTTTGTTTGTTTGTTTGTTGGCTTCGTAATTCTTGACATCTCTTTCATGCTTGTCATATTTTTTCCTTTTCTTTTTCCACGTCTTTTTCTAAGTTTTAAAATGCAATTTGGACTGAAAAATATAAGAATATTAGTAAATAAAGGATTTTATCTTCGACCCAAAAGAAAAAAAAAACTTCAAAATCATATTGCATCGAAATTGCCGCGGGTGATGATCATCTATCAAGGATTCAAGATAGGGTGAAAGGGTATGACTTGATTCTCTTATTCAAGTTTCACTTTCAAAGATGAAAATTTGGCATTGAAGTCGCTCGTCAATGGAGATTTTTACCCACTTTTTCCTTGTCCTCCACCTTCACAACTCGCACTTTTCTGTTTCGCCTACCTTATTGACCATATACAGTCAACAAGGACCAAATAGAGAGGGAGGAAGCGAGAGAGAGCGCCTCTGCTCATCTTCTTCTTCTTCTTCTTCTTCTTCCATTTTTTGCTTCTGAAATACACTTTCAGGTCTCGTTGTCACTTGATCTTCGACTTGGATCCATGTATGTTCTATGATGCTAACATCTGCATTTTTAGTTGCAAATTATGTAGCATTTTTTATTTAGATAATGGGTTAGGTTGATTGGCGTTGATTTTGCCTCTGTTCGTTGAATAGTTTCAGCGAAATTCCTGGTCTCCATCTTTTTCTTTCCGTTTGCCGATTTTCGTTTTGGGGGAAACTTTTTTCTCCTCATTCTGTTCTTTATTTTTGCTCGAAATGCAAAAATCTAGCAGTTTTTTTAGAGCTTGATTTGTTCTCTTGGCACAGGTCTATGGAGATGTCATTGCCGAAACAACTTTGGAGCCGCGTCTCTACATTTTTTGATTTATCATCTGGGAAAAACATAGAACCGATTCTGAAGCATTACCAAGAAGCTGAACAGTTTATGAAGCAGATGAACTCAGTTATAGAAGCACTTGTTGATCTTGAAGTACAGTTTGATGTGGATGATCATGAGCCATTTGAAGAACTAATTCATTTCGTGGACAAATTGATCGAGCATTACGAAAAGTGGGAACCATTTTCTAGCAAAGTGTTCTTTGTAAGTAGTGTTTTTTGTTTCTCTTACCTTACTTGTTATATGAAGTAGCGTTATCAAACTTCGTGTTGAAGAAAGTGTTGGGAATCATATATTTGCTTGTGGGGTACATAATCCCAACAAAAATTCAGGTTGGATTTGGTTCATATGATTAAGTTTGAGTAGATCGACGCTGAATTTCATTCGGGCATAGTTAGTGAAGCTTCACCAGTTCATTTGCAAAGAAACACACGTAAAAAACTGATACGATCTTCTTCCAAAGATTTATTCTTGGATTGGGTAACAACTCATCTCTCTGTCATGGAGGAGGACACATAGAGAGTTGAGAGAAAAGAGAAGAAAAGAAGACGAAGGCTAATAACTTGATTGAATATTGATGCCTTCCTTTAGGGTTGATGCCTATTAAATATGCTACACAATTACTTAAATTGAATTAGGAAATATTTGAAAATAGGAAACTACCTAATTTGAATTAGAAAATACTTGAAAATAAGAAACTTAACTTAAATTAAACATAATCTATAATTAAGGTAATAATATCGATAATTGGAAAATAATATTAAAGGAAATGAATTTCTAATTCTTTTTCATAAAATATTATTTTCCAATAAAAGAATTTACGGGTGTTATGCCCGTAACAAAAACTAGAACAATCCTGAGGAACAATCTGAAGTCAGCCATTGAACACTGCCTTGCCATGTTGAGACTTATATTTGAGTTTACTTTTTTATTCTGTTTATGAATCTTAATTCACATAGAACAGCTGAAATTAGGTGTTCTTTTGTTGACTCCTGTTTAGATTTGTTGTGAAACTAGTTCATACCTGGTCTTTTTTGTCATTTGTTTTTTAATTCAAGAGTCATTTTCCTCCCTTGGGTGACACAAATTGAGGAGCAACTTTATTCAAGCAAAACCTCAGCCCACATCCTTAAATTATTGTTTTCTTGAGTAGTTTTTTGCTTTTCTCGATGAAAGGGAGAGAAAAAACTTATTCCTTCTCGCATTTTGCAACTTGTAAATCTAGGACTGTCTTGAAAATCTGAGATTACTATGATGATGGAATTTGGGGCATTTTCATGCAATGAGCGTGTAATGTTAAGCCTAATGGTTTTTGAAAAAAATATAAAAACCAACTGTCTATGTTTCACCATATTCGTCTCTTTTTCCTTTGTTTAGGTTCTGAAAAGTGAAGACCTGATATCAAAGATCAAAAAACATGCCCTGGTTATTATCCAACTTCTGCAGACTTCAAACGAACGAATTAATGCAGCATTGACGCCAAGTGAGGTATATAAGAATGGTTTTATTGTTTAAACCATACAATATTCTTTATTTTCCCCGATGGTTTAAATATTTTAATCGCAGCAGTGGGTCGAAGAGATTGAGCGCAAGAAATCCGAACGAATGTCAACTATCATAAACGAAGCTCTTAGATACCAAGTAGAAGGCAGGCGTCCCAGCTCAGGCATGCTGGTGAAAATGGCAGAGTGCCTGAACTTGAGGACAAACCAGGATATTCTGATCGAGGCAGTAGCACTGCAGAAGTTGAAAGAGAATGCTGAACAAGCTGAGCAGATCGAGGAAGCTGAGCATATTGATCAAATCATATGTCTTCTGATATCCATGCATGAGCTTCTAATTGAAATTAAGAAGTCTCGAATCCGTAGTCCTGTAGAAATACCTGCCGATTTGTTCTGTCCCATCTCTCTTCAAGTAATGACTGATCCGGTGATTGTGGCATCAGGACAAACGTATGAACGGAGTTTTATCATGAACTGGATTGACCTCGGCCTTGGTGTTTGTCCGAAGACAAGACAGAAATTGCTCAACACTGATTTGTATCCCAATATTATCGTCAAGGCCCTTATCACAAACTGGTGTGAAATAAACGATGTGAAGCTACCCGATGCCACTTGTACAGTGAGCTTAAACAGAACTTTGATTGAACTCAGTGAGCGTAAACCCGATAAGAAGGTAAAGTCATCCAATGAAATCGAGGAGGAAGCTCCTCCTTATGCCAGTCCTATGGCAGAAGGTTCTCTGGTGGCCAACTTTAGTAATGACCTTGATATGGATGATCGACAAACAGCTGACTCGAGTGGAAGTGATTTTCTAGTTATGGAGGAAGAACCAATGCAAAATATCAGTGGAACTGCAACTGACCCGAATGAAATTTCTAATCTTAACTCTTCTCGCACAACATCAGACGGTGCTGGTGAAGCTTCTCCGGTCCCAACTACTATGACTAAGTATGGAAGAAATGAGTTTCAGAAGGTTAAACCAGAGTCGCCACTTAGATTGAAGGATGGACCATGTCAAGACCAGCCTCCTAGAAGGTCGTTAGTGAATTCTATCCCTGGAATAGTATCTTCGTCCGGCACTGGAGCCGGCAATGACCTTTATGGGATTGAATTCCGCATAAAGAATCTAGTTCAGGAATTGAGGAGCACTTCGTACGATATTGTACGAGAGGCTACAGAGCAATTACGGATGCTTGCAAAGCTCGACACAGAAAATCGGATCCTGATTGCAACTTGCGGAGCCATCAACCTTTTAGTTAATCTACTCCACTCTCCTGATAGTAAGATCCAGGAATATTCTGTCACTGCCCTTCTCAACTTATCGATCAACGATAATAACAAAAGCATCATTACTGAGGCTAATGCCATAGAACCACTGATTCATGTCCTTGAAACTGGCAGCTCAGTGGCAAAAGAGAACGCTGCTGCTACCCTTTCTAGTATTTCAACGATAAGAGACAATAAGATCAGAATTGGAAGTTCTGGTGCAATCCAACTATTGATCGAATTGTTGGAGAAGGGCAGTCCGAGGGGAAAGAAAGATGCAGCCACCGCCCTGTATAATTTGTCGTTATCGAGTGAAAACAAGGTCAAGATTGTTAAAGCCGGTGTTGTGAAACATCTGGTGTACTTGATGGACCCGGCATATGGTATCGTGGACAAGGCCGTTTCGGTGCTGGCAAATTTGGCCACAATTCAGGATGGTAAGACGGAGATCGGTCAACACCCAGGTGGCATTCCTGCATTGGTCGAGGTAGTGGAGCTGGGCTCTGCTCGGGGAAAGGAAAGTGCAGCCGCAGCCCTTTGGCATCTTTGCTCTGCCAGTAATAAATTTGGTTGGGCGGTGCTACATGAAGGAGGGGTTCCTCCGTTGGTGGTGCTGTCTCGATCGGGCACCCCGAGGGCCAGAGAAAAGGTCAGTTTTTTCTTGTTGGTTCTCAATTTTTAATTCATCAAAAGAGTAGGTCGATGTATTCAAACATCCACTTTTAACGCCTCTGGTTGATTCCAGGCGCAGTCACTTCTGAAACATCTCATGGCTCTGCGACCTGGCAAAGCGGGAAGAGTCTGATTTTTGGGAAAACGACCATCCTTGGCCTCGGTTTTGCATGGACATGGTATGTCGATCGATCTGAGATATCATCACCCTCCCCGGTCTAAGATGCTTGGTTGTTTTTGCAATTCGCACCAATTGAAAAAAATGATAAATATTGGGAAAGTTTGAGAAAATAGATATGATTGTATATGTTGTTATTTCCTTGATCCGAGCTGTAAAGTGAGATTACTCAAAATGAATAGAAGACATCATTGCAAAATTGTAGGGAGAATACAAAAAGGAAGAAGCTCATACTTCTAGTGCAAGTCAAAGTTTTCGAAAGTCACCAAGGCCAACTAGTGCTTAGGACAAACTCCTTCCACCACTATTTACTCTATGTTTTATGAGAGTGAACATATTGCATAAAAGAATCTAATATGTTAGAATTGGATCGTTATTTGGTCTAGAAATTAGAGACTTTTGAAGAGAGTGCGGAAACACTATCATGGCGCAAATTAGATCGTTATCTAGCGTTGACCAAAACTATAAGCAGTATATTGTTCATTCATTTTAATTTCTATGGTCGCATCAGAATTTACTCTAAACTGTAGTAATCGTGTTCTTGATGCATTTCATAATTCTCTATCATAAAAAATAGTTGAAACTCTAGTTTGCGGACCAATTTTTTCAATTTTTAAAAATTAAAGCCAACTCAATGATGTAGCCCCTAGTAGTATTAAGTCTATGACGAAGGTATTTGATTAAACTTTTTACCTTATACATGTAGTTGTATTATGATTAATGACCGAGATGTTCTTCATTTTTATTTTGTAGACTGCATGGTTGATGGTAGATTCAAATATGATGATCAATCGATGATTTGATGATGAACTTACTTTTTTTTTTTATGGACTTGATTTATTTTAAGTGATGATGTTTAATTGATGTTGAATTTAATTAATTTTAGTTGATGAATGACTTCTTTGATACTCTTATTTTAATTGAAATATGCATTTATTAATAATATTTTTATTCTTAAAATAGTGTAACTAGCGTGAGACTGGACTGTGAGAACTAGTCTAGGTTCGAGACGGTCCAGTGGGTAAAAAAATCATAGGTGCCGGGTGAAATCATATGGAATAAATCCACCCAATATCACCCTCTTTCGGGCTCCAAGGAGCTCCATTTCGTAACCTTCATCCTCCATCATTTTCACATCATGAGCATCCGCTTTCAACGAATCTCAAACCTAGAATTGCGAATCTCAGATCCAAAATGTGTTAGGATAGGACTGAGTTTACCTTGAGATCGAGTAATCATCCATCTTCCGATCATACGGGGATAAGATTAGGGAGAAGAAGAAATAATTAAAAAGATATTTGAGGGCTAAGGCTCCTTTAAATAGACTCAATAAACCTACCTAGATAAAATTAACTAAGATAAAACTGATCTCTTAGACTATGATAAGACTTATCTATTAGACTAAGATAAGACTAACATAGATGAGACTCATCTCTTAAATTAATATATGACTACTAAAATAAGATTTATCTCTTAGATTAAAATAAGACTAGTTATAAAATAACAAATAATAGTAGATAATTAGATCTCCTAAGAGGAACTTTTTAACCTTGCAATTATTTTCGTAAATCATACGTGGCTGTGAGTTATTGGTCATTCTCTTAATTAGAAAACCAAAGGTAGGGCAGACAATCTGGCCTCGCGAATCTCACAGTACAATCTGATATAATTGTCAATCAACCACGTGTACGGTGTCGATTGAAACATGAGAACGCGTACGTGATTCGCTCTAATATTGCCTTTTTCTTTAACAATGTTATACATAAAATTAATTTTTATATAAATTTACCATTAAAACAGACTATTTTTTCGTTATTAAGATTTAAAACACATTATAATAATTACGTAACGTCCACTTGTAAATAAAGCCTTCGGAGCAAAATAAATTTGCGCCTCCACTAATAAATGTTGATTCCTTAATATTAAACGTTAAACTATGACGTGAAATAAAATAAAATATTAATTTATAAACAATTAAATGAATAATAAGTGAATGGCACATAATCGTGGGAGATTTTTCTGAGGAATTCAACCAATAATCAAAGATAAAACACCACAAACAGAAGCTAAATTTGTTGGTACGTGGCATGATGTGTCTTCCTTGAGGGTCGGCGCACCTTTATCAGAAGAATGCGCGCACGCGGGGCTCAAATTTGGGTTGCGTACGGTAAACGGGAATTTGGCTTGTGCATTTTGTGAAGTTGGTGTCACATCCTCCTTACGTAAGTAATAAAATAGTAATCTTAAGAGGAAAATCATATGTAATATTTGGTCACTTACTTTACTTCATAAAATGCATACAAAACTTAAACTATGTACTTAAAACGTAAATCGTAGTGGTCAATAATATTAAGTTATACAACATACATTGCAAAACATTTCTTACATAACATTGTATTCAGCAAAACTAAGTACTTAAAACGTTTTATTTACACATGTATAAACTTTTCAAAACATGTACTTGTTCGTTTTCATACATCTCCCACGGGTCGACACTTAACGATTCAAACCTTCAGCGTGGAATGTCTTCATCCCGATCTGAAAATTCTACATTAAACATGGAGGGTTATCACCCTCAACGTCTTCTTCATCACCTACATCACAAAGCTTAAACAATGAGCCTAAAGCTCAGTAAGAAATCAGGTGATCCTACATGCCTAACATGATCATGAACTTTTCATAAAACATGCATATTCATTTATTTCTTAACATTTCATTGACATTTTCTTAACTTTTATCCGTTTGGGCGTTACGTATCGTCATCCCCTCACAGATCCGTTTCATAACACTTGTCCGCTTGGGCATTACGTATCGCCATCCCCTCACGGAGGTGTTTCATAGCATTTCTTATTTCTTAATTTCTGTCCGTTCGGGTGTTACGTATCGCCACCCCCTCACAGATTTGTTTCTTAACCTTTATGTACAATTCATGCATGAATGATGAGAGTGTTCCATACCACGCTCATCAATCGTTGGGCGACATTTGAAAACCATGCTTGAAAACATTTTCGTATTCTTTATAAAACATGATGCATGATACTTTCGTGCAATGCTGAATAACATTTCATGCTGTATTTGTAAACATATCTCTCTATAGCATGCTTAACTTAAAAACAATCAACATAGCACATTCGTCTCCAAAGGTAAGTCCATTGACTTCTATAGCTATTTTTTATTATTTACGTACTTAAGCGATACATAAATACATACATCCACAATTCAATGGCAATCATACACCAATCAAACCCATATTATTGGGTTAGTGCACGGTGTGATGCACCCCAAACAGAATCAATACATAATATCCTACATTTTTATCTTACGTAACTCCTTACTATCTACCAAACAAAGCCTAACACTCTCTTTGTGATGTAGTCCCACTTAAGGGCCAAACAAGAGTGAGATTCACTTACATGTCTTCCTTGCTTAAGTTTGTC
>QAOC01044691.1:11178-64093 GCA_003255005.1 Begonia fuchsioides
AACTTCAAATTGTAAGTTTAAGATTATCAAATGTACGAAATACAAAACATCGTCCAAAAGTTCACATTTCCTTAGTTCAGTTTTCATTCATCAACTTCTAAAATGCATAACTTTTTCACCAAAACTCCTATTGAGTTGTTCAACCTATCAATATTCTCCTTTTGATGTCTTCAACAATTTCTTAGAATACCACTTTGTCAATTAAGCTCATTGGTTGCATGATAAAATGGGAAAACCGAAACTATCTCATTATCGATCTTTAACCCGGTTGTTGTTACCAATCTGTAAGTTTCCGAAACTCATAACTTTCTCTACGAACCTCCAAATAAAGAAATTATTGTTGCTATAGTTTCATCAACGAATCTACTTAATTTCATTAGAAGGACTTAAACTCATTTAAAGAACTTATCTCCTTTAAAATCAGATAACTTTGTTCATCATTCAACATTGATAGAACTTACAGTACTTGGAAAAGTCGGGTGTTACAGTTGGTTTGCAGAAGCGAATTATGATGGAAATAATGGGGAATGGTCGAATAAAAGTGGAGATTGCTCGGTGGAATATGGGAATGACTCGGGAGGTGGAAATATGGTGAAATCGGACTTGTGGAGGAAAGGGGTGATTGCTCGGTGGAGGGGATGGACTCTTTAGAGTTTTTGGATGTAGATGGCTGGACAATTTGAACACTTGAGCAATCAAAGTGTTCTCCTCGGTAGACCTCGCCCGCATTAGGATGTGACGCACCGATCGTACGTGTGAGGGTTGACATTCTCGGCCGGAGATGACTCACCGGAGAAGTATACGTCGGAGGGAGCTTCGACTGGTTAAGAAGAAGGTGCAATGCACAATTTTTACTCAAAAATTCTCTTTACCATTCAAGTGTAAGGTTGATACACTTAAGTACTAAAAACGTAAAAGATAAAAAAAACTAAGAAAGACAATTTAAGCCCTTGGATGACTCGCCTAATATTGCTTCGGAAGGTCTCTGGTTGACCTTAGGCTCGGTTCATGAGGATTAGCACAGTTGGCTTGGAGTCTTGACCGAAGGTGATCGTGGTTGACCGAGAGGGTGCATCGGGTGGGCGGAGCTCCGAATAATGAGAGCATGGCTCGAGCCAATTTGGATCTGGGGCTTCTAAAGTTCTCTCGGTGGTCAACTCAAAGTAGCGCATGATCTGGTTCTTCTGTGGTCCGATAATGACTCGTGCATGTGCGTGGGCGCATCCGAATGGGCCAGGTTGTGCATATCCGAATATCAAGGGTTCTGTGCGGTTGTTTTGCAAAGCTGTTGCTCGAAGATCCTCTAATGATTTAACAGCTTGATCACGAATTTTATGAATGAAAATCCCTTGAGGCTCATCGGTTGTTGTCGATCGGCCTTGCACGCGTGCTCGGTGGATACTCTTCGGACATCTTGAGATTTGTCCGTGTCAAATTCAAACATTGTCTTTTCCTTGACCAAATAACCAAAATACTTAAAGATTTAGGTAAAGTGGCTGATGGAATTTGGTCAAGGTCTTCTAGTGGGTCGAAGGTGAGCCGAAGCTTGACCGTGGGTCGGTCAATGTTCGGCCAAGGTAGTCCTTCGCGGGCTTTCGCCTATTGGATCTGCGTTCTTCCTCTTTGGGCTACTTTTCTCTTCCTTCTCTAAGGATAAATGTTGGCTAAGAAAATAAAACTAAGTGTGACTGAAAATAGAGTTCATGGTTGAACACTTGATCCTTGGGGATTTGGATCGAGCGTTCTTCCATGTCGGTTTATTCCAACGGGCCGACGACTGAGTCTTGGTTGGTCGTCGGATCACGATCGTGGGGCGCCCATTGGGCGTCAGACGTGTTGCGGTCGAGGGCCTCGGCTGTGACAATGACCGGTGTGTCGGGCGTGTCATGGTCAGGAGTTGTCGGACACCATGTGATCGAGACCTTAGGTTGTTCCCGATCATGTTCGGAAGGTAATTCTGTGACTATGTTTCCTGCAAAATAAACAACTTAGTTAGTAAAATCTCTTGTGCTCGTCGGGTCCATCTTGAGATTTGTCCGAGACATGGCAAAGCTTCTTCCCTCTGTATCTTTTGATAGTCTTGACAAAAATCATGCAACAGAATCTTAAGAACATATACATAAAATAAAAATTGCAGCACCCCGATAAATATTGTGAAAAAAATATGCATCCTAAATGTAATTTTCTTCTGGCCATAAAAGCTTTAGAGCATCGTTGCCTGTAAAAAGAAAGAACTACTTGAATTTATGGAAGAATCGGTATTTCTTTTATTTACTTTAAATTCATGAATATATGGCTTGAAGAGCAAAAGACGATTCTACCAATATGAGATCATCTTAGGAGATCAAAATTTACGTTCAAACTAAAAGTTGAAAACGTAAAGACAACTTGTTCAACTAATGCTTTCAACCAATTAAATTTTCAAGATTTTATTTTGGGGTTGTTGATGAGTCACCGAAAATGGAGATTACTTAGGAAAAATTCACTCTAGCTATTAGTTTCGTTATGGGTTCTACCAGATATTCATCCCTTTTAAAGAGATAACTCTAAATAATAGCAATTTACGAGGTAATATTTCATTCATCGTCATCAAAAGGTGAAATTTCTCACCTCCATGGCTCCCACACCCCTACCTGATAGATTGTGAGAGGGTAAGTTACGGTGATTTAGCAGCCCAGAGATAAGAAGCTTTCTTCCTGATACCTCAAGAAGCTACCCAACATTGGGGGTAACAACTCTCACACTAGGGCAGCGCAGGATTCGAACCCTGGTACTTGTTATCAGACAATATTTCATTCCTCGTTCCAAAAGAGAGGAGAATAACAATGTTAAATTATTTTCATTAATAATTTTTACAACATATTTTAAGAAAAACCTCACTATAAAAAAGTATTTAGAATCAATATCATCTGAATTCTACTAGGCCAGGTTTCTTACATCAGTTTTTGGATTTCAATAGCCGAATTAATTATACCAATGTCTATCGTAGTTTTATCTAAAAGTGGGTTGTAAACCTAAATATCAACAATCTTGTTTTTTCTCTGCTTATTTTTTGCCATGTATTCAACAAGTAACTCACAGAGAAAAATGGTTAACATTGGTGAAGAATAGTCCTTCACATATTGCCAAATGGAGATGCATCAAACCCACAATGTGTAGGCTTAACATGCTTAGTTACATGATGATAGAGCCTATCAAGCAGCAGAGATGAAGGAAACAATATTGGAATTGAGAGATGCAACTAACAAGAACAAAAGTTGGTGAGCAATTGATGGAAACTCTCATCTCTCCTTCAAATCAATCAATGAAGGCTCAATCTTTCCCAATATTAAAGAGGGTATTCTTAAAATTTTAGAATTTTTAGCTCATACACGTATTTTTTAATAAATTAATTTAGTTTTTGATAATAAATTTTAATAAATCGTTTAAAATTTACAAAACTTTCAAAAATATCTTTTTTTACTGTGTCAGTATGTAATAAAAATTACAAATCATTTCGATAATATATGTTTAAGAAACTCAACAAATTTTAAAATAAAAAATAAAAAAAAACTCATGCACTGACGTGATAGACGGAAGGTGAACTACTCCCACGCAGAGGTCACTTGAGAGTGAGGTGAGTGGGTGCCCTGATAACTGGCCGCCACAAGGTTTTTTTTTTTATCGTTTTCAAAGTTTAATGTTTTGCTAATTTATTTTTTCAAAAGTTCAAATTTTTTTAACATTTTACCCTTTGAATTATAAATTGTTTTTTGTACTTGAATCTCAATTTCTTTTTTCAAATACCATCAAAGTAGAGACTAGTTTCACTATGGTTCTACACATTAAATTACACCATTAAAATAAAAAAATTACACTCAGTTAATACTTACATTGCTCGTTACGAGGATACAAACTTAAACACGATGAATTATTTTGTTAATCATGAAGGAAACCAACACAAAGAAAATCGATTCAATGTTCGGTTACATGACTAATTCCAAAACAAGAACTTGCCAAATCACTGCCCAAATCTCCTAAGAACCTTCTTCATAAGAAGTTTAACACATTATTGGATACATCGATTGATTAGTTTGATCAGACTGCAATATCATAACGAATATGCCTGAGGAGCACCGGAATAACGATCTCCGGCGAGCTCAGCTGAGGAAGATGACCGTCAGACTGCATCACCTCAACAATGGACTCACCGCCGAGATTCTGGTGAAGATACTCAGAAACCACCACAGGCACCGCCATATCCTTCATGCTCTGAATAATATGGCAAGGCACAGAAACCATGCCCAGAATGTCCCTCATGTCGCTCTGAAATATGGTCTGAGCTACACTCAAAGCTATGTCCGGCCGCATGTTGAAAAGGGTTCGGCTAAACTCTTGAACTGCGACGGAATCCATGTCGCCGCCGACGGCCAGCGGCGCAAACCCGGAACACCAGGCCTTGTAGTTCTCCTGCATCGCTTGAAATAGCTGTTCTAGATCTTCCTGCTCGAAGCCCCCGTAATAATCCACGTCATTCAGATACCTACGAAAATATATAAAATTTTGAAGAACGTCTGCAGACCAGATCACGCTCAATACTTGACAAATAGGATATTTGTAAGGTAGCGAAAAACTCATTAAAATTATAGAAACTGCCTGTCAATGTATTATTAAATGATAGAGTTAACGGCAACTAAGAACAATCAAACTATACAGTGATCCCAAAGAATCGAGATTTGTACTGGTTCACAGTCAAAATAGAGGCGAAGATCAACTCATGGGAGCCAAAATGCCGTAAAAACCTTTTCTGTTACCTTGGGGAGGGAGAAATCATGACGACTTTGGAGAAAAGGTCAGGGCGACTGATGGAGGCGATAGCGCCGACCATGGCAGATACAGAGTGGCCGACGAAAATGCAGGACTCGACACGGAGCTCCTCTAAAATGGCGAGTAAATCATAGGCGAAGCCTTCGAGAGTTTTGTAGCGATCGAAGTCGAAGAAATCAGGGTTGGTAGTTCCGGCGCCCATATTGTCGAACAACACGACCCGATAATCATCGAGAAGGTGAGGAATGAGGTGTTTCCAGACAGATTGGTCGGTGCCGAAGCCATGGCCGAGGATCACGACCTGGTTTCCGGACCCAATAATCCTCAAATTGTGAGCTTCTTCTACAACTCCCATTTCTCCGATTAGCTTCTCCCACCTGAAAATCTACCGACTTTCTCCAGGCGAACCCTATTTGAAGCGAGTTGAAGATCGGAATAACCTGCACATGCTCCAGACACCACATGTATTGGAGGATACTGTCCGCTTCGCGATAAGATCTTTATTGCCCTAATCCGCTGCTTCCGGGCTCCGGCTGATCTGATCGGATCGGACGGCCTCGATGGAGGGATAATTAATCAGACAGCGATGGGGGGAGATAACAGATACTTAGGTTTAATTACATCCAACGAGATGGACGGCAGCGTTTCTCTGCCCCAGGGAATTAGGTCAACTCTTCGTCCACTTGATGGCAAAGTCATTTTTTTAATTTAATAAAAAAATAAAATGTATATTTATTCTTAATACTTTAAAATTAATTTGAAGGGAATCTTATAACGTTAGTATGATCGAATCTTCTTTGTAATCTTATAACGTTAAAATACAGATGGATCAATATGTTTTTCTTGCTCGTGCTAGGCAACTCACCCTGAATGGTCTTGAATAATAGGAGCTGTTTCAATAGGTTCAAATGCTCTGATTTGAAGATCACACTCTCTCCTAGGTGCCATCTCTCAATTGAAGTTTGAGCTCTCTCATAGCTGTGCAAACTATAGTGTCACACACACCCCTTTTTATACCATGCTTGTGCACGACCCGACGAGTGGACAAGGTGAAAAGCTAAGTTAGACGATTTAACCGACCAAAGGAAAGCTTAGAGCTTGATTAATATAAGCAAAAAATAATAATATATTTAGAATATTTTGGGAGAGAGGTCGAGCTTGAATGACAATTAATATATATTTTAAATTATTATATTCTAAATATAGAAAAACATAGAATTATTATATTCTAAACTATCGACNAAATGTAAAACCCAAATAAAATAAAAGGAAAAAAAAGTCTAAACTACCCTTATTTCTTTCTCATTATTCCAAAAACTTCATTTTTTCTCTTTCTACCTTTTGAGGGGAACTCTATCTCTCTCTTTCTTTTACAACCCTTCTCTCGATCCCCTTTTATTTTCTCCCTATCCCAACTCATCCTCTTCAAATTATAACCGTTCTTAGCTGATCGACTCAGGGTTTTGGCAAATTTCATTATCTCCGAACGAAAACGCTTCATCTCTTTCGAAGGTATGTTTATTTCCCGTGTAAACCCAACCTAATCAATTATTTATGAGAGAAAACCCAAAATTTGATTTCGGAATTTTAGTTTCAGCCAAGGAAGAATATTTGATTTTCTCATTGAATATAATTGTTTAGGAAATCGGTGGAAAAATTATTGTCGAGGCTCTTTGGATGTTATTCGGTATTGTGGATTTCTAACGGTCCAGTTAAAGGTTGAGATTAATTTTATGTTTTCTATGATATGAATGCCCAAAATTATTTTAAAAATATTTGGTTGAAATTGTGAATTTGAGCATGCCTGTTTTATTAAATTGTAAAATGGATAATAGGACAGATGAATGTGCCGTGTCCTTGGGTTTCGAATCCCTAAACCTGATAAGGGTTATTGGTTGCGACCGTCGAGTGTCGATTTTGATTTTGATTTTGATTTTATCTATTGTTTTGATTTGATATCTGATTATGCTCAATTCCATGTTTTGTTTTGTTTATGGATTATTAAATATAAAATTATATCCCGATTGAGTTTAGTCGACTCACCCCAAAACGACTCCCCCTTTCAGGAAATATTCAGGACGAACCTCAACCTCAAGTTCAGGAGTAAAGTCGGAGATTTCTCTTTAGTTCACGTTNTAGTCATCGTTTCGTCGACATCATCGGCTCTTGCGTTTATGAACCTCCATGGGACCAATCTATTATGAAGCAACCTGAGCCGATGGGCAGATTCGGAAGCACTCGAATAATGGGAATTAGCTGATTATATTTAATTTCTCCTGAACAAATTACACCCAAAGTTGAGTAAGTTTCTTGCTCTAAACGTAAATTTAAGGCTCCAACTCTCGAAACTGGAATAAGATGCTTATGCTGCTCACGTCAGCAATTTTTCTTTAGGTGTTTGAAATAGATTTTGACTTTTTACTGACATAACGCTCTAGTTTAAGAAAAGTTGAATTCTAGTGTCAATCATATTGTCACTATTGGAACGTTTTAAATTTGAATTCTTTAGCTCTTTTAGCCTAGCAAACAGAAACCCTCATTCCACCGTGTTATCTTCACTTTCGCACTAAGAAACCAGAGTCCACATCCATCACTGTCGTGCCCTAAAGTGGTGTCTAGGTCTCACAGAATTCAATTTTGACGCACACCCAACTCATCTCTTCATGAAAAGCATCCAATTCTCACTGCTTTTAATCATAGCGGCCTCCACCATCTCTCCACTCTTCTATATTCTCTATCCACCCATTTCAGAAGAAACAAACTGAAATCCTCGGCTGAAAAGCTGTCATTTTTCTAGAATACCGAGCCCGATTAATATATCTTTTCGCACAGATCATGATGACCATGATAGCGGAGAGAAATTTAACATTACAAACCCTAGCATGCTAAGAAGACTCATCAGAAAAGCTTGGATGCGATAGATCTTTCAGCCATTCAAATGTTCGTTGATGTGACTGTGCCTGCTTTTTCTGCGTCAGCTGTTTTTGCTTCTTCGACTTCATTTCGAGCTCAACTTTTCCTCTTATTGCATGCGCTGAACTTTCGCAATCATTATTTCTTCTGTTCCAACTGTCGTTAATCTTCGTCATCATCTTCGGAGGAACTGTCTGAACTGAAAATTTACAGCTTAGGCCACCCAAGAGTCCACTACGTTTCTCCGGCTTCCGCCTGTAGCCGGAATTCACTCTTCCGCCGTTGTTGGCCTCCGAGGCTTTGTTATGGCTACAAGTCCGACTTTTCAGGTCTTGAAGCTCCATCCCCGGCGTTCGAACCAAACTCAGACGGAGAAAGTCCCATGTCGAAGATTTTTGGGTTCGACCATTGAAGCTTCCTTGACGAGAAATGGAGGCTCTAACCTGGGGTTTGGGGCTTGGATAAGAATGGAAAACGTTTTGAACCACTCGCGGCCTTGAAGCCGTCGTCGAGTTACTACTACCCAGTGAAGAACAGCCGATGTCGTCAGTAGAGTCCGATCCCGACGCATTCCGGCTAAGATGCCGGCGGGATGAACTGTTCTCCGAGCTCACAGACAGACGTAGAGGAAGAATCTGTCCTCGATAAAACAGCTCGTCGGCATCACACATTTGAGGCAGAATACCTAACGCCGAACCACCAAAAGAACAGAAATCGAATTCGTCTTCCATTTGGATTTCTCTCACTGGTTTTTCTCTAGAATCCTCGTCGCTGTATTTCAGGGGGAGATCGCACAACGACAACGCTTCTTCTTCATCTTCCTCATATCTTTCTGCAGCACCGCCATGTCTCGACATATCTGCAGAGAAAAGAAAGCAGCCCCATCAATCAGGCATGGAGACAGCATATGTATATTACATTAAAGAGGACGAAAGACAACAATGTTTCATGAAAAAGAAGAAAATCTAGGAAGCAGGGAAGGACCCTTTTTTCCAGCCAGCATTGGGCTGTCAGAAACATGGAAAAGATGAACTCTTTTTCCCCCCCGCCGAGAATTACCTGAACCCGTCATTAAAGCGGAGGCCAGCCTGAGGACGCCAAGGCTGTGAGAAATGAGAGAGAGTCCCTCCTTCTGTGATCATCCTTTTCCCCTCTGCATTTATGGCTTTTTAGGAACTTAGGGTTGGCGTAGCCGGTTGGTCGTTCTTTAATATTTTTCATTTTCTATTGTATTTTCAGAACCTTTGTTTAATAAGATATATCTAAATGGGTAATCTAGAAAATAAAGCAATGTTTCAATATGTGTCACGGATTAGATTTAATTAATTATGCTTGTCCTCCTAACTCATGCGGAGAGCTGTCACTTTACTCGGAAACTTCTTTTTTTGGTCGGAATCTTCTTTTGTTAACTTTTAGTCGACCATTATCATCCAAATTTAATCTTCTGTTTCTATTTAAAAAATCACAAAAAATTCCATCAGATTGCCTAATATCACTTTAATTTAGTCAAAAAATACACCTGCATCCACCACCACCATATGAGGATCTAGAAACAATGCTGGGAAAGCAAAGCACGAAGTGCACTGTTGCTTTCGATTTGCATCCGACTTGCAAAATCAATCAGCTTTGCTTAGAGGTTGCAATTACCTTTAGGGCTGAAGTGGATTGATTTTAATTTTTTAAAAATAGATTTGCACGCTACTTACACAAAACTGAATATTTATGTGAATTCAAACTAAAATTACTTCTTAGAACAGTTTCGGTTCGGATCTAACTCTTAAACCTTTTATGTGGATGGTTGCTAAAGCTAGTCTCTTAAATACTTGAAGCTATTATAATAGAAAGTCATAGACCGGTGTATAGTCTTATTGAAATCAAAATTTAATGCAGTTTATGGTGTAGTTCTAGTAGAGCTGGCAATCGAGCCGCTGACGAGCCAAACGAGCCGACCCTTTCGAGCCTGTCGAGCCGGCTCTGTCGAGCTTTTTTAAAAAAAAATTGGCTCGAGGTGGCTCGCGAGCCTCAAGCCTAAACGAGCGAGCCAGTCGAGCCTAAACGAGCCAAACAAGAAAAAAAAAAATTCGTATATTGAAGTTGTATAACTTATTCGATATTATGTAATGACCAATTTATGCGTATTGTTTTCTTCAAGCCAAAAAAAAATTTGCATGATAACATTTGTATGTATCGCCTCCATTAAGTAAAAGAAACACGAAAACAATACCATCGAATAAACAATACACTGAAAGCATCCCATTTGTTAACAATTCGCAAAAGAGTTAACAATTAATTCAATTTGAAAGTATTCATTGTACCATTAAAAAGTAAAATATGTTACAAAAAATTGTAACATATGAAGCCCACGAGCCAACTCGAACGAGCTGCACTCTCGGGCTCGGCTCGAGCTTTTGCTCGAGCCGCTACAGCGCCGAGCCAAACGAGTGAGCCGGCGAGCTGGCTCGCTCGTTTGCAAGCTCTAAGTTCTAGCATAAATAAATAGGATTAATTAGTTATCTTTTTACTATTATTATGAAGTAAAACTAAGTGAAAGAATGAGAAATATTATGATGAGTAAGGGAGAATATAAGAGAGCTAATAAATCATTCGCGATTGTCTGTAATTTTCTTGTTTCATGATCATTGATTTTGTTGTTATATCGTAACAACAACAACGAACAATAGATAGAGACAAATATAGGAGCTTTCTAGTCTTAAGAGGGGAAATCAAAACATGTTTGGTTCTCAATTACAGAAAATGAACGCATTTCTCCTCTGGTTCTCAATTGCATAGCTGACTCATACCTCACTTCGGAGAAAGTCCTCTCCAATTTTTATCACCTCACGGTTCTCCAGAAAATGAACGCATTTCTCCTTCCATGGCGTCCTTGATCGGACTTGTAAATTCCTGAATGCACCTCCATTTATAACCGGAAAGCTTTGTTCTTTCTACTCCAGTGTCTTCTACGTCCAGCTAAACGCGATTGGACTTGCGACGATGTGCTTCCCATCAGACCACTCCAGCCGCCCGAAGTTGCTCATGCTCGCCGCTCCCGACCCACTCGACGTGAACGTTATTGTGTACTGTTTCTGCTCGTTCACTTCCCCGAAACTCAGCGCTCCACTGACACCTTTACTTGGTCACTGTCCACCGTGATCGCCGCTTTGTACGTCCCGGGTGACCCCACGTTTGTGAGAGTTCGAGTGTGCTTCACTCTGCCAAAACCTCATCTCCCGTCCTCTCCGCTCTCGAACACCACTGCGAAAGATGGGTAATTGAAATCTGTGACGCTGTACTTCTTCTTGGGATCGCAGCTGAAGTTTCTTCTGGCTAGAAGGCTTATCTGCGACGGCGTGTAGTTTATCGCGCACTCGAAATTCGAGTAATCGTCGACGGATAAGTCGTAGATGAGACCGGGATTGATTCTGCATAAGCACAGTAGGCATCAAGCAATTTTATTTACCTCAAGTAAATTAAAACTAGCGAGCACGCTTAGAGGACAGAATGTTGTCGTTGTTTGCTTCGACTTTGTACACCGTTCTTTCCTCTTCCAATCTAAAATACAACGGTCAGTCTTTGATTTGATTGAATGACTACAGACACTTTCTGAAATAGATTATTAAAACTATTTCATAAACTTCAAAAAGAAAAATAAATTACCAGAGCAGAGTTATGCAAGAACAACCCCATCTGTCCTCGAACAAATTAGCAGTAANGTTCTCTCCTCTTCCAATCTAAAATACGACGGTCAGTCTTTGATTTGATTGAATGACTACAGACACTTTCTGAAATAGATTATTAAAACTATTTCATAAACTTCAAAAAGAAAAATAAATTACCAGAGCAGAGTTATGCAAGAACAACCCCATCTGTCCTCGAACAAATTAGCAGTAAATTAGAGAAATTTACTGAGCCCAAAATGTCTTAAAACTTAAAAGAGAGATTTCAATGTTCCAAGGTTTAAGATTTTGTTAGAAAAATGTCGATGAGATCGGTGGTGGAAGAAAGCAATTGATGATGTGAGCTGTGAAGGGACAACCCAGTAAGAGAGGGCTAGCCATTGATGTATACAGAAGAAATTGCTTCATTTAAGTTCGTCAAAATCAGAGAAGAACCCATCACTCTCATTCAATCATTTAGGGTATGTAACCATTACGGGCTGAGGCTCTCTCCCAGAAGCTCCTGCCTCTCTTCCGTACTTGATTAGGTTGCAAAAATTGGAGTTTTTTGGTGGCTGTTCTTGGCAACAGATAGCTCGAAAATGAAGGAAGCTCAAAAGGGTTGCCCAAGACTAGAAAAAGATGGGACATTTAAGGTGATTAGCTGAATTCCCTTCACTTTATCTTCCTAAATTTGAAACATTAACATAAACAACCGCTGTAAACCTCGGAATTTACGACTAGTTCTTTCACGTAAGAACTAAGAAGGTTCATCTTCGTGGGATAGAACTTGTTTGACTTTCCCACGTGGACTTTCCGGCTGTTTTGCCACCAAACATCCAATTATCTCATCCTCCAAGCCACACACTTAAACTCAGACCACAAGCCGTAAACTCCGCATCCACACTGCCTGATCTGCCCCTAGTTATTCCAATAATACTCGCTCTTCTCGACCTTGTCTTGAATGGCCACTTTGGGTTATTCACATGGGGTGGGCGATGATTGTGTTCTTGAGACTTATTGGCTGAAAATGGATGATTGATACTAACTGGGTTCCAGTCTGAGCTTCTGTTCTCAATCTCTTTCTCCCCTTAGGGTGGATATTGTTTCAGGTTGTACTTAGATTGTTTTTTATGATGCTGAAATGATTATGAATGAGGTTCCTCAGTTTCTGTCGTGGTGGATCTTAATCGGGCGCCAGCTTCATCCTACACTCTTACCATGTCTTCCAAAACAGAGCTTCTTTCTTCTTCAATGAAGAGAACCAGCGAGTGGTAAACCAAAAATCTGCTTTCTAGCTGTCTTTTGTCGGATTCTTTCTTACAGAGAACCAACCGCAGTGGGTTCTTGAAATTTTTACAGGATTTTTTCTCAGGAGATTCCCAGTGATGTCATTGTTCATGTTGGGGAAGTCTCTTTTTCATTGCACAAGGTAGACTTCATCCTCTAATTGCCCTTTTTTTATGGGAATTGTCGTGTTTAGCTTAATCTTTTTTTTAGACCCTTTTGAGCATTTGCAAGTTTGAATTTGATTTTATTGCAGTTCCCACTGGTTTCTAAATGCGGACACATTAGAAAATATGTCTCAGAATCTACTGATGCTGATGTTGCTGCTCTTGAACTGCCGGATATTCCTGGAGGGCCGGAAGCTTTTGAATTGGCTGCGAAATTCTGCTATGGAATTAACTTTGAAATCAGCACCGAAAACATTGCGATGCTCCGATGTGTGGCCGAGTATCTCGAAATGACTGAAGATTATTCGGTTGGAAATTTAGTTGGAAGAACCGAAGCTTATTTGAACGAAGTCGCGCTTAAAAGTCTTACAGGTGCCGTCACTGTTCTTAGTTTCTCGCAGAATCTGCTGCCGATTGCGGAGAAAGTGAAATTAGTCGGGAGGTGTATTGATTCGATCGCCTTCACAGCCTGCAAAGATAGCCAACTCTGTATGTCAAGCTCGGGAAGAAGCGAATTCGGCAATAGAGGGCTGATTTCTCCGATGGCCAATCAACAGAAGCCGATTATGGATTGGTGGGCAGAGGATTTAACCATTCTTCGAATAGATATCTTTCAACGAGTTCTTATTGCTATGATGGCTAGAGGGTTCAAACAATTTGCTCTTGGCCCTGTACTCATGCTTTACGCGCAGAAATCTCTGCGAGGTTTGGTGAGATCTCAAACCGAAACAACTCGGTAATCTCTTTTCGGTGTGAGGCTAATTCTGTCTCTGATGCAGGATGTGTTTGGCAAAGGGAGGAAGAAAATTGAGCCTCAACAAGAGCATGAGAAAAGAGTTATTCTAGAAACTGTTGTGAGTCTTCTCCCAAGAGAGAGAAATGCAATTTCAGTTAGTTTTCTTTCGATGTTGCTTCGAGCAGCTATATATCTCGAGACGACGGTAGCTTGTCGTTTAGATTTGGAGAAACGAATGGGATTGCAATTAGGACAAGCTGTTCTTGATGACCTTTTGATTCCTTCGTGTTTCTTTTCTGGCAATACATTGTTCGATGTCGATTCTGTGCAGCGAATCATCGTAAATTATCTCGAACATGAGATCGACGGGCATCAATCGAGCAGCAATGTCGATGAAGGGTATGGTTCTCCACCAACAAGTGACATCGAAAGGGTGGGGAAGCTAATGGAGAATTATCTTGCTGAAATCGCCACAGACCTGAACTTATCTGTTGCCAGATTCATCAACGTAGCCGAACTAATTCCTGAACAATCGCGGGTTACAGAAGACGGGATGTATAGAGCCATAGACATCTATTTAAAGGTCCATATTCTCCTCTTTGCTCAATCTCTCGATGGAATTATACTTTTTCTCAAACATTTTAAAAGGTCAAATGTCTTGTTTTTTGCTTTGTTTTTGCTCAGGCTCATCCCTCTACGAGTGACATGGAAAGGAAGAAAGTATGTGGTTTAATGGATTGTCAGAGGTTATCCAGGGAGGCTTGTGCACATGCTGCTCAGAACGATCGACTTCCGGCTCAAACCGTCGTTCAGGTGCTCTATTACGAACAGCAACGCCTGCGAGATGTCATGAATGAAACTCCGATCGGGGCTGATTGGCCATTCATACCTGCAAAAGCCAACGTCTACTCCACTGATTTACACACCGTCCCGGACCAGCTCTCGATCTTGAAAAGAGAGAACGAAGATCTCAAAGTGGAATTGGTGAAAATGAAACTGAAAATGAAAGAAGTGGATAAATCGGCAGTGAGCAGCCCACAGGAGAACCATTTACCTCCAACTATTGAAAAACATTCGGTTCCGAGAAAATCGTTTATATCATCGGTGTCGAAAAGGCTTGGAAAACTCTATCCTTTTGTGCGCGGCGATGCAGTCGCTCTGGCCGACTCCAAGAGCCGAGCCAGGCCTGGTAAAGACCGGCGCCATTCGATTTCTTGAGACAACATGCAAAAGCCTGATGTCTTTGTTGCTCTATTCTGCTTTCTGTTTTGAAATCTTCTTTTGGCTCTGTGTGATGTTTCTGCATATAATATCTTCCTCTCGTTTCCACAAATTCAAATGGCGATGCACGATGACTCCAATTCTATCTTTGTCTTGTAAACCAGAAATCTTTGATGGTACCAAAAGAAATATCACGATAAGATTGCTTGATTTTCAACAAGAGCTTTCTTTCGAAATGTTTATATTATTCACATGGTGAATAAATTTGCAGTTTTCATCGTGTCGAAGTTTGCATCGATGTTTTATATCGTAACAAAAGACGGGTAATTGAGACTAAAGATAGTGATCTCAATCTATAGGCCTAACACAATTATACCAGCCTGTGGGGTCGCGGGCTAAATTATTAGATCTTTTTGGTGATAAGCTTTTTCGAAAACGGCAAAGGTAGGCTCAAGAGACAGGGTAGAAGCATCGCATGTTGGTCAGTTGGTGATGGCGAGTAGAAGATCATGCATTCCAATCATATTTCTCACAAGATTTTTTTTTTATGTTTTTGGATTTTGGAATCATATTCAGTTCATGAGTTTTTCAATCATGTCATATGATAATCTAGTGTTCATCTTGTGATAAGTCTTAAAAAAGACTTAATAATGATCTCTAAATTTGTGATATTGCATAAATTTAAGTAATTGATTCTGAGTTTACTCTTTGCTGGAGGTGTGTTTTAAAATGTGTTGTAGCGTAGAATCATTTGAACAACATGCGTGTAAATTGTGAAATTTTGCAGGAACTTATTGTTCTCTTTTAATTGGTGCGTAGTGTGAATTGTTTATTGCAGAATATTAGAGCCAGTAGAAATGAAGGCAGAGAAATCTCTCTCCCACGATTTCAAATGACGAATTCCAACAGGAAAAATGGAAAAAGGATAGCAACAATATGGAATGAAGAGTATGTTGGAATAATCTCGAGCCGACCCTGAAGAAGTTGGAAAGAATTGAAAGAAGATCCAGCAAATCTTCGAAGATTTGCTGGATGGTTTTTGGTTATATTTGTTTAAGTAATTTGTTAAGTTAGTTTCCTTAATTTTAGGTAAGAAGTTTGTTATTTAATCATTGAAGAAACAATGAGAATCAATCGAAGTTTTTCTTTCTGAATTCCACTGTTCATCATCTTCTTCATTCAAATTTACTGTTCATCGTAAATTTTACGTTCGGCACTCTTCGAATTTACATTTGGTATCAGAGCAGGATTATGGCGTTTGTTCCTCAAGTTGTGACAGCAAGGGATGGCGGCGGCATGTCGACCAACTACCCGCAATTAACGGCGACGAACTACACCACCTGGGCGATCAAGGTGGAGGCGCTGATGGATGCCCAGGGACTCTGGGAAGCTGTACAACCGGAGGACGACGCTATACCGGATACAAAGAAGGACAAGATAGCAAGAGCTTGCCTTATCCAAATGCTGCCGAAGGACATCCTCTTGCAGGTCGCACAGAAAAAGACCGCAAGAGAACTCTGGGACTGCCTCAAGACGAGATTTGTTGGAGCTGATCGTGTAAGGACAGCGCGCTTATCTACGTTGAAAGGCGAGTTCGATGCGTTAAGAATGAAGGATGATGAGACTCTGGATGAATATGCCGGAAAGCTTAGTGGTATGTCGGTAAGATATACCAACCTCGGAGGAACCCTCGATGATGCAGAAATTATAAAGAAGCTTCTCAACACCGCGCCGGAACGCTTCTATCCAGTCATTGCCGGGATCGAGCAATTCTGCGACCTCGAAACTATGCCATTTGAGGAAGCAGTCGGGAGATTGAAAACCTTCGAGGAACGTGCACGGCTGCGAAATCCTAGCAGCAGTGGAGATAGCCAACTCCTACTCACTCAGGCAGAGTGACAGGCACGGCAAAAGAAAGGTGGCGGGGAGCCATCAACGAACCAAAAGGAAAGAACTTCAAACTCTGGAGATAACAGGAACCGTGGACGAGGAGGTCGTGGTCGCGGGAGAGGACGCGACAGAGGCAGACGCAGTGCGTCGCAGAATAAGGAAGGAGCGGAGAGCTCCGAAAAAGGCGGCCGTGATAAGAGCCACATTAAATGTTTCAACTGCGACAAGATGGGGCATTACGCCTCAGAGTGTTGGAGCAAACCGCGCGCCGAGGAAGCAAATCTCGCGCGCACCGAGGAGGAGGAGCCCGCCCTCCTGATGGCAACCAGTGTTGAAACAACCAGCACTGATTTGGTGAATAAACCACAGCGAGAAGATGCGAACGACCATACTTCGGATGTGTGGTATTTTGACAATGGAGCTAGTAACCACATGTCGGGGGAGAAGACGAAATTTCATAACTTGAACGAAACAATCCGAGGACGAGTCAATTTCGGCGATGGCTCCACTGTCCATATCCGAGGAAAGGGGTCAGTACTATTCCATTTTAAAGATGGCGAACAAAGACTGCTCTCTGATGTATATTACGTCCCTGCCCTACGCAATAACATAATCAGCTGTGGTCAATTGGCTGAGGGAGGGAGTAAGATCACCATGTCCGGGGAATACTTGATGATACACGAGCCCAGCGGCAAGCTGCTTATCAAGGTGAGAAGCTCCCCAAACCGGCTCTATAGAACGACTATGAAGAACAGCGAACCAGTATGCTTACTGGCAAATATCGTCGACGCATCATGGTTGTGGCATGCTCGGCTCGGCCATGTCAATTTCCTCTCCCTGAAAGCAATGACAGAAAAGAACCTGGTAGTAGGAATGCCCTCAATCATAAATCCTAACAAGCTGTGTCGGGATTGTTTGGTTGAAAAACAAACTCGTCAGCCGTTCCCGTCAGCATCAAGCTACCGAGCAAGAAAGCCCCTTGAACTGCTTCATGCAGACTTGTGTGGGCCAATTACTCCAACTACAATGGCCGGAAACCGCTACTTTATGCTAATTGTCGATGACTATTCCCGGTGGACGTGGATATACGTGCTGAGATCAAAAGATCAAGCCTGCATGGCATTCCGAAAATTCAAGAGAGAAGTCGAAAACTCCAGTGGACACCGGATTAAGTCTTTGAGGACGGATAGGGGTGGCGAGTTCCTCTCAGCAGAATTCATCAGACTATGCGAGGAAGGCGGGATCAAGAGGCAATTGACAGCCCCATACACCCCACAACAAAATGGCGTTGTGGAACGTAGGAACCGAACGGTGATGGGAATGGCAAGGTCTCTCCTCAAGAGCATGAATGTGCCCGGGAAGTTCTGGGGAGAAGCTGCACGGCACGCGGTATACTTGTTGAATCGCCTACCAACAAAAGCACTCGAAGATAGCACACCGTTTGCAACCTGAAATGGGAGAAAACCACACCTTGCCCATTTGAGGGTGTATGGCTGCACAGCTCACGTGAAGGAAATCACTCCTCATCTAAAGAAATTGGATGATCGGAGCAGATCAATGGTGTATCTAGGAGTCGAAGAAGGCAGCAAAGCACACCGCTTATTTGATCCAAGGAAAGGGAAAATCCATGTTAGCAGAGATGTAAAATTTGAAGAAGAAACTGCTTGGAATTGGAATACAGGAACAGAAGCTGAAATGCTGCCGCAATTCGATATAGAGATGCACGTTCCTCCTATGACAGTCGAGCTGGAAAATTCGGAGGAACGAGGTAATGCTCCAGCACCTGCAGCAAGACCAAATTCCACTCCACCAGCGACAAGGGCGCGCACACGTGCTGCAGCTCAAGAAGCTTCATCAGAAGCAGGAAACACTTCACCAATCAGCCCACCAAGCACTCGTACGTTGGAACCTGATATATCATCCACAGATGAAGTACGAGTTCGATATAGGAGCATCAATGAACTCATGCAAGAAACAGAAAGAGTGGAGATCCACGATGAAGACTTGGATAATGAGTTATTGTTGCTGGAGGAGGATGAACCATCATGCTACCAAGAAGCCGTTGAGCAAGGCACTTGGGAGGAAGCAATGGACAAAGAAGTCGAGTCCATCGAAAGAAATAAAACTTGGACTCTCACTGAATTGCCGAAGGGAAAGAGACCGATTGGTCTGAAGTGGGTGTATAAGCTGAAGAGAAATTCAGACAGAGAGGTGATCAAGCACAAAGCTCGATTAGTTGCGAAGGGTTATGTTCAACGCCAAGGAATCGACTTCGAGGAAGTATTCGCACCCGTAACCAGACTTGACACAGTCCGGGTCATCCTTGCAATCGCAGCCAACCGAGGATGGGAAGTACATCATTTAGATGTAAAGTCGACTTTCTTGAACGGAGAACTAAAGGAGGAAGTTTACGTAAATCAACCAGAGGGGTATGTTAAACAGGGGAAGGAACATTGCGTATACAAACTGAAGAAAGCACTATACGGACTCCGTCAAGCACCACGGGCTTGGAACATCCGACTTGATGGATGCTTGAAACAACTTGGATTCACCAAGTGCGCACAAGAACAAGCCGTATATACAAAAGGTAAAGATGAAAATAGAATAATTGTTGGCGTTTATGTGGATGATCTCGTGGTGACAGGAGAAAACTCGGAGGAGATAGCAGCATTCAAACATCAGATGATGGATGAATTTGAAATGAGAGACCTCGACTTACTGACTTTCTATCTGGGAATTGAAGTAAGCCAAGAAGAAGAACGAACAACGCTCAAACAAACCGCATACGCCAAGAAGATCCTCGCTCAATTTGGCATGGCTGAATGCAATGCAACAAAAATTCCCATGGAACAGAAGGCCCAACTCCATAAAGATGCAGAAGGAGAAGCGATAGATGCAACAGAATATCGGAGAATTGTTGGATGCCTGAGGTACCTTCTGCACACAAGGCCGGACCTCTCCTATGCGGTCGGAGTGGCAAGCAGATACATGGAGAGACCTACCGTAATGCACCTCAGGACAGTGAAGCAAATTCTAAGATATATCAAGGGTACTTTACATTATGGTCTTGTTTATAAGAAGGGAGGAGGAGCCGAAACGATCACCGGGTACAGCGACAGTAACCTGGCGGGTGATTTGGATGATCGGAGGAGCACAGGAGGTATGGTATTTTACTTGAATGAAAACATTATCTCATGGACCTCCCAGAAACAGAAAACGGTGGCATTATCATCATGCGAGGCTGAATTTATGGCGGCCACAACAGCAGCGTGTCAAGGGGTATGGTTGAGGAGTTTGGTCGGAGAATTATCAAACCAGGAGCTGAAACCAGTGAAGATATTCGTTGACAACAAATCAGCAATTGCATTGATGAAAAACCCCGTGTTCCATGGTCGAAGTAAACACATAGACACAAAATACCACTTTATTCGAGAATGTGTTGAAGCGGGAAAGGTTACGGTTGATTTCATCTCAACAGATGAGCAACGGGCAGACGCATTGACGAAGGCCCTCGGAGGAATAAAACTTGGCACT
The DNA here is from genome assembly GCA_003255005.1 of Begonia fuchsioides. Taxonomy (NCBI): domain Eukaryota; kingdom Viridiplantae; phylum Streptophyta; class Magnoliopsida; order Cucurbitales; family Begoniaceae; genus Begonia; species Begonia fuchsioides. The sequence goes on from QAOC01044691.1 coordinate 31,389, forward strand.
ATGGTTCACCTACTCGGCATTCGTAACATTGAAGTGGCTCGTGATTAGGAGGAGTATGTTGGAATAATCTCGAGCCGATCCTGAAGAAGTTGGAAAGAATTGAAAGAAGATCCAGCAAATCTTCGAAGATTTGCTGGATGGTTTTTGGTTATATTTGTTTAAGTAATTTGTTAAGTTAGTTTCCTTAATTTTAGGTAAGAAGTTTGTTATTTAATCATTGAAGAAACAATGAGAATCAATCGAAGTTTTTCTTTCCGAATTCCACTGTTCATCATCTTCTTCATTCGAATTTACTGTTCATCGTAAATTTTACGTTCGGCACTCTTCGAATTTACAGAAGAGTTGTTGACAGCACGTACGTGCATAGCTCAGTTGGCTCAGAGATAGTAGATTGAGTATAAGAGCTTAGGTTCGACGTCTGTGCTATGATAGTGTGGGAGTTGTTACCCCCAATGTTGTGGTAGCTCCTTGAGATATTAGGTAAAAAACTCTTATATCTAGGCCGCTAAGTTACCGTGATTTAACTTCTTCACAAACTGTCGGGCCAGAGTGTGAGGGCTCTGAGGGCGAGCAATTTTGCTCTTTGAATACAAGAAGAGTAGCGTTGAGAATGGAGGAAGCTGAGCTAAAAAATTAGAAAATGGAGGAGCAACCCTAGCTGGATTTTCATTAGAAGAGAAAGAGGATAAAGAAAAGAAAGAAGATAGAGAGAACGAAAGTATGAGTTGAAGAACAGAACCAAAAGGAGAAGCAGAGAAGAAAATCTCGAGAAAAATGCAAAGAGAGAGAGCAGAGCTCAAAGAAGAAAAGCTTATGTGATGCGGTTCAACGTCGTACAACGCAACCCTCAACGCATGAAGTATCTAAAAGCATTGTGGTTGATTTGAGGATATTTTGGTGTTAACCCTTTGACGTTACTTTGTCAATATTGATCAATCCAATTAGTATTAACAAGTTTTTTTTTATAATCTGCATGCTACAGTTATAATGAACAATATGATTTTTAAAATGTCATTAAAATTCACTACATCTTGTTGCAGACACGCAACTAATTACATGTTATGCTAGTTTGTATGCGACGAAATATTCAACACAGCCTCGATTATGCGACGAGATGCTTAAGGATTTTGAGGACTTTGCATGGGAATCGCAGTTCGTTTGGTAGTTTGCTTGTACGATTAATTTAGGTTGTCTTTTTTTTTTTCTTGCACTTGATATATGGTGTCTTAGTTTCGATTTCTAATAGTAACATGTTCCGAGTACAGCGAATCCGTGATGCCGTGGGCGCACCTTTTTCTCTAGGGATGGGCGATATGGATGCAAAAACGCAGCCAAGCAGTCCACCTAGTAGACATGATTTGCTAACAAGTTAAGAAAATATATGACAAATGATTTGATGAGTAAATCAGCAAATTGGGAAGACAAGATCTAGAATCTTAGGTCGAAAGAGTGATGACATAACCGGTCAACGTTTAAACTGTAGTGTGATTTGCAGAAAAAGGAAGAAAAACTAAGCTTTACATGAAGGAATTTGGAGAGGAAGAAGACAACTCGATAGAAACGCTCGAATAAGGTCAAGCTAAAGACTCAGAATCTGGAAAACCCATGGAGGCCTTCTTAGCCTCTCCTCACTCATTTCATGGCCATTGAAAGCTGCGTGGATGTGGCTAGACTCTGAATTTAGCAGAATTTCATGTTTTTTTCTGTCGTAGTGGCTCGAACTCGAAGGGCCGAGAGTCAGTTCGATCTCGCTCTCGTCTAGAATGCTAGAAACATTGTCGTCTTCTGATTCTGCTGCTTGCTTTGAGTTTAGTTTCTTTCTTTGTCTGAAACTAATCTCTGGACTCCATTGTTGAGGCCTTCTTCCTTCCATGTCTTTCATCATAGTTTTCTGGACTTGATATAAACGATGAAGTTCACTCACCTGCAGATGAATCAATCACTCGTGAACTCAGTCCATAATCATCAGTAATTGTAGTTCTGCTACGAGAATGAATACCTGCTGTTTAAACATTTCTTCATGTTTTAACATGGCCATCCGCATGAACTCCTTATCGTGAGGCCCAAGCATCCCCGCCATTGATGGCCTCTAAACCTTCCTGGGTTTCAGCGTTGAGTTGGTTCTGAAGCAAGCATTGAATCTCATTTGTGATTATTCAAAGCTATCGATCTTGAACAAGATAAATAGCGAAACAAAAATCAACAGGAAATGTTCTAACTGATTTCGGAAACAGCAAAAAAAAAAAAAAAAAANAAAAAAAAAAAAAAAAAAAAAGGAATGGCTTACAAGATGATCTCTTGATTTTAGTACTATTTGTGATTTGTCTTCTTCTTTGAGTGTAGGTCAGTCGTTTTAAGCCACAATATGATCATCTCTCTAAGAAAGTACCTTCTTAAACGCCACGTTCTTCTGACAATCACGCCAGTAAACAGTGAAATACTTTACTCAATCGGAACAGAATACCGACGACGGCTTTCCACCGTCATCGACTGAGACAGGTCAAACCGCGGTGGGTCTCCGTCGTTAGCGGCGGAGGGTAGAAATCATAAAACCAGAAAAGGCAGGGAAAATTTGCAGAGAGAGAGAGTAAAACCCTTGAAACTTGAAGCAGTTGTCCAGAAAGAGAGAGAGAGAGAGTCCATTACCATATAAATCACCCATTTTGAAGCTGCGCCAGCAGCTTTTACATCACATGAACAAAGACTTCTCCTCCGTCAGTTCATCAGCATTCACTCCTAAACATTAAACAAAAACACGGTTTCCGAGTAATTTAAGATTATCTTTCTCACAAACGACAAAAAAATCAAAGCTTTTTCTGATCTGGGTATGAAGCATGCCAAACAAATCTCAGTCCCATAACCAATCTGATTTGAGTTTAGTGAAAGAGATGCCCCAGAAACACCCTACACAATATTCGATCAAACCAATATAATAATCCTCTAACTAATAGCCCTGAATTTTATACTACATATATGATCTCACCGTCAAAGATCGATCTGAGAGACCTAAAATACAGCTTAGCATGCTGGGATGAACCACATGCCCACAAAATTCTGTGTTTTGCACGAAAACAGCTGTCTAGAAACTCCAATTATCACATCCAAGCCAGTTTAGAATTACGTTAATCCATTTTTTAGGTAACAAAATTGAGAATAAAGTTAGATTTTTTGTGCTACAACTCTGAACTGTAGTGAGAGGAGCTGTCTAATTTTGGAGAAGATGATGGAAGGGGTTTTCTGAATTGTTGTTCTCACATCATCGTCAAATGGGGAAGATGGAGTACAAAGATTTGAATCCTGCGCGTTACACACAGTCTTCATTAACTATCCATCTCCAGATTCAACGTCGAACTAATGCATTGCATTTAAGATTAAATATTTTCCCACGTTTTATAATTCTAAAATAATTTCTAAGAGATAAGAAGTCCATCTGAACAAGAAAGAGCTCCCTCTCCCTCTCTCTCTCTCTCTCCAATAATGCTACCTGTAATGGTTTTTATGCTAACGCCATCTAAGACTCATTTGACCATACAATGATGTAAACAATTGAAGCACAATAAAACACGAGCTGGGGAGAACGTTGACTCCCTATTTTGTATTTTAAATATTCATATCACATTATGATAATTATATCCTTGGATGATGGATAAACAACACATATGCTCTACGAACTACGAAATCCAGGAAACCACGTAACCAAACATTGGATCTATACTGTGATTTTGTTTGGTAGAATGTTGATCTTTTTGCAGAATTAGATATCTCAAGATCAAACTCCATTTACAAGATTCTTCTAGCTAACATTCAATCTATACTCTGATTTTAAGTTTCATACCATAAACAACTAGCGTATACGTCAGTGATTATTTTTTAAATGATATTTGGTTAAACTAAAAAATAGTCAATATCGAACCAGATACACACTAATCTACTCGCAAACCATGAGATTGGTTATAAGTTGTAAGAAATCAAAATTTGCAGAATTGAATTTCTTTAGGGGATAAACAATAAAATATAAAAGAAAAAATAATTTATGGACTTTTGACATCATTTTCATGTCGTTGAGCCACTAAATATAATATAAAAGTAACATAAATAATATTAAAAATAAAATTAAGCAAAATAGTAACTCTTAGACTCTTTATTTTTAAAGTTTCTATAATAATTTTTGACATTTTGTTATTAAAATGACTATAACTTCTTCCACAGTGCTCTGAATGACCTGAAATTTGAACAATTAAAAACTAGACATCATGAGCATAAATATTCTTATGTCACACATTAAATTTGGTAACTGTTTGCTATTCTAAAAGTCAATTGAAATCTGCCTAAAAAATTGACACGTTTTTATTACTATTTATTTGATTGTGTTTAACGTTCAACATAAGTTACATTCGATAATTTTAAATATTATTATACTCTCTTCTTTAAAGTTTTTGTGAGGGTTAATGAGCCATTTCTTGTTTTGTAAAGTTGAATCTTCTAGAGCACCTTTGATTGTCGAGAAGCACCAGCTAAACGATTTCGCCACCCGAAATACATTACATGCGAGAGGATTTGTTGAAATGTTTATTCGCAAGGTTTAGACGAGAATCGTTGTTATACTCATAACATATAGATTACAGGAACCTGGTCAACTTTGATGGCTCTCACTGTCTCACAAGCCATCTTGATTAATATAATGAGATTAAATCAATTAAATGGAAGAAAATGAGTAAATAATCAATAAAGTCCCTAACAGCGAGAGACGTGGACAGGAAAGCACGCGTTGCCGGAGGAGGGAGGAGCAACCGTTTTGGGTGGCGGGTCCATCGGCGACGCTGAGTGGTTTAGAACTAGGGTTGTCCCACATGGGAAAAGCCATTGAAATAATGAAGAAGATAATGATTACAGGAAGAAGTGAGGAATGGTCTGAGTGTTTCTAGGGTTTCTACACACTCGGGGAGAGTGCGAATCTGACTGCTACTCGTCGAGTTTGCCTTGACACTTTCTAGCCATCTTTAAAGCATAAATATTTCTTCTCAAAGTTAATTTCTTGTGTTTAAGCCTTTACTCTCACCTAACAGTTTATAGAGTGATAAGTCACGGTAACTCAGTAAGTTAGAGATGAGAGACATTTACCGACGTCCACAAAGAAGTAATTAAAGATGACAACTCTCATACTGCGACTACTAGAATTCGAACTTTGACACTTGTTACTAACTCTATCATCTCTGAATCGACTGAGCTATGTCTGTTCATCTCTGAATCGACTGTTTGTTTCTTCTTCCATGTTGCTCTATTCCATGATTGGTTTCTAAGTCCCAACTTCAAGAAAAGACCAACCCAAAAACCACTTTTTGATTTTCAATTCCAACGTAACATTTTGATTTGGATTTAGTAAGAAAGATTAAACAATTATTTTAGTAAATATCAATATACTTTTTGACTAATGAGCGTAAGTGTAATAAATATTTTAAATTTTAAAAATTGTCAATAAACATATTGATCTGATTATAATTAAGAATATGTCATCACAATTTTTAGTAATTTTAATGATATTCATCTATTTATTAACACATTTTATTAAAAAAACTAGTTCTAAAAATGTGAAAAAGAATTATAAATTGTCATAATTCTTATTTTTATAAAATTTATTGAGTTAAATAAAAATATAAATTTATTAAATGTCTTTTATTTCTTCACAAGATGTTGAAATTAATTAAATTGACTAAACTAACTAACAAATTGACCATCATCTTAAAATTAGAAAAAAATGCGATGACAAGATTTCATCTTAAAATAAATATATAATTTTATTAAATTTATTACTATTATTTAATTTAATATTAATTGTCATGTATCTGTTAGACTTGAAAACCAATTTTTGATTTTTGAATAAAAAAGAAAATACTGGTTCAAATTTTGTAAGAAAGATTAAATAATTATTTTTAATTTTAAAATTAATATAATAAAAAAAGAAGATTTTAATTTAGTTTTTAAAAATATTTATTAAAAATAAATAAATAATTTAATTAGATATAATATTGTTCAATTTAATAGTAATTATCAAGCATCAGATAGAGAGCTTTCAATCTAAGGAGGACATAATATATTAATGATGGAGTTTGATATCAAACTCGAAAGCCCTATTGAGGGATACGATGATAGTGGCCCATCCTTTCGAGGGTCTGTTAAGGCTCAAGACCGTTGACATGACTGCAGTTCTACGTTCATGCTCTTGAAGTGCCCTCCGAATGTTGTGATAAGATACATTTTTTGAGTCAACCTCATGAGCATAGTGTTATTTGGATAGGACTAATTTTTAACTTAGGATAAAAGTAATTTAATTTGACTAGTTTTTTTGTAATTTTGTAATTCTAATTCACTAAGTAATTAATGTAATAAAATAAAAAATAAGAAAAAAAGAAATATAATTAATTTGGTAATGCTCGATAATCGAGTTATGATTAGTTTTATTTTCAAAGTATAAGATTTTGTAATTCGCAAAATCTTATACTTTGAAAATAAAACTAGTGATAGAACACCAAGTGTGGATAGAAAATTCGATAGTAGATTGAATGCCCGCACGGACATAGCTTAGTTGGCTNGCATTATAGATAGTTTTGAATTATAATGAATTATGGATGCATTTTTTGGGATTATGAATAGATTTTAAAATTTTTGGATTACGTTGTATGTCTGGTTGTCTGTAATTTTGGATGATAGTTTGAATCTTGGATGATATATTTTGGATTAGGTTCTCGGATTGCAGGGAAAACACTTAAAACAAGGGATCCTCAGATTTTTACACGATCCGATCCGATCCAATCCGATAATTGTCTGATCGAGTCGGATTCAGATGGAGTTTTGGAGCCGATCCGATCGGATCCAAAACTCTAATCCAATAATTGTCGGATCGGATTAGATCGGCAACAATCCGATCCAATCCGATCCGACGCCCACCCCTACCACTTAGGCTAATTAGTGCGCTTTGAGACAAGCTCGTAAAATCCATCTTTAAATAAAGTCAGTACCTATTTTTAATTTCTTCTCTCCGTAGTGTTTTAGTTTTGCAAAACCCTTAAACTCTTACTGCGTCGGCGCCGGCGCCGGCTTCTCTTAGCGTTTGCTTCTCGGACGGACTCTGCTTCTTACTTTAGCTGTTCAATACGCACCCAAATATGAAAGTTAAGGTGATATCACGTTCAGCAGATGAATTCACACGCGAACGAAGTAATGATCTCCAGAGAGTGTTTCGAAATTACGACCCCAACCTTCGAACCCAGGAGAAGGCTGTGGAGTACGTTCGGGCTCTTAGTGCGGCTAAATTGGATAAGGTAGGTTTTGGAATTTAAATGATTATGCTTGAAGTTAGGGATTATGCTCCCGTAAAGAGTTTGCTCTTCTATTGTTTTAGATATTTGCTAGACCATTTGTCGGAGCAATGGATGGTCATACGGATGCAGTGTCGTGTATGGCGAAGAACCCTAATCAATTGAAAAGCTTGTTTTCTGGTTCCATGGATGGAGGTAACTGCTTCTTTTGCCCATTTTGCAAACCATTAACAAATGAATATTTGTGCGAGATTCATTTCAGCTTTTGTGTGCTCTAAAAATTCAATTTTGTATTACTTAGCTGGCCTTCATAGGAACCAGAATAATAATTCAGCAATTAATGAACACCTCTATGGTTCCATATTGTGTATTCATTGTTCAAAAACAATTTCATGGACCTGATTTCCTTCTCTTTTTAAATACGGACAAAAAACTGTGTGAATAAGAGATATAAAACTTGGAAGAAGTAGGTTAGCAGATAAAAAGAAGTGATTTTGCATATTTGTGTAAACCTGAACCCCTATTTCTGACTATGCTCCCATTTTTGTGTTTACAGATATTCGACTTTGGGATATAGCTAACCGGTATACCTTCTAAAAATTGTACTTTTGCACTTTAGATGGATTTATCAAATTTTTGTGGTTCAAGATATGTACGGTATGATGATCCATGTGGTCTTAATTTAGTTTTTGCCAAGTGTTTGCAATTTTCCGATAACAAACCAATTTCTTAGAACATACATGCGCATTGTGTTAACTATCAACAGTGAAGTTCAAACATTTTCTACGCTTTTACTATAAACACCTGCTGTTGGGTTGATTATTCTCGGAAGATATGTTCTTTAGGACTAGGCACCTTTTATTTTCTTCATATCTTATACAAATGTGAGAAAATTGTTATTTTGTAGGCTTAATAATGGTTATTATGTAGGCTTATTGGATAAACCTAACTATTCTATTTAAATATGATTCACTTGTAAACTATAGACCTGATATCATTTCTGTTGCAATTTGCTGATCCTGTTTGATTCCTAGAAGTAAGTAATTAACGATCATGATTATTATCCTTCTATTTGTTGAAAAGACGGACAGTTTGTCAGTTTCCTGGTCATCAAGGTGCTGTACGGGGACTTACGACAACTACAGATGGTCAAATTCTTGTATCATGTGGAACCGATAGCACGTAAGGATTGACCTTGCAGACAAGTTTTATTGCTGAATTCCTCTCACACATATTCATCCAATTATTTTTTATTCAGTGTCAGACTCTGGAAAGTTCCCCTTCCTTCTCTTGCGGAGCCATTCTACTCAAAATCCAAATCTGCTGAGGTAATTTCCCCTTAACTTCCCCTTGCTTATCGTTCTACGCAGCATTGTTGAAATCTTTCTATTATCGTGGCTAATTCATTGCAAATTAACGCAGCCCATGGCAGTTTATGTTTGGAAGAACGCATTTTGGTGAGTTAATTGGTTTAGTTGATTTTGTTTTTATTTGGTTTTGAAGGTTAGATGGTTGTAAAAAAAACATTATTTTTCTGTTAGGGGGGTTGATCATCAATGGGAAGGAAATCTTTTTGCCACGGCTGGAGCTCAAGTGAATATTTGGGATCACAACAGGTCACTTTTATTGCTTCCTATATCCTCTTTCCAAGGTACATCTCTAGTTCCTTTCGTCCAGAAATAACATGTATTGCTGTGTACAGATCTCAACCAGTCAACAGCTTTGAATGGGGAGCTGATACTTATATATCAGTTCGTTTCAATCCTGGAGAACCAAATGTATTTGTAACATCAGCTAGGTGAGAATAAATATCATGGTCACTTTTATTGCTAGTCAACTTTTAATGGTTTCTCTCTTCTTCAAATATCTCTTCCTTCTTACATCATTGGGTGATGAATTTTCTTTAGATATTATTTAGTGTTTAAAGCATTAAATGTTGTTTGGAATGCATGATATAAAACCTGTTTGTCTCGGAAATTTGTAGCTAAGCACTAGTATCTTGGCATATCTCATTCCTAATCAAAGTGACGACCAAAATATTTTACATACCCCTTTTCCCTGGAAGTCAAACCAATGCCCATTACTAACCAATATTATGGTGTTACCTTCATGGATACTATTAGCTTCCTTTTTTTCAGTGGCAGTGAAGTTGTAGGTTCCCCTGCAATCTACGGGAACTATCACTTCTTGCTGACAAACTTGGCTAGTTAATCTAATTGTATTGGGGTTATTAGCCCAACCAAAGACTTTGAGAGTCCGTCATTTGAAGAATCCTTTTCCTATGGGAATGCAGCATGCCAAGATCACTTCATAGCTTCTCCCATCTTCATTTCATCAGTTTTCTTTTTGCTTATCTTTTCTTCCTCTTTCCTTCAGTTTATCCTTGTCCTCGATTCCAGCCATTTTGGCAGCTTCTGAATATGGTCCTTGATGCCCATCTAAACTCCTTCACTGGACCGAGTAACAATAGATTTCTATGCCATCTGGAACATACTGCTCTTATGCTAATTATACATTGTAGCCAAATTTATACAAACTTATATATACACTATTGATAAATCAAGTCTGGCTCTTTCCGTAGTTCACTTCTCCACACTTTCTCACCAATTCCAATACCTGTTTCTTACAATCCTGCCTGTCCTTAATTCTTACCGGCGATTTTACAACTTCATTAAATTACAGTATTAAGCTCATTAGGAGAACTGGGAGTCTGACTCAACTATTGATTGTCCTTCCTCCTCTGTGTATGTGTAAACCTTTAAGGGGGTGTTGAGTATATAGTTAAACCAAGTGATGTCTATTTTTAATTTATACATGTATAATTTTCAGTTTGCTTCGACCTGAGCATTTCCTAGTCTGATTTGTATAGCCAGTTGTTATCATTATGCATACTTGATATTTTGTTGTAGGAAGTGACATTTGAGAATATTAGGTGACTTTTTAGTCATTAATCCTTCTTTGCAGTTTCTTTCGTTTTAATTTTATGGTATGGAAAACACGGTTCTTCACTTATCTTTGTTCTCATTGCAGTGATCGAAGCATTACATTGTATGATTTACGCATGTCTTCGCCAGCAAGGAAAATAATTATGATGGTATGATGGGTCAAATATCTCTGACTAGATAACATCAGAATTTAATGATAAGATGTTTATGTGGAGTTTGTTCTTTGTTGTATGCTATCCCCAGAGAACTGGGCTGCTGATGGATTTAATGATATTAAGTTTGTCTCTTCCTTTCTTTATGTGGAAGTATTTTCTTGACCTGTTTAACTTGTTCTTTCTTGGCAGACAAAAACCAACTCTATATCTTGGAATCCAATGGAGCCAATGAATTTTACAGCTGTAAGCTCAAAAATATTTATTATTATGTGCAGTAGGACTTGGTTTTAGATAAATTCTTAGAATCATATTCTATTGTGCTTAACGTTGCAATCAAATTTAATTAGTTTTATTAATCTATAGATAAATAGATTAGATGGATAGGGCTTGTTAAAATTCTTTTGATCCAGTATTTGTATTGGGCCCAAATTTTTACTTGCGTTCAACAGAAAATTTACTTATTATTCTTTTCTTGTACTTAAAAAACTAACTCATTATCTTTCTTACATTCATGAAACAGTTACTTGTATATCCTATTCAAGATGATATCAGTTCTTTTAAATGATGCAGGCAAATGAGGATTGCAACTGTTACAGCTATGATGCTAGAAAACTTGACGAGGCCAAATGTGTCCATAAAGATCATGTTTCTGCTGTGTAAGATTACATTTTAGAAGTTAAAAATAATCTGATATTACTCGCAGCATTCCTTTTATGTTAGCTACCTTCTGAATCTTCAAACTTTCTTTTACAGGATGGATATTGATTTCTCACCAACTGGTCGAGAATTTGTTACCGGCTCATATGATAGAACAGTGAGATCACAGCTTATAACAATGTTCTTGGTATTTTGAATTATACTCTGTCCTTGATCTTTAATACAATTTTGACTTGCAGATCAGAATTTTCAATTATAATGGTGGTCACAGTAGGGAGTTGTATCATACGAAAAGAATGCAAAGGTATTCCTGCCAAAGTTTCTGTTATATTCTCATAATCATTTTGTTTTGCAGTTCAAAATATCTATATCTTCTGCTTTAAACACCGGCCTTTCTTCTGAAAGTTGACTATCGACATGGATTTTTTTGTGTTGAAAATCTTTTTATCTATTTGGGCTAATGTTAATATTGTTCTTTGCAGGGTATTTTGTGTTAAGTTTAGTTGCGACGCCAGTTATGTAATATCAGGAAGTGATGATACAAACCTTAGACTGTGGAAAGCAAAGGCATCAGAACAGCTAGGAGTTGTAAGAATTTCTCACTTCATCTAGAAAAAAGGCTTTTCATTATGATGTTAAGATTAACTACCTCCTTCATAAGTATAAAACCCTGGGTTTTAACAGAGAGAGAGATTTATAAGAAAGAAAAGAAGCCTTGCGCTCCCTGGCTCAAATTGTGCATTGCTTTTGGCATCGTTAAACTATTTTCTAGAATTTTTAAAAATTATTGAATTGTTGTTACTCTCCCGCCATACTAGACATGAAAAAACTTATGGTTTTTATAAGAATAATTGAAATATAGCTGAAAATATTTGTCCATTGTAGTTAGTCACTTAAAATTAATGTCCTTAGGTTGTTTGGAGTGTTTTTGTATGTCACAGCTGCCTCATTCTTGGTAAATCTCTGTTATTTTAGCTACTCCCTAGAGAGAAAAGGAAACACGAGTATCACGAGGCTGTGAAGAATCGATACAAGCATCTCCATGATATCAAGCGAATCGTGAGGTAAAATAGAAAGCAGACGGATAATTCACATTTGCTCGGCTGGAAGCCTATATCTCAGACATCACAAACTGAATTGTTTAAATATTGTCCTGGTTTCTAAATTGAAAATTTGAGGAAAGAGCCATCAATTGACGCAATTTATGTATTTTCGATGTTGATTGAACAGGTACAGGTATTTACCGTTGCCAATATTCAAGGCGTCTGGTCTCAGACGCACGATGATCGAAGCTGAGAGAAGAAAAGAGGAAAGGAGGAAAGCTCATACTGCTCCAGGCAAGATTACCACAAAGCCATTGCGCAAACGAAGAATCATAAAAGAAGTCGAGTGAACAGAAAAGATCATCGCTCAACAGTTTTGGAACGCTTCTCAAAGATGTAATCTTTCTCGAATCTTTGGTAAATTAATTAAAGTCGATGCAGTGCTGATTTTCACTTTTTATGTTTATAGTATTTATAATTGAAACAGAAATTTCGTGGGAACTTAGATGATCCAAAGCTACCAGACCCGGTTGGGACATTCAGCTAGTGCTTGTGTTGTTCTTAGGTATTATGTTATTCAAAGTTATGTCCTTTCATTAGTAGCAAAAAACTATACACTTCATTTGTTATTGCCTTCAATTCTTTCCCAAGTTGTTCTTAAATACATGCACCGATACACATAAGTATACCATTTGTATGCCACAAGTATATGAATTGTTTTTTATGCATATAATTTTGTAATTTTTTAAATCTAGGACAGAGCCGGAACTAACGGTAAAATATGATTCAGACCGAATTGGTTCAATGAGCTACTGACTCTGATTGTCTGAATTCGAAACAGTGGAGCACAGTTCTGGCTTTCATTAACAGGAAATAATGAAAGATCAATTAAATAATTAAAATTAATTGAACTAAATGTCAATCAATCTAAACGTATAGGATAAAAATTCAAATTAGGCTCGAGTTTTGGATAAATAGTCAAAAAAAGACTTGAGTTTAAAAAAAAATTTAAGCTATTTTGACGTCGGAACGAGGGTAATTGCATTGTATCAGATGTACCACTCTTTTTCGACTGTCTAATCAATATTTTTTTAAAATTTTTTTGTTTTTAATTAATTGACTAAGTAAATTTTATTAAAGTAACTTAAAATTTTTATTATACAGTTATAACAATAAAAGAGACTAATCTTGAAAGTTTTAATTTTTTTTAACATTTGTACGATTTATTATAAATTTTTGAATGAATAAAAATAATTTTTGTTAAAATTGTGTACGTTATTAAAATTTTTTGTAAATTTTGTCATATATTTACAATGTTGTAAGACATACTTTACAAAATTTTGTGAATTTTTAATAAGGGTAAGATTTATTATAAATTTTTCAATACTTAAAAAATAAATTTAGTTAAAATTTCTTAAATCATAAAATTTTTAAAAAATTTATCATATATTTATAATATTATAATACAATACTAAATTTTTTATTTTATGTATTTAAAAATTATAATAAATTATAAAATTATAAAAAATTTACGAAATTTTGTGAAATATTATCTTATAATATTGTAAGTATATGACAAGATATTTCAAAATTTTTATTGACGTAAGAAATTTTAACTAAATTTATTTTTTATATATTTAAAAAATTATAGTAAATTGTACAATAATTGAACATTCACGGAACTTTGTGAATATTTTTTTTCTAATAATATAAATTTGTGACAAAATTTTCAAAAATTTTCAGTCAAGTAAGAAATTTTAACTGAATTTATTTTTCATGTATTAAAAAAACATTGTATATCATAAAAATATAAAAAAAAATGAAACCTTTCAGATTAGGTTTTGTTCTTTTTGTGAATGCGTGGTAAAAATTTTATGTCATTCATATTAGCGAAATTAATTAAAAATAAAAATTAAACAAATATTGATCGGACGTCCGAAAGAGAGCAAATGCGTCTGAAAACTCAAAAAAGGTTATTTTTTAATTTAGGTTTTTTAGACTATTGACTCAAAGCTCGAGTCTAGTTTGATTTTTTACCCAAATGTATGTTTACACGCAAAATATTTCTTATAAATGACCCCTCGCTCAATCCAAAAATTTATGTATCTTTCCAATACATAATCGAAGTCCATTATATTTCTAAAAAAAAATTAGGTTATATATGCATTAATTAAAAACATTACTTTCAATTTTTTATTAAAAAGTGAGAATTCTAAAAAAATAAAAACAAATAAAAACAAATAAATTATGTTTTCTATCAAATTAGCTGACTTGGCTCCCTAAAACTCTGAAAGTGTGCTATAAGTTTAAAAACCTTTGCAAACAGAGATTGTATTAATCGTCCGAACATGTAGATTGACACGTTTGTCAAATAGAACATTATAAAAACGGAGATTATAATAATTTCATATTATAAGTTATCGTTTTATGTGCTTTTTGAATCATCATCATATAGTTTTTGAACCATATATTTGGTTCCAACACGGGGAAATGTACGAAAGTTGTAATACAGTATTTATATTCCAAGAGACGCAATCAAACAGTTAAAGCTTGATCGCTTCCAACTCCAAAGAGTTGGATCCACGCTATATTAAATTTAAGTAATTTAGATTCATAATCCAAACTCACACTCGTATTATATTCTTTGGCAAGTTGTTTGGAATGCAAAGAATGAATAGAATACAACCAAACCAAATCAAACCATCAAAATCGACTCGACCCAAATTTACCGATCTCAAACCAATCGTGAATTTAATCAACCGCCAAACACACAATCCGACAAATCATGACAACCTCAAATTGCTACATTTTAGTAAAAGGCAAAAGGAGAAACTGATCTCGACTTAAAAAACACAGGTTTGTTCCCAATTTCATCTTGTTACTCAACACTAATCTGCACAAGTCTTACATTAGTAAATTAGAGGGTACGGAGGCCATTATATGCGTTTGATGCAGCTATTATCTTAGAGTATCTACTCGTAGCTTATCTGCATTATCTCTCTCTCTCTCTCTCCCCATTACTATCTCTCTCTAGAATGTGTATGAACGTGCCTTGGATTTCAGATTAGTTGTATTTTACTGTCAAATAGTTTGAACAAGGAAGATAACCGAAATGATGATAGATTAAGTACAAGAGTCTATGTTTGATGTCTGCACTGTCACAGTGTGAGAGTTGTTACCTCCAATGTTGGGGTAGTTCCTTGAAATATCAGGTAAAAATATTCTATTAGGTAAAAGTCATCTATGCCTTGGATAACCGGTTGCTCGCCGGAGATGGATTCGACACCGTGATTAGAGCGAAAGCAGCTGTGGACGCCGTCCCACGATGCAAAAACCAAGTATCCTGCGCCAATATTCTGGCAATGGCGACCCGAGACGTGTTTCATCTCGCAGGTGGACCGTCGTACGGGGTGTGGAGCTGGGGAGATTGGACGGGCTCGTCTCCAGAGCTTTAGACGTCATCGAGAAATTGCCGCAACAGGATATCGATCTGAACCGGCTCAACACCATGTCGCCAACAATGGTCTGTCTCTGCAAGATATGATTGCACTGTCAGGTATGAACATGGAAAGTAGTCGATCAATCTTTGCAGAGAAAAACTAATTCAAAATTTTCATCAAATATGATCGAATCGCGGAAACGCAGGTGCCCACACCCTCGGATTCTCGCACTGCAGCACCCCAGTTGACCCGACGCGGACAAAGATTTGGCGTGGAGCTACAGAAAATGTGCCCCAGAGACTTCGACCCGAATATAACTATCAATATGGACCCGGTGACAACACTATAGATTGGCATATAGTGATCCATACTAGTTCAGTTTTCTTGGCAATTGAGACCGAATCATTAAGAGTTTAGGATCAGAACCAAATCAGATCATACATTCAATTTCAACTATGATTCAATCCTGGCCTTTTTCGTCAATTCTTTTGAAAATAATGACAATAAATTTCATTATTAGTTTTCAAAGCATGTTGCCTTCCGCAATTGTTTATGGTTACTATTTTGGTGTCATAGTTTCCAAAATAAATTACAAATCTATTTGAATGGTAGATCATGAAACTACTAGATGAATTAAAAGGTATCTCTAGGCTTTGAAACACTTCATCTCTCTTGTAAACAAAAAGAGATTTTGAATTTACCCGACGGCTATATTAGCTCATTCTCCCATAAACTCACTCGTTTTTCCTTTCATTTTAACCAAATCTTCCTTCAATTCTCTCAATTTCTCAATCACTCATTCTTCTTCAAGCTATCTCTAATTAGGGATGGAAATCGATCCGGTCCAAATAATACTATATGTAATAGAACAAAATGCTTAGTTAATATTAACAAAATGCTAACTCGTATTAGATTGTTATTTGTGTTCTAATCTCAAATCAAGAAAATCAAAAATAGATATTTCATCTCGGCAGAAATTTTGCTTATTTAATATTAACAAAATGCTAACTCGTATTAGATTGTTATTTGTGTTTTTATTAGTGAAAGATTGAAATATTTTGCATTAGATCAAATTAGATGCGACATTGCTAATTTATTTATTGAGTTATTTAAAATTATTTTTTGAAGCTATCAATGAATATTTGGAAATTATTATCCCATCTAAAAATCTTGTTCTCCCTAACGTGTTCTTATTCTCCTTATTTATTAAATTCAAAAGTATACTTTTTTAAAATTTTGTACTTGATTGATAACTAGATAAATGCCAACTTAATTCAGCTATATGTAATATGTAGTTATGAAAATTTCAAATTCATTTGTAACATAAAATTTCAATGATATGTCATTTTTATAATAATAATAATAATAATTTTTCCACTATATTAAATAAATTATTATCAATAAACATCTAATAATTAAATGTATTTTTCAACTGATACCTTAAACTATTAATACAATCATTTGATATCTCAAAGCATGACTATTTTTAACTAATACTTTAAAATTATAATTTATAAATTAATACCTCAATATTAAGACAATTATCAAGGGACACCTTGTCATAAAATTTAAGTTAATTAGTTCTCTTTTTATAATTTAATTTCAATTTTTTTTTTGAATTATTATATACTTTCGATTAGAATGATTAAGAATGAAAAATTATGATGAAAAATTTGTAATTTAATCGTAGAATGTTGTATAATAAAAAAGTTCAATGTCATGGTATTCATTTATAAAATGTTGAAGTTTAAGGTATCAATTGAAAATACACTTATATTTTCAGGTGTTGATCGATAGAACTAAAATTATATGTAGTATGTTATCTAAACATCATTCCTTTGTCAATAAAAATCCACCTATTATTTCTTTTAGTCATAATCTTCTATCCCTTTCTAGTGAATTTCCTTTGTTTTTAGGACATCTTATAAATATGAACATATTTTCTTTGTGTTGCCAAGTGTTTGATGCATTATCATTCAGGAGACAGATGAAACCACGACTCTAAGAAGGCTATTAGGTCGTGCTTGGATCGATAAATGCAAGTAATGACTCAACGTACATATCAAGTGATTTATCGAGAACATCAAGCCGTCATGATCCCTAACATGGTTAAGATGCCCTAATGATATTTTTATTGTATGACTATTTCGTGGTGGAGAGAGTTGCCTCGCCAAACCAATGACGGCCAGAGAGTTTAGTCATCGTCCATGGAGTCTTTGATCTATTTATTCATCGATAAATGACGACATGCAAGTGTCGATCTACACTCGTTCACGCAGACACTGCACAAATCTGGTCTAATACTAGCACTGACACCAATCCTCGAAAGCTTTTCTCTACCTTAACCTTAGCCAAGGATTACATATACATGAAGGAGAGTTGTAAATTTTAGAAATGTTTGTTATTTGACTAATAGAAAAAATATTTCGAGGAGTCTAATGAAAATAATAAAAAATTCATAGAATCTAGCGATGTTAACTCTTATTTATATAATATATTATAGATATTTTGAAATTAAAAAAAAAAAATAACTCTATGATTATTCTGTTGGCACACCTCCTACCGTATCGAAAAGTGATTTAATCAATTCAAAATATAAATAAATATTTATATTTTTATTAATTAAATATATTTGAATTGAATTAATCACGCTGTGACACATTATAAAGTTTGGCAAGAGGATAACTTAGATTAACTAAAAGAATGATTTATGTAATTTATACCCTTTACGTCTTAAGAAAAACTGCATACCTTCTAAGGAAATAATTAGAATATTTGCCCGTGCGGGTTCATCTCAGTGGTCGAGAGATAATGGATCTGGTAACAAGTGACGGGGTTTGAATCCTGCACTGCCCTAGTGTGAGAGTTGTTACCTCCAATGTTGGGGTAGCTCCTTGGGACATCAGGAAGAAGGTCTTCCATCTCTGGACTGCTGAATCACCGTAACTTACCTCCTCACAGCCTGTCTGGCCGAGATGTGGGGGCCCTGGGGCGGGAGATTTCGCCTTTATGGTAGCAATAATTAGAATATTTGACTAATCAACCTCACATTGGTGGGTCCATAGTTTGAAAACGAACAAGAACTTTTTTTTGTCCTTTTAAGTTGTTGAGGATGCTTCGATCAACCCACATAAAATATTAATTTTTTGTTAATTTTACTTGATCCATAGCCTAACGTGACTTGTAACATGACATTACATCTTCTTGTTTTCGTATAATTATTAATAGTATTTTCAATATGATCAATTATCCAAACGATTAACTTCAAACTAGAAGACAACAAGTCGATGACCTAAAATGTTTGAAAGAACGTAGGCTGAAAACATAATCTTTTGAATGAAGTCGAGGCCTTTTTCAATCGAGATCTTCATAAAATATGATTAAAACCATGTATTTATGTTGATAGTTCTATTATTTATATTTAATTACTATCTATTTTCAATTTACCTTGAGCTCTAATCATATGTACCACTCAATTGAGTTCGGCTAATTAAATCTTTTTTTACATATTATTTGTATGCGAAGAAATAAAATTAAAGTAATGATAGTTTTACTTCTTTATTGTACACGATCAAATATCAAACATATATTGATTGAATTAAAATATAATTATTGTACTAATATAAGTAATTATTTTGATATATATATATATATATATATTACAATAAATAATACAATAATAAAAGTATTGTAGACTTACCCATAAAAGCATATGAGTGTAAGATTACTTGTTTAATTATTCTCATTGACTCCTAGTCTCCTTTTATTTTTGATTGCTTGTTTGGTGGTATAAAAAAATTAAAGGAATTCTTTGTATAAAAAGATTAAAGCATTGATAAAGATATATAATAATTTGTGCGGAGTCTTATTGTGCTACTTCTGCCGAATGTCATGTTTTACATCGAAGTTCCTTAACATTAACTCAAAACACATTATACTATGAAAATTGAAATATCACACAAATTATATCAGATCTAATTGCCTATTGAAAGTGTGCTTGACAAGAGATCGTGCTATCACACTTCGACTTAAATTTTATTAATTGTGAAGGTTTAGCTTGTATAAGTGTAGTTCATGGCTCCATGTTATGTGGGTGAGTGAGAAGTTGATGATAAACAATTAGAGTTTCTTTTTTTACAATTACCAATGTTTTTTCGATTAACCTTGAACTATGCATGTGCATGGTCTACAACAATTAAACAATGTTGTACCATGATCATTGTGAATTCTGTAAGGAGTTAGTCTAGGTTTATCCTCTTGTCATATATTATTGTCATGCTTCCTATGAGTACAGGAGTACTGTAATTATACGCTATGTAACTTAGCCTTAAAAGAATTTGCATAACCAGTAAGTACGGGGAGGAGGAATTTGTGCTTTGCTTTTGGTCCAAACAAAAGGAAAGGCCAAAACTAAATGACGAAAATGGGCATCCCACTCACGTTCGTTATGCTGCCCCTAAATGGGCATCATGGTCCATTTAAGTAAAATAGCGAGGATTTCCATTTCGTGAGTCATAAAGATAAAAATAATAAAGCAAGAAAAAAAGGAGAATGACGTTGATCCATGCTTCCTCTAAAGTCAATTATTTGTAGGAATATATAATAAATCATAAATCTATGGGATATTATTTATTTAAGCAAAAAAATAAAAATAATTCTATTTTGCTTTTTTATTCTATCCTTTGAAAATAATAATTTGTCTAATTAATGTAATAAATTATTATTTATAATTATTTTAATTATACTATAATTTCGAGATCAACCATTATTTATTACGTGGGTATGTATTTTAGAAATAAAAGTAAAGTGATTGATGAACTAGGGATAAGTAGAGGTAACGTTGATAAAGAAAGCAAAGAAGCTACTTTGGCTGGGTGGCATCTAGATCTCTGCAACAAAAAGAAACTCGTCTTCGCTCTCTCTCCCTCTCTCTCCCTCTCTCTCTCCAACCCGGAGAGAATTGCAGAAGCTCAAAACCATAGAGAAATGAATAGGGAGAATGAAAAGAAAATAACGGAGAGCCAGAAAAATTCACCATGAGAGCTCATTATTCGAGCTTCCTTTTCTTTCTATCATTACCTATTCTCTTTCTTACCGTCGCCGTTAATGGTTCCACCAAAGCTCAAACTCCATCTCACAGAAGGGTTCTTCACCAGCCGCTTTTTCCGGAGACCTCCACGCCCCCACCGGATGTCTACTTAACCCCACCACCACCTCCGCCGGTAGATCCTTCTTTTTCCAATCCGGAGGACCAGCCCTTTTTCCATGAATCCCCAGCAATACCGAACTCTTATCAGAATCAACCCCCTCCGTCGTCTTCAAACGTTAATTCTTCAATTCCTGAAGCTACTCAGCCTTCCAAACCGACGAAGACTGTCGCGATTGCAATCTCAGTCGGAATTGTCACTCTGGGAATGCTCACTGCTCTTGCATTCTTCCTATATCGTCACCGGGGTAAACATGCCGGCGATTCTCAGAAGCTAGTCGGTGGCAACAATGGAGATAGATATCCAGAAGACTCGAGAGTACCGCCATCCAGCTTTCTTTACATCGGCACGGTCGAACCGAGTCAAACCTCCGTCGTTGAACCGAGAACAGTTACCGGCGCCGGTAGCTCTCCTTATCGCAAGCTTAATTCCATTAAAATGTCGGATCGGCACCGTCCTAGTCCGGAATTGCAACCGCTTCCACCTCTACCGAAGCCGCTGGTGAGGAAATCTCGGTCTCTATCGTCATCTTCTGACGAGGAAAACCACGAGACTGCGTTTCATACACCGCAAGGGTCGTCGGTGGTCAGTAACGAGGACGGGTACGGTCAATCTGTAAACCAAGTTTCATCTGCGACTGTAAAATCCGATAAGAATTCTTCAGTTCCTCATTCAAAGAGGACATCTCCTAAATCCCGGCTTTCTATATCGTCGTCAAAGGTCGGTCAGTCGCCGGTGACACCGTCGCCTCCTCCTCCTCCTCCTCCTCCGACATCGCCATTTCAGCAGCCACAGCCGCAGATTTCTTCAAACAGGCCCAAATTCTCAAAGCATCCACCTCCGCCGAATTTGGCTCTCCTTCAATCGCTGAGCAATTCGTCTCCAAATCCACAAATAGCAAGAAAACCTGGTCCTCCACAACCACCTCCACCACCTCTTCCTCCGGCATTTCCGCCATTGATTTCAAAGCCTCGGAAAGTTAAACCTTCAGAAAGGAGTTTACCCTCGACACCAACTCCATTGTCTTCGAAAGTAGAATCTTGGAGCGCAATCAAGACCAAACCCAACTCCCCTCCTAGTTCTGGGTTATCAAATTCCGTTGATCAAGTCCATAGAAGCGTAAGCTCGTCAGAGAAGCTTGAAGCAGACGATTCAGAAGGTGTTAAACCGAAATTGAAGCCCCTGCACTGGGACAAAGTACGGGCCACTTCCGAGAGAGCCACAGTGTGGGACCAACTGAAATCCAGCTCATTCCAGTAAGTAGTCCTGCAAATGTCATCTAGTTTTACTCTCATATGTTCAAAACTTGACTTTGGGAATCATGAAATTCCTCCCAGAGTAAACGAGAACATGATGGAAACTCTTTTTGGCTTCAACGCTGCAAATCCAGCATCAAAAGAGCCTGCCAGAAAGACCATCTTCCCTTCCTCTATGGAGAAGGAACATAGGGTGTTGGACCCGAAGAAATCGCAGAATATTGCCATACTACTCAGAGCTCTAAATGTTACACATGATGAAGTGGCCGAAGCTCTTTCCGATGGTATCACAAATAAAATAATTTCTTTGTTGGACTTGTGTTGGCTGTTTATGTGATTAGATGCATTAGAAACAAGAAGAACTTCCCATTTTTTTAAAACAAACTTGAAGATATTGCTGCAGATGTTTCTCTTCAGTCTGGGATTGATTGCTGATTGTTTACTTCTGGTTATGTTCCTTAGTGTTTATAAATGGGTACATGATTGTTTCTAGTTTAGCATAATCATTTAATTTGCTCTGATTCACCGACAGATTGCTAAACAGACACCACAACTATGGAAAAACATTGGTGTTTGTTTTTTTTCTCATTATTGTCACTGTTTTTATCGCTTATAATTGATAATGCTTCGAAATGAAGTACTTGAAGACTTCCCTTTACAGTATTTCACTGTGTGATTTTATCTATTACTCTTTCCCTCAATTTCTGTAGATCTCATTGTGCTTGTTTTGCGGGGGGTTTGATCTCAAATGGGAACAGGAAATCCGGAATGCTTAGGCCCAGAGCTTTTGGAAACTCTTGTGAAAATGGCTCCAACCAAAGAAGAAGAGATAAAACTCAAAGACTATCGAGGGGACATCTCAAAACTCGGGTCTGCGGAAAGATTTCTCAAGGCCATCCTGGATATCCCTTTTGCCTTTAAAAGAGTCGACGCCATGCTATACCGAGGCAATTTCGACACAGAAGTTAATTACCTGAGAAAAGCATTTCAAACACTGGAGGTACTCTTAGATACCATTTATGAATTAGAAGGTTCAAAATGATATAACGTTAATATTTGTAAGAACTGTTTCTTGCCAGGCAGCAAGTGATGAACTTAAGAACAGCCGGCTATTCCTTAAACTCCTCGAAGCTGTTCTCAAGACAGGGAATCGGATGAACATAGGTACAAATCGCGGTGATGCAAAAGCTTTCAAGCTCGAGACTCTCTTAAAACTAGTCGATATAAAAGGGACGGATGGCAAGACAACATTGCTTCACTTTGTCGTCCAGGAAATGATTCGATCCGAGGGTGAAGGTGGCGATACGATAAATGGAAATCTTCCAACCAAAACGGTTTCCAATTTGAAAGAGGACCAGTTCAAGAAGCAGGGGTTGAAGATTGTGGGTGGGCTGAGCAGAGACCTCATCAACGTGAAAAAAGCAGCTGGCATGGACTCAGATGTGCTGAGTAGTTATGTATCCAAGCTGGAAATGGGTCTGGAGAAAGTAAGATTGGTTTTGCAAATGGGGAAGCCCGACGCCCAGGCTACATTTTTCGATTCGATGAATGCTTTTCTCAAGGAGGCCGAAGAGGAAATAGTTCGGATCAAAGCCGACGAAAAGAAAGCATTATGGCTAGTGAAAGCAGTGACTGAATACTTTCACGGGGACGCGGCGAAAGAAGAAGCTCATCCTCTGAGAATATTTATGATCGTGAAGGATTTCTTGACCATATTGGATCAAGTGTGCAAAGAAGTGGGGAGGATGCAAGTAGTGGTGGGTTCTGCTCGATCTTTTCGACTACCGTCATCTGTATCATTACCGGTCCTCAACCGGTACACCGTGAGACAAGATCAATGTTCCGACGAAGAAAGTTCATCGCCCGCCCTGAAATCTAATCTTCACCCTCTTGAAGACTCCATTCGACTATAAGCACGGAGAAATTAAAAGAAGAAATATCCCGGAAGGAGGCTCAGATTGTTCAGGACAATGCCTGATTGAGAAGAAGGGGGGGACAGTCAAATAAAATTCCCTTAATCCATCTTCTACAAATACATAAATAGGTAGATTTCTTCACTATACTCGCTCAATGTTTCTTCCACACCTTAAAAAGGTATATCTTTCGTGTTTTTGAGATACAGCCTGACATTATAGTATCCATTTATTGAATTAAAGATAATAATTTAATATTGAAAATATTAAGATAGAGGGAGAGGGAGAGGGAGAGGGAGCTGATAATGGTGATGGCTGAAGGGAATTGAGAATTGTGAAGAGAGAGTCCAGTCCACTGAGGAGCTTCATCTTCTTTGTTTCAGTCGGAGGGCTTTCAGGTGAGGGCCAAGCTCAGTTCGAAAGTGATTTGATATTCAATCGCTGAAGTTCAGTCGATTTATGGGTGTTTGAGCATAAGATTCGCGATTCAATGTTGGTCGAAGATCGTTCAACTACGCCCAAATCGCCGAAAAACCACTCCAGAATCCCACCTGTCCTCATCCGAACCGTTTCCATGGCCTGAAGAGCCTCGATCTTCACTCGAATCGCGTCTCTGAGTCTACAAGCCTTGATTTCTCATGGTTTTGTGAAAATTTATACAGAATTATCGCAGTTCTACTTATGATCGTCTCCGTTGCAGCTCTCTTCTTCCCCCGCAATGTGGGCGACACTGCTTCACTTCTCTGTTTCCAATCTCAATCCATTACTCTCAACTCCCGATAATCAATCGGAATTACCAATCAATTGCAGAAGAAGATGGAATAGAAAGAGGGAGACGGGAAAATGATGAGACAGAGAGACGGAAAAATTAACCGAAGGGTGTAGTTGGAGTTTTGTCAAAGTTGAAGGGGAAAGTTGACGAATTTTAAAGTACGAGGTTCTAGTTGTAAGTACCCCTATAGTATAAGGGGCAAGTTGATAATTGGCGAAAGTAAAATTATTAATAATGGACCTTCTTATGAGCGCCAAAATATTCATTTGAAATTCTACTCAGTTCATTCACCCCGTACCAGATTGCAACCAGGAACGCCGACGATTTGCCCTCCTTGACGAAGCATCATCCTTCCTTCACACGAAGACGCCAAGTCTCATCCATCTGTTCTACTGAAAGGAGACATTGACGGCAATCAGAGAAAGGTTTGGCCTTCTTTTTCCAATTCAGGATTTTGGGACCAATTAGAGTTGGAGAAATGGAGAAGCGAATGCGCTCTTCTCTGAAATCCTCTGCAGAAGACTTCCTCTCCGCAGCCACCAATTTAAAGCTCAAATCTGCAAAATCAACCCTAAAAACCCTGATTCATGGCGTGAATCCTTCTTCTGAAATCTCCTCCTCTCTCCCTCTTTCGCTCTTTCAGTCTATTTCTAAATCTATTAGACTGTTTCATAGTGGTAAAAATCCGAATTCCTCCACCTCTGATCCTATGTTATCCAAGTCCCCTCAGACTCCTCCATCTAAGCGACTTAGACGATCTTCTAGACGATCCAAGCCTCGAGTTCAACATAATTCGGTAAATAAGGCCCAGAATCCCATTTCAGATGAGAGACAGGTTGTGGAGAAGCTTGAGATTTTATGTTACATTGTACTTTTATGTGTTACTCATCCTAAAAGAACATTTTCGGCCAATGATTTACTGCTCTGTGCACGGGAACTACATGACAATCTGATTTTCTTTGAGTCTGAGACAGTGCTGTTATCAGAGATTGCGACCTTGTGTGAGGAGTGGTGGAAGGCGGATTTTCCAGGGAAAGAATCACTTATCACTCAGTTCATTCCCTACTTACTTTCAAGGTCCTTGACGTTCTCAAAAAAAGTGGATGTGCATAGGGTTTATGTTCTCCGTGATGCACTTACCCTGTTCGATTATGAGGACCAGAGCATTGAGGATTTGAAGCTCTTGCTTATTCGTTGTGTGATAGCACCACTGTATCTGAAAATTGAGGATGGGCGACGGTTTGTGGCATTTTTGTTTGGGTTGAGCAGGCAGCTGTTGAAGGAAGCGCTGGCAATGATTCGTTCTCAGATTCCTTTTGGGAGGAAATCAGTGCTGGAGGCGTATGGAGATATCCTGTTTAATGCTTGGAGAGTTGCTGAAGGGGAATCGAGGGAGGACTTAGAGGATGGGTTTCTACAAAGTTTGGTGGAGGGTGCTATATATGGGAGCTCAGCTGCATTTTCTGCATCTATTAGGAGAATTCTTGGAGGATTTGTGAACCAGCGCACAATAGATGGAGTTGAAAAGCTTCTTTTTCGACTGGTGGAGCCTGTGATATTTCGATCTCTACAGGTAAGCTTCTCTATCTCCATAATTTCTCTTTACTCAGTTTACTGCTGCTGAAACGAATATAGTTCCTGATATTCCTCGACCACTAGTGACTAGCTCAACCTTTTTAAGAAATCATCATTCCACTTATTTAAGCAAATTCTAATGCATTTTAACCACGATGAATAAGCATGACAATATCATCGAACAGATTGCTCTGGGTCAAACTTCTAGTTCATCGGGAAAGGTTTTGTCAATAAAGATGCAGTGATATTTGATATTTATCTATAATTTAGTTATAAGTATGAATATATGGTAGAATTGTTTGATCATGCCACTTAGTTTCTGACAGGTTGCAAATTCTAATGTTCGTCAAAATGCTTTGCATTTGCTATTGGACATGTTCCCTCTTGAAAATCCGGATGCTACAAAGGAGGAGAAAGATACATTGCTCAACAAGCAATTCTTTCTGCTAGAGAAACTACTCATAGATGATTGTCCTGATGTGAGAGTAACTGCAGTGGAAGGCTGCTGTCGTCTTCTTCATTTATTTTGGGAAATAATCCCTTCCTCGATCATAACAAAGATAATTACAAAAATTTTGGACGATGTGTCACATGACATTTGCAGTGAGGTCAGGCTTTCTTCATTGAGAGGAATGATTTATTTGTTTGGTAATCCTCAGTCACATGAAATTCTTAAAGTCCTTCTACCAAGATTTTCTCATCTGATGCTGGACAGTGTTCTTTCCATCAGAGCTGCGATAGTAGATCTACTACTTCTTCTAAGTGATACTCGGAGTTTCCAATTTAACAAGGTCTGGTACTGTCTAATTATATCCTAGTATTAGTTAGTTATTGCATCTTAGTTTATCTTAATTATTTTTATATAAAAATATTCAGGTTGTAGATTTGGATGTGCTATTAGATGCTCTTGCAAATGATCAATCCCTTGTTGGTAAGAAAATCACAAGGTTGCTCATGCCATCATATTTTCCTTCAAAAGTCTCTGCTGAAGAAGCATGCAAGCGCTGTGTTACTCTTATTAAAAGGTTCCCTATGGCTGGAGCTAATTTTTGCCAATATGCTGTAATAGAAGGGGCATCTCTTGAATCCTTCATGGAGCTTGTTCGAGCATTTATTAGTTTGGCTTTATCATCTGAAAAACTTGATGCAAAACTTTTCGAGGGTTTACTTCTTGCCACAGAATATCTCTGTAGCAACCTAGTGAGCGAGCCACATTACAAGAATGCTCTTAAAGAGTTACTTGGTGGTGAAAGGCTTAATAGCTTGTTTTCTGTAGCACCAACTAGGCGAGCCCAGTCTTCTATTTACAACTTTGTATCCACCATATCACCAGATGATGCTAGTGGACTTCTTGAAACATGTATGAGTTTAATCACTGATTGTATTGGTTTACAGGATGATATAGAAAGACAAGTTGAAGTTAAAGCTGCCCAAAAGTTATTGTTGTCCTGTGACATGTCTGATTACATGTTTGATGCACTTACACTGCAGCTTCATAAAGCTGCATATCACTGTCATATTAAATTTGGAACGGAGGTGCCAAAGCTAAGTATTTGTTCAACAAAGAAGAAGAAATGCAATTCGTTGGGAAAATTTGCTTCCAAATTTAAAAAGTTGAACTTTAAACAGTTGATCAATTTCGAAGAGGATTATTTAGTTGCAGCAGCTGTCTCTTGGCAAATAAAAGATTTGCTCATGTCCGAGGACTCTCGAAATATCATATTAGGCTCTCAATGTCTGGGATCAATATTTTTTTCTTTGAAGGTTATTTCTGAAATCAGCATCGTTCAGTGCATGCATTTGGAATTCGTTGATGCATATCCTGTCATGGCACATACAGCTCTTGCTTTGCATTGTACACTTGAGGATTTTACCACAAGTAATACCCACATCAGCAAAAGCAGAAGCTGGCCAGACTCTTTAAATGTGGAGGCAAATTATTTCCGTCTAGTTTCTTCTTTTAGGATTTATGTTGTTTTGTTTCACTTAATGATTTGAATTTTCACCTTGCAAAATTAGTAACCTCCATTGAAATGTTGCTACAAGTTCATGACAAATTTTTTCGCTTGATTTTAAAGTATCTGTCTTCTTATGCATACTGACAGATCTCACTTTGTAACTTAGATTACTTATTTTCAGTATTGTTCTGTTTTAATTGATTTTGGTGCGGATTGGGTTTGGTTTGTGCAGTTAATGTTGGAACAGACAGTGGATCATCTACTGACTTGTTCTGAAAAGCTTTTTGAATCAGATGGCAAATCGAAAAGCTTTTGCAGACAGAAGCGGAGGAAAAGAAACGAACGCTCTTCACATATCAAGGAAGGTAAGTTATTGAGAGCATAGTGTTGGATGAATTCATTAGAGAGTACATTCATTTTAATTTACTTTAATCAGCATGCAATGCCGGAGGAAGTAGACTGTATTAAAACTTCTTATGCTGCGAAAAATGCATTCCAAAATTATTATGTTTGTCTCAAGCATTCTGTACTTGATCTTCAGTTTTATTTTTACACCGCCGTAACATGTCATTGTTATGTTTGTTTCCTGCAAACTGTATTTAATCTTCAATTTTATTTTTACACCGTCTTAATATGTCATTGTTCACATAAATGCAGTATCATCCGTGGGTGAAGAAAAGAAGACGCTGAATAAGGTGAAGATACTGATGGTGATTCTCAAGTTCATTGTTGACACCAGTGCTCTAGGTTTTATTCCTCAGAATCTGGGATCGTGCTTAAACTTCACATCAGAATGCGCAATCTTAATCATCTCGATTTTAAGGGAACACTACTATGACAAATTTCAGCTAACTGAAGAGGGTGTCAAAGAGTTATTTCTATGTGTAAAGAGCTCGTTCACATATGCATTCAAGTTACTAAGTCAGGCCCTTCAATATGGAAGTAGAAATCTTCAGGAAGAAATTTCTCTTGCGAATAACCTGCTAGATTTGATAGTCTCAACTGAGTCATGCTTGAGCTCCGGCCATGCAGCTCATATAGTTACTATTATGAAGCCATGGCTTCCAGATTTGATCTTGGCACTAGGGGCAGAACTATTGATGAAACCAGCCAGTGAAGAAGGGACTCGCACCATCGTATATGAACGGATTAAATCCAGTTTTCCTTCATGGTTGTTGACTGTGGCAAAGTTGGAGTGCTCTAAAGTCAGCGGCAATGGGTCGGAGGAGGAGGAGGAGGATCAAATCTCTAAATCGGGTGAATTTTCGGCTTTTGATAATTTTCTGGGAACGATTATCAGATTGTTGAAAGAAGATGGTAAAGTGAAGGACGCAATTGGAGTGATTTTCTTAACAGGTTCAATAGTTGGACTTGAGAAAAGGAAGCCAGAGCTGGTATTTGGACTAGTACATTTCGTGTGCGAAAGGCTATACAGCAATGGCGACAAGGATTGGGGCGACTGCATGCTGAAGGTCGGGCAGGAAATGCATCAGCAAATAGAGAGAGAAATGGAAGAGCAACGCAGCGAAGATGTGAGACAGCAGCTGCACAGAGTTCAGGCGTTGCTTGAACCCATTTGGATGCATCACATATACGAAACTGGAAGACTTTCGTCAATGGAAGAGTAGCTTCCACATTCTGTAAGGCCCATCTTCTTGTTTTGAGCTTCTGTTTTTTTCCAACGCCACTTGTTAGTCTTCTTCTTCGTCGTCGTTTTAGGGTAAGCTGATGGATTGTGCTGTTCAGAGTGGGCTACGATTTATGCACACCGAATGGTCCCGGCAGAAAATGGACCCACTTTGTGTGCCCAGGGTGGATTGAAAGGACTAATGGCCCATGGCTATCCATCAACAATTTGTCGCGACCTCAGGTATCATGAATGGCAAAAACAAAAAGATTTGTTTTTTCTTTTTATTATTTTATATAATATATATTATAATTAAGTATAATATTCAACCTATTACCTCGAAAATTCTCCAAAGGTTCGTTACCTCGAATTTTAAAATTGAACCTGTGAAATAATATTTGACATGTGAAAGAGAATCTTAACCAAACAAATATTGTTTTCTTGAAATAATAATTTTGTTACTTATTATTGTAAAATACGACCCTCTACTATCAGCATGAGTGGGATATTATAAAAATCAAAAACATGAGATGTTGATGCATGGACAATAACAATTAAATATTGGAATATAAATGGACGAAACTTTGGGGTCAGTGAATTGCTTTCGTCCCCCACGATTGGAACGTGCATAGGCTGCTCACAGGCATGGCTGAGCTTCCCCTCCAGCCTCCAATGGCTCCCTCCCAGAAACAATTATTAATTTTCAATTTGGTCAGTTGTCTGGATATTCCCTTCCACATTTCTATAAAATTTAATTTTCCACTATGCCAACGTGCAGATCCTACTCAGACCTCAGCTTCCCTCCAATTTCTCTCTCGACAGTTGAAGATGGTTAAATGGCTCCTATCACTGCATGATTAGCCTGTAATTTTTGTTGTTTCTCATTACAACGCAGCAGGGCCCGAAACAGCTGCCACGGCGATCTTCCGCCCTTTTCTACTTCAGTCTTTCCCTGCCTTTTTTTGGCTTCGATTTGAACCTTGTTCTCGATTTTGAATCTCCTGATTTGCCTGATTTCTGGGATCTTCTTTCCTTGATGGCCGCGTTTCAAGCATCTGGAAGCCTTCTGGTTTCTCGCTGCTGTTTTGATTCCGGTGTTCGATTTTTGGCGCCTGAGGAGGATGCGAGTAAGGTTGGATTTATGAGTTTTTCTGTGAGCAACGGCGCTAGGTTGGATTGGACGAGTGGACGCGTAGGCCTTTGTGGTGCCGATCGCCGTGCTAGCTTTTTAGGGCCGATTAAGGTGTCGTTGAATGATTGCTCCTCATTTTCAGGTACGTTTTACGATGCGAGTATTCTTAGTTTCGCATCAGATTGAGTTTGAATTGTTTCGAAGATCTTCAGTTATGAAATTTGTCGCTGCGTTTCTGTGGAAGATAGATCTCCTCTGAGTTCATAGCTGGCGATGGCGTTTACTATCATGGTTCAATTAGGGTTCTAATTCGAAACAACGTTCTGTGTCTTTCATGTTAGGTAAGAAATTCCACCAATTGTCGACCATTGGGAAGTCTACGAATATCGTATGGCATGAATGTCCAGTTGAGAAACTTCAGAGGCAAGAATTACTCCACCAAAAAGGATGCGTCGTATGGATAACTGGTCTCAGCGGTTCAGGTTTGGAAATCCCATTGAAAATAGCCGATTTGAACAATCTGACCGATAGGCCCTTCCTTCTGTTCTTCTCTTTCTCATTTCAGGAAAAAGCACTTTGGCTTGCGCACTGAGCCGAGGCTTACACTCGAGGGGAAACCTGACCTACATTCTTGACGGTGATAATGTCAGGCATGGCCTGAACAGTGATCTTAGCTTCGAAGCCGAAGACCGTGCAGAAAATGTGCGAAGAATTGGTGGGTTTTTCTGTCTCTGAAAACTTCAAATTGGAAGCGATTTTCATAATGCAATCTGTCTGATAATTTGAAGGATCATTTTCAGGGGAGGTTGCCAAGCTTTTTGCTGATGCGGGTCTTATTTGCATTGCTAGTTTAATTTCTCCGTTCAGAAGTGACAGAGACTCCTGCCGTCGGTTATTGCCGGACGGAAATTTCATTGAGGTGCATTTCACAAATTAATCCGGTGAGTTTTATATTGCCATGGCTGACTGCGACAATGTCTGCCTCAGGTCTTCCTCGATGTGCCTCTCAGAGTTTGCGAGGAAAGAGATCCAAAGGGTCTGTATCGATTGGCACGCGCCGGGAAGATAAAAGGTTGAGTACTGACTTTATTTCCAAAATCTCATCTTTATTTGTTGGAAACATCAGCATGAAATGCGGTTGAATGTGTCGTTTACCCACTATTGCTGTTCTATGATCCATTGCATTTGTTCTTGATCAGTTCGAATTCTTCGTTGCAGGTTTTACCGGGGTTGATGACCCATATGAACCGCCATTGAATTGCGAGGTCAGTTAATCGAAAAAGAGACTCCAGACTTGATTATCGACTTTTCTTCAAATTTTTGGAAATATTTTGCAGATTCGATTGCATCAGACGGGCGGGAAGCTTCAATCCCCGACCGATTTGGCGCAAAGGGTGATAAGTTATTTGGAAGAGAAAGGGTACCTGCAAGCCTGAAATGCAGAGAACTGGGAAGGCATGCCTCCTTGCTCTGGAAACATCTCGTTTCCGGTGAGTAAATGCCAGTTTCTGCTATCTGTTCATACTGCAATAATAAAACCATGTACGATTACAAATTCCTTCATCTTCGTGCTTCCGACTCTTCCAAAATCACTCTGCTTTTCTGCAAATTTGCCTCGGAATTATTCGAATCTATTCACCGATCTCTAAACTAAAAAATGTGGAAATGGGTTCAAATCGATTGAAAAATGCAATTCGCCAAAAAAAAAA
>QAOC01044691.1:64175-89968 GCA_003255005.1 Begonia fuchsioides
ATTCGTTCTTCTTCATGATTGATCAATCTACTTATCTCCATGAGCAAGGAAGGACATGCAGCTAACACAAAATCTGCTCAGTAAAAATTTTTCACAGTTTACATTTGCCGTAGGTCGTAGCAAGAATGGGCAAATGCCGAAGGTAGATGGAGAGAAGAATAGCCGAGAAAGGACATTAACGCTGAGATTGTAACTTCATTTCCTTGGCAATGGAAGGTGGCCATTTCTCTCCTCTCACCCTTTTCAAATCAGCTACTCTTTCCTCCTCTTTGGATTCCATTCTAGCTAACGATTTACGGCCTGCTTCTTTCGCTGCAGCTATTATGGCTTTTCCATCCACGGCTGCTGCTTGGAGTTGTTTCTTAAACTGCATAACACCCAAAAAAACATCAATGGAAATGGAGATGGCACCAGAAAGCATCACTTACTAGTACTGAATCTCAAATAGATGTTAACCTTCTTTGATTTCTCGTTAATGTCCTCTCCTGGAAGAATTCTGGGTCTCTTTTTCGGTCCATGGGGTGTGTCTAGCAGCAAAAGATAGTCAACTTCAATCACAATGGCTTTTCGATACTCAGATAAGAGAAAACTGGATTGATATTGTGACAGAATGTCAATCTTATTTTAATTTCTTAGCACATTCACCAGTAGTGACAGATATCATTATAGATTTGCTACTTCAAAAAGCTGTTTTTGGTGACTCGAATAACACTTCAAGCTCGAGCGGAAGCAGTTTACTCACCAGTTCGATCAAACATGATCCCTGGGGGAGCACGTTTAAACAATAGAATGCCGCCTCCTCCGGAATCATCATCAGTGGTATGGACGGAATCACGATATGGAACTATTTCTAAACTCTTTTCCAAGGTATCATCAAGAAGCTTTTGTGCCTGTAAATAGCAGCTAATCATTCAACAACAAGAACAAAACATGGTAAACATATCCAATTTCGAAAATATATGTTTAAGTTATGTTTATTCCATTCTTACATTGTTCTTAATCTTCGCAATATAGAACACAAAAGCCATTGAATAAACTAGTTCGATTATGTTAAGTAACAGATCCTTGTCCATGGAATACAAATACAGAAATCGTTCGGTAAAAGTATGAATCAATAGAGTACAGATCCCCTCCAACCACGGCACCATTCAATCTACCAAAACTTATGCAAATTTATCAAATTTCAGCTTCAAAATTTGAGAAAACATGTGAAGAGAAAAGTACCCAGAACAATAAGGTTCTCAAGCCATACTTGAATCATAACCAAACATGAAGATTCTCTTCTTTCACCATTATTAACCACAGATAGTACCGCTCAACCGATAAAAAAAACTTGATAAAAGCAACTAACCTTAATTTGGTAATGCTTAGGCTGCTGAGCTCCTGGCTTGCGCTCCGGATCGGCTTCCTCAGCACTACGGGAGATTCTCATGGAATGGTTGGAAGAAACGGGGAAAGCATCAGTAAAAGAAGCAATGAGTGAGGAGGTGCTGGCGACGGAGTCGATGGCGGCTTTCCAGTCGGCATCGCCGTCTTCCTCTCCTCTGCTACTGCCACATCCTCCATTGCTCGGAGTCGGACCTCCCATTTTTGTGTCTAGCCCACGATCTGAAGGCCTGCACATATCTAACAACTATTTTTTACTCCCAAAATGGTTAGCTGAACCGTGAACTACGATTTTTTTGGAGAGAGTAGACTCGTATCCTCCCATATTTTTCACTTCGGTCCAACGGGACTACCGAAACGCTGGCGTTTGTGGATGACAGTGATTGGTAGAGGAGAACGTTCGAGTTGTCAGCGGGGCGTTCCGTTTTTGTTGATATTGTAAGAGACTCCACGATCCCTCCTCTTTTCTACTCTCTGCTCCTCCATGGCTATCTGGGAAGCTTTTCTCAACTGGCTCCGAAGGTTTGCTTCACTTCTCTCCCTCTCCCTCATCTATGATTCTCTCATTCTACGCGTAAAGGGTCTTCAGTTTGATTTTTCTTATTCGAGTTATATTTTCAGTTCATCAGCTTTAATGGGTCTTCATTGCAGCTATTTCCTCCTATCCTACTGAAGGTTTTCATGGCTTTTGATTCCTTCCTTCTACTCCATGTTTTGACTAGTTCATGGCTTTTGTATCATACTTATTCCACTATTATGCTCTCACTTAAAGCATATTCATGGATTTTAGGAAGGATAGTTGGTTTCTCTAGCTTAATTTTATTATTTTCGGATTTGGGTAATTCAGACCAATCCCGCGAAAGTAATTATCCAGCATTATGTTCTTACATGAAATATCTATGATTTTCGGAATGTTTGTATATCGATGTGTGACTAATCAGAAACAGTAAGTTATTACTAATACAATCGTTTGGGGACTACTTGCTTAACAGAACTAGATATTGGGGTTTACTTATGATGGATAGAGGTGTTATAGAATATGTCATTTCATTTTCAGTATATTTTTCAAAAAAGAAATGGAGCTATCTCTTATTGGACTTCAGAATGCAGGAAAAACTTCGCTAGTTAATGTTGCGGCGGTAAGAAAATGACACAATCATTATCTCTACGTTTATAAATTATCGGCATAGATCGATTTCCTTCTCTTGTCTATAGTCGTGTGGATACAGTGAAGACATGATTCCCACAGTAAGTTATCCTATATGAAACTTCAAATTACTTTTGCTTCTTGTGTAGAAGAATGAAGTACAATGCTGAGTTTCATGATCACTTTCTGAAAAAATAATGTTTATATATATTTTCCGGTGGGATTCAATATGAGGAAGGTTGAGGGAAAATGTTACAATAAAGTTGTGGGATCTTGGAGGTCAACCGCGGTTTCGTAGCCTGTGGGAGCGATACTGCCGTGCAGTTTCTGCCATTGTGTATGCTCTAATTTCAATTTATGTAGTTGCTTACTATATGAACGTTTCAATTGTCGTTTTTCTTGGTTCTTGGTTCATAATCTTTCGTCCCTGTGGATTAGTTTCGGTGTTTATGTTTCTCATATGCAGAATGTTAGATTTGTTTCGGTCCAGAATTTGGGCTATGGGAGTTCTTATCGAAGCTTATCCGAAAGTTGCTAAGCATTTGTCGATGGATTTAATTTAAATTTCATGGACATGATTTTACTTCAGAAACATAAAACTTGTGGTGCAGTTATGTTGTTGATGCAGCAGACCATGAGAACATTAGCATCTCCAGGAGCGAACTTCATGATTTGGTGAGCAAACCTTCATTGAGTGGCATCCCACTGCTGGTACTCGGAAATAAGATTGACAAACCTGGTGCTCTGTCTAAACCTGCTCTGTCTGATCAAATGTAAGCACAAATTTTTAGAATTTCCAGCGATCGAAATGTTTTCTAAACGAGTAAAGTTTTTGGTTGGCAACCCAGTGCATGACTTCAAAATCGGTGGTTTTTCGCTCTACTTTTTCTTTAAATTTTGCTACTATCCGCAAATACAAATGCTTTGTGATCTCGGGAATTGATGAAATTGGAGCTTAAAGTCAGTGAATTTGTTTTTTTGAGGGTGGTAAAGTGGTTGTTTTTGGTGTTTTGGGCAGGGACCTCAAGTCAATTTCAGATAGAGAAGTTTTTCGCTTGATGATCTCGTGCAAGAACTCTACTAATATTGACTCAGTCATTGATTGGCTCGTGAAGCATTCCAAATCGAAGAACTGAGAAGCCATTCCTTCGTTTTTTGGCATTTTTCGATGTATCATCTTGTGGGAATTTATTATGAGAACGTTTGTAATATCTGAAAAGTAGTTAGTCCATCATGTAGAATCATATCTGCCTCTCCATAAACCATGCATATTATATACTTCAAATCCACCCATGCATATTATATACTTCAAATCCAGTATTAATCCTAAATCAGGCTCAAAATCAGGACCTAGTTTCAAACAAAATGGTCCCTCGAAAAATAAAAGTTTGCCAATATATATTACATTTCCACAATCTTTTATATGTACATGAGATCACAAACTAGTAGCGATGATGTCGATCAGCCATCTTCGTGCATTATCGGTGAGATTGGGATTGTTTGTCACCTACAAGAACTAGAAACAATTCAAGTACTGATGAGGAAATTACTTGATGTATACATCTTGAATCGATTTTTAACACCTAACTCTTAAAATCAATGGGTGCAATCGAAAAAAAGATTCAGCAGATTACCCCTTGAACATGTCCTTCCATTTTATTTTTATACAAATTACCCCTTGAACTTAGTGGTGTTAGCATTTACATGATCTTTTTAACAAGGTGATTTCTGGAGGAAAACAATGTTCAATAGAACAAGCTTAACCCGATTCTGATCGTTCTAACTTGTCTTTCTCCACGAATTGCTAAAATTTTCAAACTAACCTATCAAAGTTGTTTTTCTCCATCTACAAAGAAGATCATATAACAAAAGTGTTTTCTTTGACAACACACCTAATAATGAGTTAATTTTGGTATCAACCATCAGTTTAAGGGAGTCATTCGTCTAAAAATGAAAGTGTTAGAAGCTACTTGCTTTTTGTCTTTGAGTTTAAGTTTAGGGCTAATTTGAACTCTACCCCTGAATCTTTTTTATAAACTCTGGTTATAAACAAAAGAAAAACGACATCTTGCGAAATGATATTTAGGATATTGGGAAACATGGGAAGAATTAGGACAAATTAATGATGTGAAGTGGAACAAATGATGAGATTAGGGAACAAATCCAAGCATTGCATGGTGTATTCTTTTGTAAGGACTTGGAAGGTATACGAAAGAAGTTAAAAAGTGGTAGAAGCAAGTACTTACGATGTACGAAGCATTTTGGATTGCAATGCTTTGACAGCAGCTTGGGCAAAAACTTGAGCAGCCTCTGCTTCGGCCTCTGCTGCCTCAGCCTCTCTTGCAGCGTGTTCAGCCTCCATAATGCCAATTTCGGCTTCAGCAACTGCCAAAGCAGCAGCAGCAGCAGCCTCTTTTGCTGTCATTCTTCTCACCCTTGACAGCTCTAATTCAACTTCGGATTTGGTTACAATTTTTGCTTCCCTTCTTTCTGCATTTGAAAAATCCTCACGTTTTCCGTCCTCTAGAAGTGGAGTTGCTGATAATACATTAGAAGCAATCCTGTATTTATGCTTCACCTGCACATGAACCCCTTTTTTTATCATCCAAATCACTTATTTTGATTACAGTAGTTCATATCTTGGTTCATAAGCTCCGTAGATACCAAAAAGAAAAGTAAATCATTATCATTGAAAAGAAATCAATATTTAAATACGTGGGATAAGGTAAAGTTGGCAGTCTTCATAAAACAACACAAGCAAAGAAGCACTTGAACATATGGAGAAGTTTAGCGACTAAGCATGTAAAGGTCACTGAAGCATATAAGAATATTTACTGTGACTTAGTGAAGTTTCTAATGTCAAATATAGTTGAAAGAGAGTTGCTAACTTTTAATACATAGTAAACATCCAATAATTTTGTTTTAATATAAAGAAAAGGTCTAGTTTTAATATATAGTAAACATCCAATAATTTTGTTTTAGTGCAAAGAAAAGGTCAACCTTAACCAGCTTTCCACTTGCTACCATATTCTTTAATTTTTCTGGAAGTAGTTTTTTAAAGTTTTGTGGTGGCGAGTAATGCTCCTGCAACAAGGACAAGCGGAAATATTTAATAGACAGAATAAATATGCCAGACAAATGATGTTACATACTCATTTTTTTAGTACATCTAAATAAACAAGTGTATCATTTTCTTTAATTGATACAATCCTCTTCTAGGTCCAACGATTACATAAATCAAAACAGAGAGTGTGGTCGGAATCTAAATGAAGCTGTTAGAACAGATCCTAAAAAGTTGCCTCATTTTTTGGACAGCTCACACCGATCATCACATGAATTAGGTCAACTTCACAAGGTATTCTTAGATAAAGAATTTTAGTTTTAAAAAAAATTTAACATTTATTCAAGTATAACTAACTTGATTATAGGGATCAATGTCAGTTTTGGGAATTTCAAACCCCTGAGGCTAGCTGTCATTTGTGTAGAAATATGTGTATTACTATTCAAGGAATACAAGTTTGATTCTCCCATGATGGGGTCACGAAATTATTTTCTTTGATAAATTATTACAGTCAGTACGGATAAATGCTATAATCCACATTTTGAAGACATTTCACAGTATGTACAAAGATTTATGAAAAAAAAGAAATCTTAGTTTGTTTGGTTGATCTTCATGAGGAGCGTAGGGAAAATCAAAACCATCTATGTCTTACCGGTATAAATGTTGGATGTCAGAAAGTAAGAGTTCAGTAACCAAATCAATGTTTTAGGTTATCTCAAGGCAAGGTTATTAGACCATAAAGTTTTCATGGATTTTCCAGTTGGACTTGGAAAAACCATGAAGCAAGGACTGGTGAAAATTGAAAATATTCTTGTACGAGTTAAACAGAAAAGTTATTGTCATCACACTCAATTTTTTTATTTAATATGAATAAAGTTGTTTGGCTTAGTTAAAATAAATGAAAGCGAAAAGAAATTTCAATCGGAGTGATGTACAAGATTACCGCAATAAAAATATATTGGCATTGATTGTCATTCAGCAAGAACAAAGACAATTCGATCAATGTACACCAATTGTGCCACTAGATCACTAATTAGTTGACTATTCGCTAAAAGAAGTCACTAACATCAGTTTCAAGTCAATATGGGTAGACAGGGGATGATAAATATCTTTGTACCGGCTAAAGCGGAGGGTTTGACAGATATCCAAAAATCAAGCCAATTTCAGAGTCACAGCATCAGAAAGCCCATGGAAACTACTAGCATATGAACTTAATTAAAAAAATTTGTAGTCCGCAATTACTTAATTATCAAGAATAATATCAAGCCTAGTTCTTGTATGGTACCTCTTATTTTCACTAAGAAATACAAGTCGGACACTCCTTCAACAGAGGCTAAACAAAAATGGAATAGTGGACTATCCAAGATTGAAGAGCAGGCTCTAACAATAAGACCATAATGAAGTCTACTGCAATTATGATAGGATCTGAAACGATCCTACTGTTTATTCAACACTAAAACATAACATACACAAGAAGTTTTGAGGGCTCTGCAATCAACCTCTACTTTACTAACCTCTTTAAATTTCCACTAACTTCTCCTAATTTGTACCACTATTTATCATTAATTACAATTGAGTCATAACAAATTATCATTAATATTATCAAATAAATCATAGTAGTGATAAGAGCAAACATGTAAAGAACATTAAATGAGAGAAGTAACAGGATTTCACAAACAAAACTCCATAATCAAACCTTTCGAGCACATGGGGAGCTCGGTTCTCCCCCGAAACTTCCTACCACAAAAGTAATCCCCTAATTTTTCCAGCTTTCTCACCTTTTTCTCTCCTCTCCTTTGCTTTCCCACCACCTCAGAATACTTACTCTCACCTCACACACCCTCACTTGTATCTTCCTTCCCAGTATATCTTCCCCACATTACATTCTCGTCTACTTGCACAAGAATAAGACCTATCAGATAACCTTGTGAGAGACTATCAACATTGACAGGCTGATGCATAAAAGCAGGAAAAAATCACACCCATCATAAATTTTTTATTAAAGCAATTTTGTTTGGACCAACTTTTCAGGAACTACTATTTTCCTTCTCAGCACGTTTTAAAAATTAATTATTGTACAAGTATTACCTCGATATACATAGAAATGGAAGCCTTGTCAGAACCCATTGGGTCCAAAGGGTCACTTAAGTTGTTTATAGCCTCTTTTACAAATTTATCCAACCTACAAAAGAGACAAATTGTTTCAGATTACCCAATGGAACACTTTATCCTGCAGAAACTGAGAGAGTGCTTCTATTACAAAATCCATTGTCTTTGATAACCCCTATGAGCTTCAATCTCATTTTGGATAAATTATTGGTCCTTAATCTCATTAAGATATACTAGCAATAAAAAAATATAATCATTTGCTAGTAGCTCTATTTCTAGAGAGAAATTAAGTTTCCCCACAATCAATGAAGGGAAAAATTTTTAGCCATTCTTTTGACAACAAGAAAATATTATTACAATTGACATCCAAGGATACTCCAAAAGAGGAAGGAAACATGGTTAAGGAAAATGGCTTAATAGAAGAATCAATTACCTAGCCTAATAGTTTTAAAGATAGCATATCATCTACATTAAATAATTCAAAATCAATATTTATCACAAACAAAAGGAAATATTAACCAAGCTATTGGACAGTCTGAGTAGATGAGATTTTAGTCATTTATATGCTGTCCTTTAACTTCTACAACTAGGAACTGCTCTCGCTTGTATGAGCCTCATAATCATCCAAATTTAGCTACTGGACGGTCAAGGCAGTGCCAATTTGGCTCATTCGTCTCAAGCTATCATTACCCTTTATCTATCTCCAAGATCACTAATTCTTTGATACCCTCCCAATCATACAAATGGTAGGATTCTATAACATCCTTTATTTAGAATATAAGGAAAAGCTTTATCAAATCTCTAGAATCAAAATCTTGAAGAGATCGTAACAAATAAGATGCATTAAATAGATACAACATAAAAACATATATAGAATGACCCACGATTATACTAATTCCCATTATCAAGGTTAATATCTGAATTGATTAACACTAACATCTAGGCTTCAATTAACACCACATATACATGCTTCCATATAGTAAGAGTCAATGACACTCCTAACAGTTGATTAACCTTGCAATAGGTTCTTTTGAACCATTAGCTTTCAAAGTTTCTGCAGATACTGCAAGTGGCTTAGCATCAAGAACTTCTTCATCGATTTTAGTTAAATTGCTTACAACTAGAGCCATATTATTATGTTTGGTTACAAAATTTCCCTTGAGTGCAAGCTTTTCCTTCTGCCTGGATCCCCATATCGCTGTCACATTAATGTTTCTCCATTTATCCTGTCCAAATTTAAAGCTTTAAACATCAGCACACCATGACAATCATGCAACTGATTAAACCACAATAATAGAAATCAAACATTTATAAAATGTCAACACCTACTATAAATGAATACCTTGAGATCCACATTTGAACGTTGGTGTAAAATAGCACTAAACTCAGGATCAATAAGTATCGTGCGCCATTTTCCTGCTCCATGCTTAACAATTCCTGCTTTGAGCGCTGCCTCTTCTTCTCTTGTCCACTTCTGTTTAGGAGCTCCCATCCTTAGAAGCCAAAGTAGTAAAAAAAAATTCAATGGCTATGATCCTATTTTCGCTGTCAGCACATTTAAGCCTAAAATGAAGATCAAATTGAAAAGGCTAAATAATCAATTGTAGTTCTAGATACTTTGAGATCCACAATATATAATGTTTGTACGAGCATGACTAAAATTTCGACGTATAATGTAAACCATGAAAAGCAGAAAACAATAAATAACTGAAAACACAATTTATTGACGAATATTTTTCCAGTGATTATGGCAAAAAGAAGCAATCAGGCACTCAAATCATCATCGCAATCGTCATCTTGTCTACCAAAGCGTATGAAATCGAAATGTTCGTAATTTCGAAAAGTTTTTCCGCAGACTCCAAGATGAAAAAGAAAATATCAAATAAACACATGTTAAAGAGGCGAAGTCGCACCTGAACGAAGAAGTTGCAGCAGCTGAATTGGGAGGAACGGAGAGATGAAATTTACTCCGAGACCAAGAACCAATTGCGAAAACAAGCCTGAAGCTCACTGAAAAAAAACTCGCTTCAAAAATATAATTTATATTATATTTATTATAAATAGTTAAATAATAAATTAATAATATTAATGAAAAAATGGGGAAATAAACTAACCTAACATTGTTTGGCCGTCGGAAGCGGATTACGGCAAAAAAAAAATCGAGAATGGCTTGCTCTCTGCGGCGGATCTTCAGCGATCATGGTGTTGCTTTGAGAACCACAATCGCTCCTCTGTCGAGGATGTTCTCTACCGATGCGGTGGTCGAGGTCAAGCCCGGTGAGATCGGTTTAGTTTCTGGAATTCCGGAAGAACATCGGCGTAGGAAGGTACTAGTTCACCTTCGTTCTTAATCAGTACTCTCCGGATCGGTTGGTATATATTTCTTTTTTGAGTTTTTTTTTTATCTAGCTCGCGTCAAAATCTTTTCTTTGGTTCGTGTGATTAATCTTTGATTGGTCAAGGGCAAGTTACTTTTTAGTAATTCAATTTCTTGGGTTACGATAATGTAATTGAGGTGGTTAGTTTGTGATTTTCTTTTTAAAACTCTGTAATTGTGAGTTAAGCGAGTATTATTGTGCTGCTTGGCCGATTTAGCGGTCTGCTTATTGATGAATGGGTATAATTTAGAAATACTTTTTAAGTGATGGTTTGGTGTTTTCTGTGATTGCATTTATCGGCACATGGCAGGTTGTAATTTACTCACCTGCTAGAACTGCAACTCAACAAGGATCTGGGAAACTTGGAAAGTGGAAAATAAATTTTGTGTCCACTCAGAAGTAAGTCTTTTAAACACCTTACACTTCATGAACGTTTGGTTAACAAATGTGAAGACCTCCTCATCCCATCTAGAACGCAGATCAATTTAGAAAGCCATTCTGATAAACACCTGAATGATTTTTAAATTCCTGCAGTAATATCATGCCTTATTTTGTAAAGATGAAGCTTCAAAATTTTTATGAACCTTAATGATTTTTGAACGCCAGAGTTGTTTTTATATCTATTGGCACAGAATTGCTAATGTTTTTTTTACCTGTTGAATTTTAGTCATTGCCATTTCTTCCTTTACAACTTATTTGAGTTTCAAACTACTGATGTATTAAAGGTATGAAAGATGGATTTTATGTTCACCGACCAAATATTTTTTAGGTGGGAAAATCCATTGATGGGCTGGACGTCTACTGGTGACCCATATGCTAATGTTGGAGATGCTGCCC
The DNA here is from genome assembly GCA_003255005.1 of Begonia fuchsioides. Taxonomy (NCBI): domain Eukaryota; kingdom Viridiplantae; phylum Streptophyta; class Magnoliopsida; order Cucurbitales; family Begoniaceae; genus Begonia; species Begonia fuchsioides. Next base: position 75,094 of record QAOC01044691.1, read on the forward strand.
TAGATTTCGATAGTGAAGGAGCTGCAAAGGATTTTGCTGAGAGACATGGATGGGAGTACGTGGTATGGGTTCCTTCTAACTGTTAAACTTAGGCAAGGGTAATGATTTTATTTTTATTGAGAAACATTGAGATCTTAATTTATCTATTCTTGTATTTTCTCTCTTTCATTTGCAGTGAAATATGCTAGTCGTACACCTAGATGATTAGGTCCTACTAATAACTTATGCACATAATCTCATGTTTACAGATTAGTGACTTACGCCAATATGGAGGTGAAATGGTAGCCGAAAGTGGCTTGCTGCATTTCTTGTAACAGATGGTTTAATGTGTTCTTACGAAAATGCATTAGTCTTGCAATTTTACAGCAAAAATTAGATGTTTGCATCATAGAGCAGGCTAATTATATGATTTTTTTTCTTTGACATATTTATATAGTAGCCTAATTGTGGGGCAGGAAGATACAATACATTTTGTTTGACCTTTGAGAACAAGTAAATACCATGGCTTTGATTGGTCATTTCCGAATGATTTTGGATCAGCCTCAAAGCTGTCTTTTTTGCTCAAAGATGTCTAGTTTCAGTTCACATGCTGATCTTTTCCTTTTTTCTTCTTTTGTAGGTTAAGAAGCACCATACTCCACTACTTAAGGTTTGCTTTTGTTTTCCATTTCAGTTTCTGTTTCTATTTCTCAGTTGAATAACCGTATTGCATTCCATTTTTTTCCCATGGGGATGTTTAGAGATGGGAAGGAACAAAGTTCGTTGTTAACTATAGAATTCATGTCAAACTTTGGCTGTCATCAAAATGAATCTAGACGGTGGAATGGAGGTGAACACTTAGACAACCTGGAGACCGATTGGCTACGTGTAGTTAATTAATAGCATGAGACATGAGGAAATTATAGATTGAAAGTTGTGTAGTGCCATTAATAAGCTAACCAAACAAGGATGAAGAATATCATTTTTGAATGATAGATTCTTTAGCCAACCTTTGTCCAACTCTTGCAAATCCTGACCACTGAAAATTTCACTAATTGGACTGCTTTACAAAACTTTTCCCATGGAACTATCATTTCATGTGAAATTCAGGACATAGTGTGATACAATTCTATTTTCTTTTTCAGGCGAAGGCTTATGCGGACAACTTCAAGTGGAAAGGTCATCCGAAAACCCAGGAAGCGTGATATTGTTGCTACTGTTTTTCATAATCAGTTGGAAGGATGAGAATTTCGAGGTCTTTTCTTTTCCTACTTTCTTCTCGATTCCATTTGTGCCTAATAAGTAGACTGCTTCTTGTAGTTGTTGTCTTTAGAGCACAAGACTGTGATGAAATTCATGTGTATTGATGTAAAACTCTTGCTCTCAGCACAATCAGATTGTCTTGTTGAGTTGAAATGAGTTTCTTTGCTGAAATCTTCTTAATCTGAAATATGGTACAAATTAGCTTGAAATCCATAACTGGAAGTAGCTCATTACAAAATAAATGTTTTGGATCATATAAATTGACCAACTTTTTTCCCCATCCTGATAGATGTATAATTTTATAAAAAAAAATTACAAACAGGAAAATTTTGGTACAGCTGTTGATGATCCTTTGTGCATTCATTCCACAAACTGCCAAACAAGAATTCAACTGTGTACCCTACCAACACTACTAATTATGCTCCTGTTTTGCGGCAATAGCTTCTTCATATAATACTTGGATTTACGCGATAGATTGATCTTTCCTCTCCGTTTCTCGGGTATTGATTCGAATGAACATTCCGAGAAACCGCGACGCACAAACCTGCAATTGTAAAGAACATGATGTTATTTTCTAAAATCGACCATTGGTACTCAAATTCTTGTTCTTTTTTCGTGTATATAACCATTTCTTTTCGCATTAACATTCAGTCTACTGCTTGAAATACAACTAAAAGAAATCTTGCAAAAAATTGTCGCAAAATTTATATCAACTGTTGGGGATGGTACTTCGTCGAATCTAAATGTCAAGAGGCTAAAAACAAACCAATCAGCAGTCCTAGTCGTGAGTAGAAAGAGCTTCTCTAATCCAAGGGAGCAAGCTTTCTTCTCAATGAAATCTGCGCATATAAAGCAACTCACACCATCTCAAGTATATCTAAGAAAAAAGAATAACAAAAAAACCGATACAAATATCAATGATAATAAGAAAAGTTAAACTGCTCCTACCGAGCAATTTGTCCCCCTGTCCTTGTCCTCGGCATTCCGAGGAAACTGCGATGGCAGCAACCTCTCCGCACTTTTCCTCAAAGAAAGGAAAGAGGGCTGCACAGGCAATGATTTGACCCTCTCTCTCCACGACAACGAACGAATCCAACGAGTTAAGTAGCTGTCATTCCAAAAAAAAAAAACACGAGATCTTAGCTATGATCAGCTCATATTAACTCTTGAAAAAAAAATGATCATTGCCAACCTCTTCATCTGTCCTCCGGACCAACGTGCCCGACAACTCAAGAGGTTGCATAATTTCTCTTATTCCCGAGAGATCCGTCACTCTAGCCACCCGTGTACCCTCGTAAAGGTCGCTATTTCATATAAGTCAATTATTAGATGATAAAATAGCCTAATCAAGTAGAAAATAGCATCAACTTGGTCACCAACAAAGCTACAGTTCTGTGAATTTAGTTTCCATCACCAGGCCAAAGAAGCTTGGATGAAGAGCATTTTGGGCTATCATATATATGCTTGAAACATTTCTAGCTATTTGGCTCGTCAGAAATACCAGCCAACAGAATTGGAAAAACACCGAAGACAGAGAAAGATGATTAGACGCACCTAGCCACCATAGTCCCCAGGCCATCTCTTTTGAACAACTCCAACAATAACACTCCACCGATAGTGCCATCTAATAGATGAACTCTTTGAACACCTCCCTATTATAGAAAGGACAAAAAAAAGAAACATTAGCTAAGTGCTCGAAGACTTGATAAAACAGAAGTCAATGTCGATAACTCACTCTACAAACAAACGCTGCTGCTGCCAATTCCGAAAGGTAACGATTTCGTTGACTTTTTCTCTCTCCACCGCCAACAGGGAAACCTTGTTCACCCGTCCATGTTCCATCACCATTGTCGAAACCAATGCCATTATGAAAATTTGCTCCAAGGCTTTCACTATAAGGCTTTCTATTTTCTAAATATGTAGTTCCGTTCAGGCCGTTATGTCCAGGATAAGGTAGATCTTCTTCTCCGACAACTTTCACATAATTGGCTGCTATTTCACTTTGTTTGGCCCTTTCTCGAACCAATATATCGGCTTCTTGAAGTGTCAAAAAACTGATGAGACGGCCACTTTCATCTAAAATCGGACCGTCGATAATGCAAATAAGCTTATCCGCATTAATGGCCAGTGCACAAGCTGTTGCAACTTCATATGTGCTGAAATCGCAAAGCATAAACCATTATGAGCAAGCCTTTAAAATTTAATTCCGACTTCATCAACATGTTAAGCAGTGTGTAGAAATATATTATAAGAACTTTCTAGGCATACTTGCAATTCAAGACTTCACCAGAGCTGGAATAGCCAAGATTGCTCAATAATACGATACAACCACCGTCAAGCCTCTCCCGCATTCGAGGCCCATCAACTTTCTTTACTTCACCTGTTGCTCCATAATCAACCCCATCAAACACTCCTCGTCTCTGAGACAGAGTTCAAGAATCCATTTGACAGATCAATAAAAAAACAAATCTTTCAAAATAGTTGCATATCAAGATAAAGAATCGCATGATTTTTTACCTTAGCAGCGAGAAAGTTGCCACTAGCAACACTGACACCGACTTCGTGCAAACGATTGTTGTCCCCATGTCGACGAATGTTACATATGGAAGGTCCAGGAGACAGTTTAGCTTCTATCATCATTCGTATCCCTCCAGCTGCTTCCATGGCAGCAGCTAGTGAAACAGAATCAGTTATCCTGTACTGACCATAATACCTCGGACTATTACCTGAAACCAGAACAAAACCCACTCAACCGCATGCTATGACTTCCATTTTCCATGTTTAGCTGGCAAGAAGGAATGGAACCACTCAAAATTTGGCTATAACAAGGATTTGATTGAAGTTAAAAAATTACAGCTCCATTAGATGAATTTAGCACTTTAGAAAACATAACAAGCTCAACCAATGAGGTTTTACGGACCTCTCTCTGTTAAAAGCTTGTCTATCAGCACATGGGTTCCTGGAACAATAACGAATCTGATCCCCAGGTGATGAAGAAAAGCAATATCCTGCAAACCTTTAACTTTTAACAGAATTTGTGGCCAAAAACACCTGAATAAATAAAAAAAAATACTTCCTTTCTTCCCAAATTCTTAATACTTCAAATCTTTCTCTTTTTTTGAATCATTGAGTTTAAACATTACTTTTTTTTTTTATCTATGATCCTCAAAATGCCAGCAATATACCAAGCAAAAAAGGCAAAGATCCATTAGAAACAAATTCACTCCAGAAATGAATGTAAAAATAAGGGAAATCCCCAAGATGATCCATCTGAAGGCATAAAGACGCTGCTCCATCTAAAGAGCGCATTTTTCCAAAAAGACAGTTTTTATGGTGCTCAAAATCTCAAGAATACTAATGGAAGATCGCCCTAGACCAGATACACCATTAATGATAATAATTAAAAAAAATGGAAACCAGAAAAGATTAGGAGTTACCTTAAGGATGGGATCCAAAAAAGGGCTGGAGACGATTTCACTGGAAATAATCACAACGAAAGTACCACCTCGGTGAGCCCACAGATAAGGCCACGCCTCCCTAAACCAACGCACAAATTGCTTATCTTCCAAAGAATTGTAACTCTCTTCCCAGCCACCGTTTTCAGCTATGTTCAACACGTTGCATTTGGTAGAAATTCCCCTCGACCCTTTCGCTTCACGGACCTCAGCCGAAGAAGAATGGCCGGGCCAGCACCCGCAGGTCCCCGGCGGAAGACAATAGCGGGAAATTGAAAAATTGGGAAGCGAATTACGGGAAGCTGGCAAACAAATCCGAGAGATTTGAGAAGAAGCAGCCATTCAGAGAGAGGAAAAGTGGGCGAAGTCAGAGTCTACACGCAGGAGATCAGACCCAGAAGCTGAAATCTAAGAGAAACTACGGAGAAAGGAGCGGAGAGATGAGTTTAGACTCAGAGAAGCCGCCATGGATGACAAAAGGTGGCGTTGTTGGTATGCTGTCAAAGAAACAGCGAGAGGGCCAGTTAAGTCGTCAGATATTTAGAAGAATTGGTTGCCAATTTGCATCATTCTGTGCAAGAATCTTGAGCAGCAACTAAGGAAATTTCCAACTCGGTTTCACTTTACCATAATAAAGCAAGTTCAGTTCAGGCTTACATACATTGTACAGTTTCAAGAACATGAATTTCATTACATACAATTGTTGTTTCCAATTTTTCGATAAAACAAATATTAAACTTTAACCAGTTTGCATACTGGAATCCGCACTGACGTAGTTATTGAAATAATAATGTAATATGCATGCAATAAATAATCTTTAGACTTTACACAGTTTTTCTACGTGTGACATTCCCAACAATTTACCTTGTTTTTATGTGACAAACACTGTTGTAAATATTCTCACTGGGCCAGTTCAATTTTATTAAACTATACAATTGCACCATAATACTTTAATTTTTAAATTTTTGCACTAATACCCGAACATTGAAATTCATAATTAGACTAGAATCAGATTGTATATTCCGGTATGAACTTAGTTTTTTTATTAAATATTTTAAAAAAAAAATTAATACAAAAAAATTAAATTTGAAATAAAGTATAAATAATTTTCTATGGTTAAAAGGACAAGAATCACATCACAAAAAGATTCTGTAACCAATAAGATCTGAGATAAATTTAGACCAAAAGAAGCACTACATAAAACCTCCAAGTATGTCATTGAACATAGGAAAAATGGGCGTTGATACAGACCATAAAATTTACTGCACATCAAACAATTTGAAAAAATGATTATGCACTCTTGAACAACAAAATTCTCAAACTGGGGTGAACAAATGACAGATGCACTCCTAATTTTCCAGCAAGTACAACATCAGTCGTTGCTTGGGATGATTCCAAAAACTTGGCAGAGAATTCTTCATAAAATCATTGATAGAATGTCTTTTTTTTTATAAGCAGGTTCATTATAAAAATCAACAGAAAATAGACTCAGTCAGCTTCTCCATCGCTGCCTTGTTAATTTGAATACTTAACACACATCGCAAAAATCTGTCAAGTTTCTCTCTTTTTCTTTCTTAATCGCTGTTTTTATTCTAGAAATGGAAGATATTATTTAATGACATTAGAAAAACGGCTATTAGTATTACGTATGGAATCCAAATTTCAGTGAAAAATAAATATCTTATTCTCGACTCAAACAAAACCAGAAAACTGGTTTATGGTTCTTTTCAAATTACGTACCGGTAAGTAGAAAGAGGGAGAGACGATCAACATCTCTCTATACGCTTATCCCTTAAACGACTTCTAATTCGAGAGAAAATAAAAGGGGCACGCAAACACACATTCAGTGGATGAAATAATAATTTGTGAATTCTAATGAAGAATAGAAATCAAGTGGTCATAAAATCAAGCGTCACAGAGAGAAGAGGCATAACGAGGAAACGAAGGCCAGAGATAAACAAAGGCATCTCCTACGCATAAAAGATAGTTCAACAAAATTTTATTCTTCCCTCTAAAACAATAACTCAGCAAAAATACCTTACGCATGGGTGAGCGACGAGGGTTCGAGAATTGGGACTGGAGAGACGAGAGCGAGAGGCATGGGTGAGCGGCTAGCGAGGAATCGAGCAACAAGCGCCTAACGACTGTGAGAGTTGAGAGTCGGAAACGAAAGCCAGAGGCTGAGCGCAAGAGCGAGCCTCGAGAGGGGCCCGAGGGCTGAGCGGAGACCAGAACGAGAGGCACCGTTTTTTTCAAAATTGGTTTGTTGTGGGCAGATGCGGACTGAACCGGACCATAACCTGATCGTCTTAGAACCCGCTGCTGAGAGCCGGTTCGGCCCACCCCTCTAAATACCTTGTTCGCCTTTGCTTCACTCTCCTCAAAGGAAGTGAAAATCTAATTTTTAGGGTTTTAGGGTTTCGTCGGTCAACATGAAGGAGAGTGGTGGATGAGTTTTAGGGTCTACGTGGTTATCATTTATGGAAGTTGTGACTGCTGCCGCAATCTCTTTCGTAGTAAAGAAATTCAAGGGTTTTTTATTGAAATATTCCTACTCTAATTTATATTTATTTAGAATATTTGTACTTTTATTTTATTCAGTGGAATATTATAAATAAATTAGCCAAATTTATTGCTGATTTTTAGGTGATTTAATTTTCGTGTTTGGAATATTATTTTTTGGTTTCAAGTTGTGAAGTGAAATATTTGCTAATTAAATATTCTCTTCAAGTTGTTATATTTCAGTTGTGATTTTGTTCAAGTTTCATATCTTGTTATTAGATTGAAACTCAAGATTTCAACATGTGGTAGGTGAAAATGCGAGATGTGCTTGCACGCATGGGTTTAGACGATGCGTTATTTGAGCTGGATAATATGTCCAATTAAGTAAATATGAGAAAATTCAGAATGATCGAAAACTCTATCTACGATATGTTTGCATTTATCAAATCAAATTTTAGCGGACATTTTGAATGAAAGACTACTGCAGATTAAGGATAAAAATGAGCAGTTGTGTATAGACAAAACTCTGACGAGTAAGTTGCATTTGAAACAATAATTATTTTCTCAACAGTTGATAGAAGATTGTTCGATTGAACACCACTTGACTGAATTCAAGAAATTAGTTTTGGATTTGAAAACTATGAGATGCAAATATGATGAGGAAGATTTGACTTTAATTATATTGTGCTCGTTGTCTACTTCATTTGATACTTTCAAATATACGATTCTATATGGTCCGAAAAGTCTATTTTGAAAAAGGTTTATGACACTTTGGTGTCAAAGGGAAAGATGAAGTAGATTCTTGTGAGATTTGAGTCTCGAAGAGAGGCACTTGTTGTATGGGGGGTAGATCAAAGTCAAAAAATTGAGATAGAAATTGTTTCTTCTGTAAGAAGAATGAGCACATCAAATTAGAGTGCGAGAAATTGCAGAATGTTAAGAGAGCTACTGAGAAGGGGAAACAACTGATGCATCCAATGATGTTGTTGTCGTAGATGAAGATGATTATGGAAATCTTCTTGTAGAGTTTGGGGAAAACTCGGAGCCAAACAGTGAGTGAATTTTAGATTCAACTTGTTCGTTTCATATGAGTTATAGTCAAAATTTATTTTTAACATATGAAATAGTTCAAGGGGTGTTTTGTTCATGGGCAATAACACACTGTAAGGTAATTGAGGTCGGTACCGTGAGAATTCAAATGTTTGATGGAGTTGTGGGGACACTAAGTAATGTGCGACATGTTCCCGAGTTGAAAAAGAATCTAACCTTGTTGAGTAAACTAGATGCAAAATGATACAATTACGATAATGTAGGTGGAGTTGTAAAGATCAGCAGGTGTGCTCTTGATATATTAAAGGGACACAAGAGATCTGCGAATATATACATATTGGATTCTACAATGATAGATAATGAGACTGCGGTGTTTGTCAATTCACCTTGCGAGAGATTGACTCGAAAAAAGTTTGATTTTTTAGGTAAAATTTAACTTGGGATCTAAAGTTATAGCAGAGACAGTGAATCAGCCTATTACAGATATTCAGTCACGAGTTGCAATTTCACGACAGAATGATATCATCAAAGGAAGAACCGAGTTAACGATTAAAGCTCTGAGTAGATATTGTGAAACTGTGGATTATGCATTGAACTTGTTCAGGGGTAACTATTCTTGTGTTGAGTCTTCAACATGTTCAGATGTAGTTTGTTGCAACTCTGATAGCTGTGTAGGAGAAGATGCGATTTTTTCTCAAGTTTGTTTCTCAAATTTAAGCGATGTTTAACTTAATTAGTATCAGATGCTTAGCTGGCTTAGGAAGGGCCTTTGAGAAAGAGGAAGTTGTTATTTACATTTTAACGAGTTTGTAGATTTGTGATCTTACACTAGAATTTCTTTAAAAATGAAGATGGTCAAAATTCAATGTTTTGGATTCGTTTTGGGTTGTGTTGAGTCTCGTTGAATATCTCGTGGTCAAATTGGTATCAATGTAAAAATTATTAAAATTTGACGATTTGAATTCTAGGTGAATCCGACATGTATATTTAATATGTGGTATTAGTAAAAGATAGAAAGTGGACAACTACGACATGTTGTCTTACACATAACAAGGTAAGCATGCCCATATCTTCAGGTGAATTGTGTAACGCATGTAAAGTTAAAAAAATGAGCAAGCTCCCCTTGCATTACAAATCGATAGCCCTCTCGAGGATTATGTTTTGAAGAGCATGCAAGACTACAACTCAAAAGAAATTCGTGCGCAAAGACAGGAGGCAATAACTCAAAAGAACTTTGTAAGAGCAAGGTGGGTTACCGCAAACTTGACCATATTTTTAAGGCACATTTACATGTAATTTAAAAAATTCAAAAGTCAAGGCCTAGTTTGGCACGTAATTTAAAACGGGTGGGTTTCCACTGCTATGGAAAGCCCACAAATGGAAAAAGAGGTGGCAAGGACAGAAAAGGGGATGCAAATGGAAGAAAAGAAGAAGCTGGGGATCATGCTCTTGCTTCTGCAATGCTCTGCAACGATGGCTTCCATTGCCCGCCTCTGTAAATACTTCTTCTGCTTCTCATATATCCATCGCCTTCCCCATTTTCATCTTCCTCCTCCGATTTTGAGTTCCCAGATGGAGACTCTGCCTTCGTCTTTGTCTCCTCTGCAACTTCTGTTTTTCCCTTCCTCGACTTCCCAAGCCTCACCGTCTTTTTTGCAGCGAACTCCTTTAATACATCTGCAATCATTCTACCAAACCATCACTGAATCTGAAATTGAAAACAAAGAAAAATTATGGGCTCATTATTTGAGTTCTGCTCACCCTCGAAACTGACCAGCCGGTAAACGTTCCCGACGAGAAGCATATCCTCCGGTCTCAGAAGCTTGAGTTGGCTCAATGGCGACCCGTTCTCGGTCTTCGCCGCCGGCGATGTCACTACCTGAGCCACGTAATGACCGGCGTTCGAGTTCATGACATCGCTAGCTTTGACGGACCAGAAAAGCGTCTCGACCTTGTTTCCCGGATGGTGAATCACCACCGCCGCCGCGGACGCCTGACAGTTCCCCATCTCTCCGACTGCTGCACCAAACAAACGAGAAACCGCTGGTTTTTCGCAAAACGAAACTCTCGCAGAAACTGAGAGGGAGGAATCAATGGAGGTGGTGGGTATATATCTGGTGGACAAAGATGATTGAATTCCTAAAACCAATCTGCGGAAGCCATTTTTAAATGAAATTAGACAGAACAGAGATCGAGAAAGAACTCTAATGCAGAAATAACTGATTTTCGCTTTCAGTGGAAACGTGTAAAATATGCAAAGCCCGAGTGCAGTGGGACCCATAAGTGGAGCCCACGCATTCCCAATGAACTCTTCACCGTTGGATCCATGATAATGATTTGGTTGGCGTCGATCGTTGGTTGCACGTTGTACTTTTTCTCCGAGGCTTCTTTAAGAAGCAAAATCCAGCCTCCTCCACTACTTCTTTATTTAAATATTTCTTCCAATAAACTAATACATATAATTTTTCAAAACACCCGCATAGTTTTATTTATTTTATTTATTTGTAATGTTAAATATGAATATACTATTAAATATAAATAAAGAGCAGAAGAGAAGAGTCAAAGCATGCGGCTTGGATAAAATGCCACGTTGTTGTGGCCAAAGGGTACCCAACTCTCTTACTGGATGTGCACCAAATTTAGTTCGGTCAAATTTGTTTCTCTTTGATACATGGGTTAAGTGAATGGTAAGATACATTAACTTTATATATAAATGTAATTTTTATTCTATTTACATTTGGTTAATTTACGGGCCCCTAATACACTGGGTTGGTTAGCTTACATGCAATTTGGTATTTCCTAACTTCACACCATAAATCATTCCTAACTAAAAGCTAGTAGGAATTGGTATTTCCTAACTTCTCCCGGTGTTCCTTTCTTTACCCATTCTCCCTCTCTCTGATAATTACGTATAAAAGAGAGCAATTTTTGGTTCATCCTCTTCCTCTAGAAATAAAGTTTTGTGTCGGAGGATCAAAAAAGAGTAGAAAACAGCCATTTTATTTCCAGTCCGAGATGACGAAGCCATGGAAGAGAAGCAGTGGCAAGGCCTCGGGGGTCGACAAATCAAACTTCAGAGACCTCGTTCAGAAGCTAACCGGCACCGGTGAGGCCTCCGATCTCCGGCTTCAGACAGTGGCTCCTTCCCAGCTGAGTGCTGTGGCAGAACGGGAGTCGAGGCCGGAGGAGTCCAGTTTATTGGGGATGGAGTTATCGCCCTCTTCCCTCGCTTGGTATCGTGTTCCTTTCCCAAGTCCAGGAACTCATGCCCCTTTTGCTATCATCTAACGCTAGCTTTTTTTTTTGAATTTTAGTACCAAAAGTAGATCATAATTTCATTAGATAATCAATGGAAGTAGAAGAATTTATTGTCTATCTGAATTTTACGCTCAGTATCTTTTACAATTACAATAACAAATGAGCTACCAAGTCCAAAACTAATCAAGATAAATCAGCCAAGTCGATTACTCGAGAGAGTTCCCGAGTAAAAAATAAACAAACTTAGCAGAGCCATGGCTGACATTATCGAACCGACCACCTGCTCGTTTGTCAAAGTTCAAATATGGTTAAGTTGTATAATAAACTCTCCCAGAGTGTTGTTTATGTACACAAACAAGTTCTATCTTCATGAAACCGGTTTCTCCTACAAAAAACCTGAGAAAAAGAAAAAGATAAAACCTTGGATGAAAGTGAACTTAGTACAGATGGCTTCATCACTGATCCCAATAATTTCTCAATTGTGACAAATGCAGAAGCAGTTCATCTCTTCCTAGACCAGTAACGCTGCTCGTCATTATCCAAGGAGGATGCACCTTGTAATTCTCTCGCATCACCTGCTGAAAGTTCCTGATATTCTCGTCTGGCCTCTTTGCTTTGCCCCCTTTCGTCTTATCGCACTTTGTGAAAACAAATGTGACTGCAATCTGTAAAAGCAGACCTGGATGATCAAAGAAACATACAGAAGTTCGTGTTCGATTTAGTTTCATCGAGGAAGATGGGTTACATTATTGCGGCCGAGCCAATTGGCACAGTCAAAGTCAATTTTTTGTGGTGGCACGCTTGCATCGATCAAAAGCAGAACAGAAACCAGAGAATCCCGGTTCATAAAATACCCTTTTGTGAATGAGGACCAATCCATTCGAGCAGCATCTGGGGCTTTAGCAAATCTAAAGAAAATTAAGCACCCAAAATTTCAATAAACAATGGTGTTTCAATTCAACAACATTACCTTATTGTAATATCAATGATAAATTACATCAATTCTTTAAATTTATAGAGGTAATGAGCAACTCACTAGCTATGCAATATCAAACCATAGAACCAGAGTTTGAAATGAAGATGAAGGATAATGTTTTTATCAATTTGTATACAGGCATGACTATTTTGGGTCCAATAGTCATTTAACAGTATGTAAATAACTATGACGAACAGAACTTAATCTATGCTGCAGCATTTATTTCGATCTAAAAAGAGTGATCCCCTCATCCTTTGTATGTGTCTCGTTTTCAAAAACTGGGCACACGCAAAAATAACTGAAAATAACAGAAGCATGCATAGGTAATTTCCTTTGCAAAACTCTTTCATGAACAAAGTAAAAATTCAAGTAAAAATATGTTTAGATCCAAAAATAATTAACTCTGATGCCATGAGACACAAGTTAAAATTATGGATCATGCTTCGCTTGTAGATAGTTGTTTCCTTGATAAATGAGAAACAACAATAGCCTACTTCCAATCTAGGACAGAATAGGGTAGAATTCTATATTCTGTCTCTCATTTTCTCAAATTCGCATAGGAAAGTGACCTCAATAAAATTTCACAAGGGTGGCTAATCTACTTTCCAAGACAGCGCTCTAAACACATGCCACTTAATGATACCAAATGGGGGACCAACGGTCATAATTCATACTTACATTCGTGGGAGCTTGATCCTACAGAGAATATCTCCTCGTAACATTCTCTTTGATGCCATAAGACAGATGCCAAGCCTATGTAGTTTTGCATCATTGATAGGACCTTGTGATAGCAAATCATCATCCTACTTCCAATCTAGGAGAATATACTTCTATCTTCTTGATCATTTGAGCTTTAATAACCAAATTTAGAGGCCGGTTTGACATCTGAAACCATAGACTTGATTCCAATCTGCTTAATTATACTCAGAAAATCTGCGCTCTGCTTCCTTAAACATAGATAAGTGGAGACCATCTCAAACTTCTCTCCTCAGGAAAGAGCTCAACTTGCTCTATTGTTGAGACTAAAATAGAATTCAGTTGACCTCTAATTTATCTCATATCTATTGAATAACCATGGAATGTGGTATAAGTTGCTGAGGAAACAGAGTTGCTAACAGATGCCGTTTTCAGGTACTGAATGGCTACAACCAATATGGCCATTATTGAAGGTGATTGAGAAAAATGATCATTCTAACCGTCCAAGTTCAAAGATGATATTTAAAAAGCTAAAGGTGAGTATAATTGGTCAGACTACTAGCATAAAAAGCTATGAATAGTAAACCTAACATTTAGCAGGTGTTTGACAAGGGCAAATACCAAATGACACCCAGAATTATGGAGTAGTTGCAACGGATACCTTCAACTTTAAAAATCATCTATAAATACCTTGAACTTTACCATAACATTTTTTCATCACGTTTTTTTGCTGATACTAACGATATTCATCCACTTAAAACACACTTTGTTAATCAAATGCAATAAAAAAAAGTTTAAAATATTACAAATTTGAGAAAATTCTTATTTTTTACGAAGTTAAATAAACGAAAAACATGATGACAATGTATCTGTTGTAATTATAGAAAAGTTCAACGCGTTCATTAAAATTTTTTAAAGTTCAAGATATTTGTTGTAATTACCCTCAAAGTTCAACGTATAGATTGCTATTTACCTTTGAACAATGCAAAAAAAGGCATATCCGAGTTATTGGCAGTTATTAATAGTGAAATCAATCGTTGAGACTGTTTTGGACGGAGAACGTGTAAAATCATCAAGAACATGTCTTCAATTTCAGTTCTTCCATCAGACTCAAGACAACCATATCCATCAATCTTTTCACAATATAGCGAATAATATAGAGGAAGAAAGCGGAACGGTAGTCCATGATAGTCGTAAGAACATATAAGCAGGAGGCAATTAGACTAAAAATAACTTCAGAAATTGACATTAGTGTATGGTAATGGGAGTTTTCATCTAAAGGAGATTTCTACTTGATGACTGTAGCAGGCAGTGTGTTGATCATAAACACAGCACCAGAAAAGGATGAAAACCAGTATTTTAACTGTTATGAACGAGTACTGAAAGACTAGAGATAGGGCTCTTAACTCTGCGCCTCATTCAGATGGAAGGACTCAGTCCACAGATGATTGGCCGTAGAACATAATAACATGGTTCAATTCATAACAAGATGATCCCATAAAATAATCAAAGAAGAAATAAATGGCAAACAAATAAGACAATCACAAAGACATAAAATGTAGCTTGAACCAAGAAATCTCAAATATAGGTTACCAGGCAGGTGCTTACCCATAACCAGGCAAATCCACAATATACCAGCTTTTGTTCACTAAAAAGTGATTGATGAGTTGAGTTTTCCCTGCAAAAAGTGAAACAA